>NIXA01000022.1:0-456333 GCA_002242795.1 Byssochlamys sp. BYSS01
AAAACCCCCCCCCCCCCCCCCCCCCCACAACAGGTCGGATCCTTCGTCGTCTCGCACATCACATCCCCCACAGCGACATGGATAGCGCTCCTGGCCCTCCTCTCCGTCCACCTCAGCTCGAACTACGCTGCCGTCCGCGCCGTACACATGACGACTCTAAACAGGCAGCGTGCAAACATAGTCTTTTCCGCGCTCTTCGAGTCCGATCCCGACCTACTACCACTACTGCTACAGCAGGAGGACATCCAGCACCAGCACCAGCAGAAGAAACCAGGCGACAAGACCACCGACAGTAACGAGCAGCAGTGGTTCATCCTGTCCCCCGCGGAAGTCGCTCGGAGAGAAACGATCTTCACCAGACGAGGAGATGCACTACAGTGGACGTCAGGCGGTAGTCGTCCATCATCATCATCATCACCGACACCGTCCAGTAGTAGTGGTGTAGTACTAGGAACCTGCGAGATCGGCCGCCCCCTGCACCACAGCCTCCTCGTCCTTCTTCCGCAGTCCACGGGAGATAATAATAATAATACGATGATCCCGATTCCGCAGTTGATATCTCTATTTGCATCGGAGTCATACCTCCTCTTCTTCACCTCCGCCGCGCACGGGCGCACGCGCGCGTGGAAGGGGACTATCATCCTGAAAAGCGGATGCAGCGTGTCCGCGCAGGTGAAGGGCTGGGCGCACGCGTTGCTCGCTGCGCGGGTGCTGCTGGCATTGGCTACTTCTACTACAAGTAGTAGTGGTGGTGGTGGGATTCGAGATGCGAGATGCGATCACGGCGACGACGAAGGGAGCGACGCTTGTGTCCTCTGCGTTCTGTCTCGGACTTTGGACTTCCTCAATGATCGGGCCCGGTTTGAAAAGTGCTCTCGCGCCCTGGTTAGGGCAGGTTGGAACCTGGAGCTGGGGGCTCTAGAGACGAGCCCTGGACGAAGGGTTCGAATTGGATAGGGTAGGTTCTATGGAGTGAAAATACAACTTACTGCTTCACAGTTGACTTCATGTCACTCGCCAATGCAATGTCATTATTGGTACAGATGGTCCGTACATTCAACATGCGTCGTAGATAGGAGTACACCACCTCATCCATGCTGCGCGGTATCATCGAAAGAACCAACCCGGTAAGATAGAAAGTACAAGACATTATTCAAGACATAAACCTCCCATAGCCCATTGACTTGCGAATCCCCTAGAATTTTTTATTTTATTTTTTATCTTCCTTTCTTCCTGCTTTTTTTTTGGGTTTGTTCCATTTTTCAACCTCGAGAACATGCTCCACGTCTGTTATTTTCAACCCATTATTCCAAGTGCCAGTGACTAGCACGCCTCTCCCACAGTAGATATAACGCCTTCCACGCTATGCTGAAACCAACGCTGATGCAAATGCAGATACCAACGTCCATGCAATGCAATGCACATACGTGACCGAGAACGAAGATCAAATCAAACTCATAACCAGCAATCGACCACCCAACGCACCAACCACCGTTCGCCGAAATGCGTATCGAATGCGTGCAACCAAGGAAGGCCAAAAAAAAACCTCGCATGTTAAAGTAATAGAAAAAAGCAAGTGACTCTATATGCTGAAGCAGTCGTATCATATCAGTCGGGACATTGCAAAGACGTCCCTCATCTGTTGCCCGTCGTATCGCTTTCACAGAAGCAAAAAAAAAAAATAAATAAGAAACTTCAAAAAGGCGTATCGCAGCGACGAATAATGGTACATCACCAATCGGCCCATATCGATACCAAATACGCCGATATATCAATGCAAAGAATAAGGAGAACGGCTGGTTAGAGTGTCCACGATCCGTGTCGTATAGCAGGAGGATCGAAACGAAACGACGGAATGATCCGTCCGCCTTCTGCGCTCTCAGCGCCTGTTGAAGCCCAACTTCTTTCCCATTTTCTTCCACGGGGGATCCACGCGTGATTTAGGGCTCTGAGATAGACTGGATGGAGCACTGGATGGGGCGCTTGACGGAACACTGGACGGGGTAGCAGGCGGGGTCATCGGCTCGCCAGAACTCGAACGGGAGAAACTGCCCGAATCGTCCGTCAGGACGGGCGAGTGAGAATCGAAATTGGATGGCGACGCGCGACTGGCACCGCGGCCACTCGATTTCCCCTTAGACGACATAGCGGAACGTGGGAGGCCGGGACGAGAGGAGGAATGGATGGATGGGTCGAGGTCTCGCATGGACGAGTCAGGGGACCGTCGCTTACCTCTAGTTCGGGCGCGTCTGACCGGGGGGCCATCGTAGGCCGGGCTGTCGAACGGTGCCGTCGCGTCATCGCTGGCGTAGACGGGCGCAGACAACGGCATGAAGGGAGTTGACTCGGAATAGCTGTTAAGGAACGGGATGAAGATGGATTCTTGCATCAGGTCGTAGATGCGTCTCACGGCCGACTCGAGAGTTTCCGGCGGAGGAGGCAGGGTCACGTTCGCATGTTGAAGCAGATCGTCACGCACTTCAGCAGGAAGGTTGATTTCACGGGGAGCGCCCGGAGAGACGTAGGCGGACAGCAAGCGACCCCACAGCATGCGCAGGTGCTGGTTCTCGGGACTGTCCGACAACGCGACGGGCGCTCCTCCCAGGTGATGTGCCCATGCATCGTAGGACTCTCGATACCGGTTGGCTTCCATGGTGAACTCCAGATTCTCCAGGCAGTGATTTTGAGACAGGTAGGCCATGAAAGCACTGAGCGTGTAAGGGGGAGTGGCAGTGTTGGACAGCACCTCATCCAGGGACGGTCTGGGGTAGCTGAAAGTCCCGGAGGGCACAGCGATGCTGAGCGGCCGCGGGCCGGAAGGACGCGGGTCCATTTCGGCGGTGGTGTCACTTGCCAGGGACAAGGAGGAAGAGGACGACGATGACGACGACGATGACAAGGTGGGGGAAAGTTCGGGGGTGGTACTGGGGGAGATATTATTCCAAGTAGAGGCGGCGGACGACGGGAGTAACTGTCTTTTCAGCATCGCGTAAGGCGTACGATGCCGACGACGACTGGACGTTGTGTGTGGTTCCCTTGCTGATGCGAGCAGAAAGCATGCGCACCAGCAAACCCCCGGATGAGGATGAAGGATGAAGGTGGAGGGAGGTCAAGGAGGAGGAATTCTTTCAGGGTCTTGCCCTCTTTTTCTTTTCTTTTGTTTCTTTCTTTCTAGTTCTTTTTGCGCCCACTTCGAAGGAAAACTAGTTTTATTAATGAAAAGTGACTAATGGCTGATGACGAAGGGTGCCTGGGGTCCGGAAAGAGAGTCCGAGAAATGAGGCGCAGACAGACTGGGAGAGAGCGAGAGGGAGGGAGGGACTGCGGCTCTAATAATGAGGCGCCGGCTGAAGAAACAAAGACGGAAGAGAAAAAAGGGGAACGGCAGTACGGAATACCAGCAGGAAAGAAGAAGAAGAATAATAATAATAAGAGATAAGAGCGCAATAATAAATACAAGAGCAGCGGCGACCCAGGATCGTGAGAGGTGGAGAAAAAGCCAACAGACGCAACGACGCGATCGCCCTGCATGCCCCTTCGAGAATCCACCTTCCAGAAAACAGGCGAAGACGCCTTATCTGGGCGACAGTCGGATGGGGACGGGTGGAGGGGGCCTTTGCGCACGAGGACCACGAATACCACGAATATTATTGCCAGCACTATTAATTATATCATTATATTATTATTATTATTCTTCTTCTTCTTCCCAGGCATTCGCTCTCGATCCCCCCTTGATCGGCGGGGAGATGGAGGTCTCCGTGCGAATCACCAGCGACCACCCGGATGCAACCCCGGCCAGAGAAGCGCCCAAGAAGCAGCAAAGAAGGGTGGAGAAAGACGGTGCGTCGAATTCAATGGCCCGTCCAGTCCGTCAGGCCACGCCCACCACGTCAGGACAACTGGGGACACTGGGGACAAGTCGAGTCACATCCTGGCTCTGAGACCCGATCATTCAACTTGCCTGGACAAATCATCCTGCTGAACCACCGAAACGGGATCGGCGACGCAGCGGGATGGGCCAGCCACATCCTCCCTGGTGGACCCTTTTTCTTTTTTCTCTTCCCCCCTCTTCGCTGTCCGTCTTCCTCTCTTGGGTCTCTCTACCAGTCCTTTTCCTAGAAAGGGGATGTCGGTTGTTGAAGTCGAGCTGGATGCCGGGGGGCTCCATCACATCTTTCTGCAGAAATCACCTTATTGCATTGCCGGCTTTTCGGCTGTTCTTTCCGGAATGATAATAATAATATAATAATAATAATAATAATAACAATAAAAATAATTACTCTATTTTATTCTATTTGATTCTGTTCAGATGACCATAAACTGAACTGGCTGACCCGGCGACGTTGAACCGATTCCTTCTAGAACACCATTCAACAGCCACAGATCTGTTTCCCGCGGACCATCCGCCCAACAACGCGGTGGGCCGCCTCGTATTGCACGCCCGTCGCCTTTGCCTACCGGAATAATCACCGTGTTTTTTTGCCTTCGACTATGAGTAATAGCGATGCTAATAAGAATGGGAATGGGAATAAGTGCAACATCCCGCATCTACCCGCAACGAGAAACTTCCCGGTCCACCCATGGATGTCCCTTGTCGCATCATCATCGTGATCGCGCAAGGCAGATGTGTCGATTGCGATCCACCACTCAAACTGCCCTCGACGGTCGGTCTCAGGGAGGTCTGTTCTCCCTGCTGCCCACACAAAACCATGACATGACATGACATGACATGACCCCCCTTCTCTGATCACCATGATCAATCAAGTCTCCTTTAAGTTAACTCAACTCAACTCCCTGCAGTAAATGATTAACCTTCTTTCCACACGCGCCCACTATCAATCAGTTCCTCCTTGAATTTGTCCGTCTGCCGCCCTTCCACATTCGTCTCGCCGGACCCGATATCTCGGGACAGAGATATATCCGAATTATGCGGGAGCCGCTCCACCCCACCTTAGTACCTTACTTAATAGTACATCTGTATCTGCTGCAACCTCCCCGACCCTGTCGGGATATCCGACTCAATCTGACTCAATAGTATCAATGACAATAGTTAGCTAGTTAGTCAAAGCCTGTGGATGACGACTCCTCCCCTCCCCCTCCCCACCAAGTCGCCAGGCGAGAGAACGTGCTGAATTCATTCATATCCATTGAAACGAGAAAAATCCATAGATCCACACATAGACCGTTATACACTTTAAATCCTTCTCTAGGCTGACGTATTCCAATTTCTCTAAAGAACCGAGGAAATCCCGTGGGCTGTGTTTTTTTTTTTTTTACCTTTTTTTGTTTCCCTCCTCTCTCCCGCTCTCTCTCTATTCCCCCGCCCTAGAAGGCTGGATGGATGACATGATCCTCGTATTTCCTTCGTGTATTTCCCTCGCGAACCGGGGGGGAGGAGGCAAGTGACATGCGCTAGCAGGCCCAGACCTCGAGACGTGAGACGAGATCTGAGCGTGCCAATGCAAGGCAGACAGTAACCTCGTTGCTTGGGATTGGTGGTGGTGGTGTTCTTCGTATCTTGCAAGGCCTGCCTGTGGCTAAAATAACATATTATGTCAACTTGGCGGGCACTAGTTAACTAATTAACTCGCACACCCAAGACTCATGAGTTTCACCTCAAAAGACCTGCCTTGCCGGCTCGGGTTTTCTTTTTCTTTTTTCGCGACTTCGATGCCATGTCGACTTGGTAGACGTAGCCTTGACCTCGTTTTCCAGACGGATAGACAGACAAGATGGATGATGCCCAGGACACAGCAGTATCCACGGACCTGTGGCACAGCTAGGCTCAGACGTACTGGTAGCAGTGACAATTTATTTTCCCCTTTCGCAAGTCCACAATGCTACCGATGGCCACCACAAGGGGGCTTGTTAGTGGCAAATTGGCTAAATGTGTCATCTCTCTTGCTTATCTCCAAAGTCCCCCCTGTGACCTTGCGACCTTGGACGGTCATTCCAGAGACACAGCTGATTGTTCTATACTACTGGTTTCATTGTTCCATGTCGTGTAAATGACGCGGACTCAAGCAAACACTGGCTGTAGGACAGGTTGGACGTCCGTCTGAGCTGCCAGCTTGCTTCAAACTTAAAAATTCCCTGCGTAAGTTGAGTGGCTATACGGTGCATACGAGGTACGCGAGGGCCATGGAAAGTAATAATAATATATAATGGAGCTGTTCGTGATTCAATCGTCAGTCCCGGAGACAATACGTCGGCCAGAAGAGCCGTTCTCTAACATGTTTGGTGCATCATGACCAACCCAGTGTTGCAGGCTAGAGTATACCCAGGTAGCTTCACTCCTGCGCCTCGAAACGTCAAGAGGATTCCTCAGACCTTTCAACCCCCCAGGCCAGTGGCCGGTGCTGCTGAACAGGCCTACTGTAAGATCCAAATGATACAAGACCAAGAGGAAAATGCTGCCGAGATTGAACATTTCATGAAGATCTAAATCAGCGGTGCAGTATCCACATACGCTGTCTTTGTTTGATGAACTCAAATACCACTTCAATTGCTCCACGACACGTCTGGCCTGCATATACTCAAACACCTGAAAAGCAATCACTTGACATCGGAAATACTCCTCATCCAACAATTAGCCACTCGCCTCGTCGACCCGCCGGCTCCTGCCCTTAATATTGCGAACAGCAAGCCAGTCGATGAGCACCCCAGTCCGAGGCCCAGTCCGAGGTTAAAGTGTTATTAGGTGTTGTAGAGGAGAACAGGATAAGAACCAGGCCGGAAAAGAGTGACCACGAGGTAATCAGTGGGAAATAGAAATCTAATATTATAAATAGTCGGCGTCCGAGATGAAAAAAGGAAGAGAAAAAAAAGGTAGTAAGAGGTCAAATGGATGCTGCAAGCTTCGCCGTTCCGAACCCAAACACCAAGATAAGTAAGGAGACATTGAAGATAAATGAGGCTGCTTTACCGAATGTCGGACTTTTTGAGGGATTGGAATTCGGGCGCGATCGACAGCGGAAGCAAGCGCAGGGGGTGATGCAAGTGTAGATGGGTGGAGAAAGAACCGCTTTCACACAGGTCATCAGATATATGAAGACAGAGACAGTTCCATAATGGCCGTAAACTCTTATCCGTGAAGTGAGCCCGAAGTCAAGGGAAGGGAATAGAAAAGAGAGATTGTGAATGAGAAAATGAGAAATGTAGACTCTGGAGAGAAGAAGGAACACGGCAAGTTGCTATGCAAAGCTCGCGATAACGAGGCATACAGAACCATTGGTGGGAAAAGTCTTGACCAAAACAGGAGTCAAGGTCCATGGTTTGTAATGAGGCTGGGCTCAGCCTGTAGCTTGGAATCAGCATATGCTCAGACACTTCAGGTTCCTTGGGAGTGAGAACTTACCGCAGCATAGAGCTTTCATGGCTTTCTGCAAAAAATTGGGCTGTGACTCATTGCTCGCTTGAACGCCCTGAGTCTGCGGCCCGTTGACCATCGGGCTGCCCACCCGGCCGTGGAGGTTCGCGTTTGAGTTCCCATATTGCGCCTGGTGAGAGGCCGAAGTCGCTGCCCCATCCAAAATTCCGCTCGCACGTTTCGCTGCCATCCCGCCGGACCCGCTTGGGCGCTCGCGCGTCTTCCCCGGTCCTGGCTTTGCCGGAGACGGAGGGGGTGGTTGCGCCGCATTTAAACGGTCCGCCGTCACGCCTGGTCTTGGTACACGAAGGGGGGCGCCACGCAGATCACGGCCAGTATCTGCGAGTGGGCTATTTAACTGTTGTTGGGAAGAAAAAGATGACTTCGGCTCCCAACCCCGACCGTTGTTCAACTTCATCCAGTCGTATTCACCATCTTCAACCTCGCCTGCATTCTTCAAGGCTTGCGTGAAGAGGTCCCGCAAATAGTCATAGTCTGGAGTGTCTTCGAAGCCAAGGTTGCGAACGTAAGTCAAGTACTTGTTGAATTCGTCTACAAGTCCGACGGTTAGCACCATTGCGGTAGAAGAGATGGAAGCAGAGTACACGGAAGAACGGGTAGCTTACCTGGAAAGCCGTCACAAAGATCCTTGATTGCAGTCGTCTGCTTCTTCTCTCCGATCTTCTCGTACTTTTGCTTGTTCGTTGCTGCCTTTAATCCCTGCCATGGGAGGCCACCCCTCAAGAAGTACATGAATACATGACCCAGTGCTTCTAAATCATCTCGCCGTGATTGCTCACGCCCCAGGTGGGTATTGATACTCATGTAACGTGCTGTACCCGACAGCGACTTGCGTTCACGGTATGGGATATGTTGCTTGGTCTTGGGGTCTCTGTACTGCTTGGCCATTCCAAAATCGACGACATGGATCACATTGGCAGCTTTTGTGCCCGGGCGGCCGATCAGGAAGTTGTCTGGCTTGATATCGCGGTAGATGAGATTCTTCTCATGGATCGTCTGGATGCGAGAGAGCTGTCGGGAGCATTAGATTGCGATTGAGATCTCTATTCCTACGCCGAGTGGTGCAAACTCACCATCTGCTTAGCTACCATCACTACGGTCTTGATGGTAAATCGTCGGTTGCAGTGGTCGAAGAGGTCCTCCAGACTAGGGCCGAGAAGATCGATGACGAGTATGTTGTGCAGCCCCTCTTGGCCGAAATAGTAGACGTTGGGAATGCCGGCTAGGGAGATTTACAAGTTAGGATAGCCTACTCCGGATATTCAGAATTAAATGAGGGGGTGACACTCACGGCAACCGACAAGGATCTTGTATGTCCGGTATTCATCGCGGAGCTGTGGCGCATCACTCTTGCGAGGTTCCTACCAAAGGATGTTAGTTGTGGGGGAGAGGGACGACATATGGGCGGGAAATCAGCGGGGTGTAAGAGGTCCCACGAGAGACTGAGACGGAGAGGAAGAGAAAGAGACATAGTCGAGGACATACAAACTTGATGGCAACCTGCTGGTTGTTCAGGAGATTTGTGCCTTCAAAGATAACTCCAAACGACCCTTCACCGATCTTCTTTCCCACTCGATAGTGGACGCCCACAACGTTGGACGAAGATGATGCCATTGCGTAAATTGGGGGAGACTAGAATACGTGGTGACTCCGACAGAGACGATGAGCTCAGGTGGCGGTATTCAAGGAAAAGAAGAGGCGAGAGGCGACTGCTGTCACTTGGATACGGTCAGATCAGTGAGACAGGACATCCACCATTATCAAGGCGGGCGGTTGAAGCTGCCGCAGGATGTCGTGAAGGAATGACAAACGAGTTGGTAGAAGGGGGAGACGGAGACAAAGGGAGAGAGACAGTCAGTACCCACAGGGAAATATCAGCAGCTCCCGTGCGCGCGGATTTGGGAAACCACACGAAACGGCTAGCCAAAAAGGAAATCAGGGGTCACGGGCAGCCGCCAGACCAGAAAAACAAAAAAGAAAAAAAGAAAAAAAGAACTAGACTAAACTCAAAGAAAATGGAGTAAAAAAAATAATAATAAAATTAAACGAGCAAAAAGAGGCAAGAAAAAAGACGATGAGATGAAACGGTACGAGGTGAAGATAGAAAAGTCTGCGTTCCTGGGTCCGCTGGGAGAAACGGCGGAGAGAGCCGTGGACGGCGACCAGTTGGAGTCCAGACGAGAGCAGCAGGCCAATGGAACGGTGAGAGCAGTTTAGGAGAAAGGAGAAGGGGGCCGAGAACGGGGCGAAAGTGAGTGGACACTGGATTTCTCTGGCGGCAATTGGGTGGAGAGGAGGCGTGAAAGATCCGAGGGAGGGGCGGACCAACAACCAGCCCGACAAGCTCACACGAGGTGCAGACAAGCCGTTCGGTAATCAGCTGAAAGGGTCTCGGATGAGGAGAGAGGAGAGAGGAGGAGGAGGAGGAGGAGGAAAAGGAGGAGCAAGAAGACGACGAGAGATGGCGCTGGTTTTGGGGGGAGACTGGGAGAGGCTGGGAGAGTGCCGATTAACGAGGCGACGGGATGGCACGTTAGGCTCAGCTCCAGCGTCGCTATCGCGGACACAACTGACAGTGCGCAAACGTCTCGGAGATCACCAGGGATTGATTGGATGCGGAAACCAGGTAACCTGCCTTGGACTCGCAGGATCGAGCAGGGTCAAGCAGAAACAACAGCGCGGTGACCCCTCAGGGCAGCAGGAATCCCTCTGATGTGGCAGCGCACCATTAGAGATAGGCTCGCCCGCTTGTTTCACCTTTTTCTATTATTATCAGTGGCCGGCCATAGGGAAGAGATGCTGGCTCCGGGCGCATCGCATACGCTAATTTGGTCTATTGGCTGTACAGGAGTCTCAAGAAGAGTTCACAGCCTCTAGGTAGGTACCTTGATATCGACGTGCTCAGTCGCCTTGCACTGATCCAGCAGACGTCTCTCCGATTGGAACAATGATCACTCTACTCTGCCCACCTACCTACCAGGTAGGTACCTGGGTAGGTACTGTCTACCAAGATAGACATCCCTTTGCTCGCCAATCAAGTCCGTTGCCTGCGTTTGTGATGCCCGCGCCCACTGCACATCCCTGTACGTGTCTGTTTTCCCTTTGTTTTAGCGCTGTCGACTTCCAACGTACCTACTAGTAATACCTGACTCGTCACCGGGAGCGTGCAGTCCCTGCATGGTCCCACTGTCATGAAATCTCAGAATATGCGAGGAGAGTCCTCCCACTTCTACTAGGGTGTTCACACTATGGAACTCTTGCAGACAGATGAGGTCTATGTAGGGACAAACTCCTGTGGAAGTCCAAGTCATCCAGAATCCTCTTGGTCGAGCAAAAGCTACCTAGGAGTACACAGTAGTACAACAGAAGCAATTGATCACTCTTCATCAGCCTCCACTTCTCCGGCTTCGCTGCCAAGTTCGTCTGCAACAAGGTCTTCCCCGTAGTCCTCGTCGTTTCCTTCTTCATCGCCGTCCTCCTCATCTTCGCTGCTACTGCTGCCACTCCCATCGCTGTCACCACCGCTTCCGGGATCGTAATCTTCTTCCTCCTCATCCTCCAGGTCCTCGATCTCGCGCTCCGCCTTCTGTAGCTCGCTTTCTTCCTCTTCTATAGCCCCAGCTCCTTCAGCAGTGCCTTGGTCGGATTTCACCTGCCCGTTGCCTTGGTACTTCTTCGCGCGCCGTGCTTCTGCGAGACTGGCATCCTGCAGACCGTGTGTCTTGATGTAGGTGTCGATGCCCGCAAAGTCCGCTTGGTCGATCATCGAGAATTCGAATTCCTGCGTCTCTCCGCCAGATGCAGCCGTAGGACGCGCAACAATGTTCAGGTTGAACGTGCGCTGAAGGACGGACGTGTAAGAGATTGAATCGATGTTCTCGAAGGCGAAGAAAAGTAGCGGCTTCTTAAAACCGAAGAATATGCCCGTAGAGAGAAAGAAGAGGTAGCCTAAAACGAGCCAAACCACCAAATTAGATATCTAGTGGACTTTGACAAGACACTCTGCAGGGAAAAAGAAAAAAAAAAAGATATAGAAATGTACCCTCTTTGCTGCCACGGAATGCCTTAACGTGGTATGCCTTTTCTCCCTTTCGATGAGCCTCTGGAATGGCACTCACAAACTCCCTCTCATCAGGAACAACCACCCTCGTCTGGGTGAGATTCTCATCCAGCACGCGCCGGACAAGCCCTTCGGCTTTCTCATCCTCATTGTTGCCAATCTGCTGGCCCGTTCCCGAGAACGCAGACCTGGCAGGTCCATCAGGGATCGTCCACACCATCGATTCAAAAGCCGCCTCGCCTTCAGGCGTAGGGTTAATCCCATCCGCATACCGAGGAAAGACGCAAAGGTTGAACTGCTTCTGACTCTTTTCGGGGACGGGAAGGCAAATAACATGTTCTATATCAAAACCGGAACACATTAGAACACCCGCAGCGCAGAAGAAAGAATAGTAATCGCGACTCCTAGATGCAGTACTCACGTATCCTATCGATCGGGACTCCGAACTCGACATCCTTCGACGCCTGATTCCTCGCTCGAAGATAACCGCCTCCAGCCGTAAGCTCGAGCGTAAGCTTCTTCCGCTGCGGCACAGCGAAAGACACGTCTTTCATATAGAACTGTAGCGAGGAATCCGCAGTAACATCCGCGGGCGACGACGGCGCTCTCCCCAGCGCATCACCATTCTGCAGTTTTCGTTTCTTCACAACCGGTCCGTCGGCGGGTGGTTCTTGCGCGAGTTGGACCGATGAGAAACCCCGAGCTGCGTCCCTGGCCAGCAGGGTACGCGTGTATCGAGCGATGTCTTCAAAAAGAGGTGCCTGTTGCGGGGCGGAGCCTGTGAAATAAATGCCGAGCATGAATTGGTCAACTGTTGAATCCTATATATTTTCTTTTCTTTTCTTATTTTTTTTTTCTGTAAGATCCTGTATCGTACCGATCGCATCGTAAATCCGGTCCTTTAGAGATGGTTCCGCTGCGAACGCCTCGTCGATCGCGGGGATATTGTTCAAGACCGACGAGTTTATCGCTGAAAACCCCATTCTCTCGACAAGTTACCGTCTCGAAGGAAAATGGATACGGTCGGTCGCAGTGCTATTTGTAGGATGGATAGATAATTGTTTGTGAGTGGAAAACGTCAGGAGGATCAGCGGCTATTATTTACTTCGCTGATATCGGCCTTCAGCCGGGCCGCCGAGTGGACGGGAGTGCGGGTTCAAGGCTCTTTTTGATGTTCTCCCTTGGCTTTGTGTACCTACAAAGAAGATGACCGTTATCCTTGTGTATAGATGAGAGTGCAATGAAAGATAAAGTAGACAGACATAGTGAAGTAAAATAATTTACACCAGAAATGCTAGTAATACTTCACAGTCGACCCTGTTACCCTGGGTGTTATTTATTCTACAGTACATAGTGAGTAAAGGTGCATTATACCCTATTTGCGATATTTGAATCAGACGCCTTACACTGCATATCTGAACATTCCATCTAGCTCTCCTTCTTTGCATTTTGCGCCATGAAACGCTCAATAAACCCGACTGTTCGAGGCGCCAATATCGGATTCCCGTTACTGTCCCGGTTCAGTTCCCTGGCCTTCTCCAACTTGGCCCGTCTTAAGGCTGCGAGTTCGCCCTTTGGAGTCAACAAAGATCGACTTTGGAGGTATTCCTGTCGGAGGTCCTCCAATGTCTTTGCCTCGACCCATTCGGGGTCATGTCTCGTTCGGTATTTCGAATACTTGTTGCGTAGTTCATCCATGATGCTTGGCGGAAAGGGTCTTTTCAGCAGCGAGGGTAACCAGGTTGGCGTCTCGACTTCCATGCGCAGAGTATCCCATGGCTCATCCCCCTGTTTAACGCTTGGGGCGCGGGGCCAAGGAATCTCGATGTCCAAGCCGGCGATATATCGGGTGTGTTTTGGAGTCGACGTTCCCCATTCCGGTTCCAAGAAAGGTGCTCCTCCGTAGACGCGCTGAACTATGACATCCCTGGAACTTCCGGTCTCGGGGTCGTCAAGAGGGACCACGAGTCGAACGTCCTTCATCGGAATCGGGAGAGAAACGGTTTGGACTTTGCTGGACTGGTTGAAGGTCGTCGCGTACCAATCAGGCAAGTGAATGTTGGCCTGTATAAAATAGCGATTAGCAGACGCCTCTTTCTTGTGCGATGCGAACCAACAAAGCGCCTTCTGTTCCACAAAGAAGCCGTGAAAGAAAAGGATCACGAATGCAGGAAAAAGCTTGTACCATATTGAGGTCGCGGACATAAACCATTTCAGTTTCAACGTTGACCTGGGTAACTTCACTGATCTTTCCCTTGTCCTTGCCTTTCATAAGGCAGACCCTGTCGCCTTCAGCAATGTTGATGTATCGCTGCCGTTGGGCCCTAGGGATTTTTGGCGGGTGAAGGATAGACACAGGTAAAGCACCATAATGTCCTGCGTCTGACCCGACATCTCGTCGCGGAGCCAGGGGTCCTCGCAGCCAATCCTCACGGCGTTGTTGCCTCTCCGCGGTAACGAAGCCATTTTCTAACTTCTTATACCTGTTCCGCTCTTCCCGTGCTGCCGCATTTTCTTCGCGCCGGGCTTGCTTTTCCGCTCTGATCACCTTCCGCTTGGCCTGATTCCTCGCCAGCGCGGTTCTCCGGATTACTTTCTGCATCTTGGGGAATGTGCTGAGTGAACAATGGCCGAGGGACAGTCGCTACGAGAGCGCTCGGGAAGTCGTTGCTCGGCCGCGAAATTGGAACGAGATCGATCACGTGAGCAGGTCCGGTCCACTTGGGTTGTCTATCACAGAGTCAACAGGAAGAATGATAACAATACTAGTAGTTCCAATGCGTGTCTATTGTGCTTGCTCATTAATAAAGAATGAGAATAAGGATCCACGATGGTTGTCTGAGCTCCAAAACAGTCGTTCATCCGGATATTATCTTTGCCCTTTTTGCGTGGGAACTGCTCATTTCGCGGGTTCTGTCTCACGAGCTGCTGACTGATTGCCATCGTTGAGCGAAAGACTGTCGTTGGTTGGTCTTACGAGCAAAAGCACGACTCTATTCTTGGACTTGATGGAAAAGGGAGACCCAAAAAAAACCTGTTTTGAAAGCATTTCCCCTGGACCGGTCCCTTTGAGCGTCCTCGGCACTTCCCTGCCGCTTCCGCTGTATTATTGAGATAGCGGTCAGTCTCTGGACCTGCCGACTCCTACGAGTTATGATTCTATATCTGCTGGTGTTGGATGTTATCCGCCTTGGTTTACGGCGCGGTTCGTAGCGCAGACTTGAGGATCTTGACCAGGGGATACGAGTTACATATCAGCATTGCCTGTAGATACACTGCCACAGATATCCCACGGCAAGGAGTCGATACCGAGCAGCCGAAGTATTTGCCCGAACGTCACTTGGAGTTATTTATGGTAGTCAAGAACGAAGATCTTCCGTATTGGATCTTTCTGGATCCAGAGTCTAGGCCGGAACCTTGATGTGGCAAGGCACCAGTCGCTATGGTAATTGGAATTAATTACACCACCGTAAGGTCCTGTCGTCCCTGGAGGCTGCAGTCAGCTGGAGACCGTGGAGATTTGGGGCATTGTGCCCAAAGGTACCTAGGTGCTTCTGCATGTGTTGCGTGCTCTGATCGGTGAATCCAGGTTGATTAAATTCTGACTGCTGCGACCATTGTTGTTGTCGTCATTATGATTATTATTATTAGGACTACCGAGAGTGAGGTGGATGCAGACGAGAATGTTTACCATCGGTGGATGGCAACATCGAGAATGCAGTTGAGGTGAGACGCGTAGATGACCATCTACCCAATGTGATATTAGATCGATACTCGGTTGGCGAGCTCTTGGTGGACAGGGCCGCGATCTTGCTGCCTTACTGTCAAGTTTCCGAAAGTCCATGGCCGTCAACGCAACGAGTCAAACCAAAACAGAAAAAGAAAAACAAAATGAAGATAAAGACAAAAATAAAATAACACCGAGAAACAACGATAATAATAAACAATATGAATAGATGCAGTAGTCCCAGCGATAATAATGGCGACTGGGGAACGGTCAACGAATGCCGAGACGGTAAGGAGGCGTATTCTCCATACACGACCGCTCTTATTATTAGCCACACGGCCGGAGTCAGCCACAGGAGAAGGCTGTGCTGGTCGTACGGAGTAATACCATTATCATGGACAGACAGGAAGGTACTATGCCTTCTTTCCCTCCTTTCTCCCTCTGTCCTTTTTTCTTCTTCTTCTGTTATTTAAAGACGTCGATTATTCCTTACATTGAAGCAGGTCTACCAAGAGCAGCCTGTTCATTCGCCGCTGGCACGGAGGTACCTAGGTAGGTACCTACGCTGAAAGTGACTGGAGTGCGATTACTGGCAGTGACTTATCTAACAGGCCAAACCAGTGTTTCCGCCTACCAAGTGAGCTAGCCCTCGCTGGTCCCCATCCTACCTAGGTCCTTCCACCTCCCCCATCCGTCGTCCCCTGCTCTGCTTCACCTATTCTCGAGCTTCTCCATCTCGTCCTCCTCCATTTCATGCTGCCATTCTGGTATTTTCTGCCTTCATCCTTCACCTGTTAACACCTCTGGTGAAGTCTATAGTCTGTTCCTTGGCCCTGCCTCACTCCTTGTGCAGTCCCTGAATCATTTTTGTCTGCTCCCGTCGCGCCTACTCCTTACGAACAGTACGTGGTGATCCCTTCCCCCCCCCCCGAAATAGGCTGCCAAGTGGCCTTTTTTTATCCTCTGTCCACGGGTATTCCTACAGCTTCATCAACTCTCTTCCTGCTCCCTTTTCCATCTTCCTCGTATTGCCCCTAGGATTCTTCTGCTAACACCATACGTCTCTCCCGCCGTAAGATGGCCGAACTCCGTCGTAAGCTTGTCATCGTGGGTGATGGTGCCTGCGGTAAGACCTGCCTTCTCATGTAAGTCAGCCTGTACTACGCTCTTCAATACTGCTCTTCTAGTTGCTCAGGAGCTGGACAGTTTTCGTATCTACATATTCTGACCCTTTTTTTTCCCCAGCGTCTTCTCCAAGGGAACCTTCCCCGAGGTTTGTCTCCAGTCGTCTTCTATGCCTTCCACTTCACAGTCCTGGAGCCTCTATCGCAGACTGTTAAGGAGTTCGTCGGACTTACACACATACCCCTATTTTCCTAGGTCTACGTCCCTACTGTCTTCGAGAACTACGTCGCCGATGTCGAAGTGGATGGCAAGCACGTGGAACTCGCTCTTTGGGATACGGCAGGTCAGGAAGATTATGACCGACTCCGCCCTCTCTCCTATCCTGATTCTCACGTCATCCTGATCTGCTTTTCGATTGATTCGCCCGACTCGTTGGATAACGTCCAAGAAAAGGTACGTTGTTTGCACCCACGCGGGGAGCGGAACAAGTAACGCGGCAACGCATTTCACCCAAAATGAGAACTAACCTCCTCACTCAGTGGATTTCCGAAGTTCTTCACTTTTGCGCTGGCCTTCCCATCATCCTTGTTGGCTGCAAGAAGGATCTCCGCGACGTCAAAGAGGTCAAAGAGGAGCTGGCGAAGACTTCCCAGGCGCCGGTTACCTCTCAGCAGGTATGTGGCGTCCTGCATCACGAGTAGAGCAACCAAGAAAAGAGACAACTAACTCCAACACACAGGGTGAGGAAGTCGGGAAGAAGATTGGGGCCAACAAGTACTTGGAATGTTCCGCTCGGACCGGTGAAGGCGTTCGTGAAGTCTTTGAAGCTGCCACTCGCGCTGCTCTTATGCGGAAGGCCACCCAGAAGAAGCAACATCGGTGCAGCATCTTGTAAAGTAGTCATGGCAAGCAGAGATCGATCGTCCTTTGTATTCTCCTCTTTACCGTTTCCCCTTTCCGCGTTTTAATGCAGCGAATAAACGTCCTATACGGATGGTCGTTTCAAGGTTATACCTCGTTGGTGTGTCGCGATCTATTTCGAAGCGGTGTGGATAGTATCAGATTGGGCGCTTGAGCTCAATGGATTCTCTGGTTATTCAGTCGGTTGACTTTTATTTGGCAAAACCAGTCCAGGGAGGCGTTGTCTTCGTCTTGTGGGGAATGTTCCTTTTTTTTTTGGCTTTTCATGGCCTTGTTGGCAATCCAAGTACTGAACGTTTGATTTGCGTTGCCAGCAACTAGAATCAACATTGCGGGAGCGGCACAGATCAGCAAGTGGATGGCCGACCATGATGTGTTGTATGCCTGCTGATTTACGTCGAGGGTCATCAGGCAAGTCAGCACATCACCGTGTGATAGATGGTCTACATACCTCCCGGATTCCCCAGCGAAGACTCGCCTTTTTTTCTTTTTTCTTTGTCTCATTTCCCTTTTGTTTTTGTTGCTTCTTTTTTTGCGCCTTCGTTTCGGGTGAGAGAATGCACGGAATTATCTCTTGTTCTTAGTGATATTTCCCTCTTCTGGTTTGCGATTTGTCTTGTAGTTCCTCAACCTCACCAGACCTTCTGTAAGGCAGTGTTGTCCGGGCTTATTTGCAAGACATGTGTAGAAAAGTCAGTGGATGTGTGGCCTACTGATGAACCGTACCTAAACTACACAGCGTGCTACGTGTGTATAACGACAACTGTAGGCAGACGTATGTGAGACGGCGCAGCCTGAAACCAATGACAGGACCAGGCATACAACCGTCTGCTTGTATGCAGCTGCATATCAAACAAGAGTAATCCCAATGAAATCACCACCAGGCTGTCAAGATGGTTGATGTCGATTTAAGTATAGTATAGTATAGCATTTTACTACTAGCATAATACGCAAAGTTGCATCCATGTATTGCTAATGAATGTCTGATTGTCTAAAAATCAGCGGAAGCTACCTAGCTACTTCTTCAAGATCGTTCCTATCATTAACTCTATCCTAAACGGGAAACGAAGAAAAAAATCATCTATTCAAACTGAGTAAACTCTCAATATATCTCCTCGCATCCAGACCAAGTCCCTCGGCCAACTTCCCAGGGGCCATGTCAGCCTTGGAGATTGGAAAGCCGGGAAATGCAGGCGACGATGCACCGCCCAGGTCTCTGAAGAAGCGCGCCGTGCTTCCTGTGCGCGACTGCGGTGATGAAAAAGAGATATAGTCGCTTGCTTTCCGGATCACGAAGGCTTCCCGGCAAGCCAATGTACCGGTCATGAAGTCATCGAAGTCGCGACTACGATCATCTTGATGGTGGTCATGATCATCCTCCGGGACTCGGACCCAGACGACCCACCAGCCACGATTGGTTTTGTAGGTCCTTTCTAGCTCCTCTGGACGCGATCTTGTTTCGATATAAGTGTTTAGTAGTCTGTGGTGGATGTTGGCGCTTTCCACCCGTGACCAGTGCGGCGTGGTGGGGCGGTCTGAGGATTCCGAGGGGTGGGGGCCAAGTTCTGGGATGTTGGGGATCGATGAGCGTACTGTGAGGTTGAAAGGGTCGTAGACGAGGTCATATACTGGATGATTCTTGGTGGAGAATCGGCCTTTGGGGTCAAAAACCCCTTCGGATAAAGAAACTCGCGAAGCCACGTTTTCAGGGGATGTCGAAATCAATAGTGACTTGTGGAGAGCACCCAATTCGTGCCGGACGCTGTTGTAGAAAGAAGGGTCGTTGAGAGAAGGTGTCTGGGGATCGAAGAGGAAGACGAACATGAATGGTTGATGCTTTTTCCGTATTTTGTCAGCTTCATTGCTTAATAGGCTGGGCAGAGGTAACATACCACATAGACGATAGCTTGGACTTGCTTTGGTTCTGCTTGGAACATGTCTCCGCTGTCGCCCGGCTTGGAGGCTGCCAAACGTATATGCAGTGTCCGAAACACGACGTCTTTGGAATTGCCAATCAAATTTCCATCCTCAGGCGAGCGACCGCTGGAGTTTCCCAACTGGTCGCGTAAGCCAAATATGAAGCTTCCGAAGGCATCACTCCTGGCCTTGGCCTGGTCGCCTTCAATTGGAGGATTTCCTTCCGAGCTTGTCTCAGTGGTGGCAGGTAAGCTGCTCTGCTTAGCTTCCTCCCGAGTCCCATCACCATCGCGCTTCAAAGCAGAGACACGAGGATGTGTCGCAAGTGTCTGCGGCCAGAGGCTCCAAGACGGGCCGTATCCTAATGTGAGATATTTAATGACCTTCTCTGTCCCAATTCCAGGTAGATCGCTCCACCCACCACCCGACTCAGAAGTGTTTTCGCCATCTTCGCAGGTGCTGTCCTTTTGCTGAGGGCTTCGTGAACGGTCTGGCGTCCCTGAAACAAGCGGCCGTGGTATCCCAGGTGAGAAGGGGCGGTCTGGTGTCCAACGCGGCACGGTATTGACTGTCGGTTCCGCTTTGGCCGGTCGTACACTAGTATCTCTTGACGGTAGTTTGCCTCTGCCTTTGCGGTGCTTCCGGCGCCAAGTCGAACTTCGTTCTTCGGCGACCCCATATGCGTTATCACCAAGTCTATATATGTGCTCCATCCACCGGGAAACTTGAACCAAAGAAGATCTTGATATAGCACCTATACCAGCGAATATGACGCCATCAGACGGTTGAGGATACGATTCCGAGCCGAGCCATCTGCCTTTGTCACCCGTGGTACTCGACTGACTGTCGGACTCAGCTTGGGCAGGCGCATCACCAAATCTCGAGACAACCAAATCCACGAGCCCATCAGTCCTTGCCACAAGGTCTTCAAGTACGGCTCTTTCTCCGCTTCCCCATTGTTCCTCACCAACGCCGACCCCGAGTTCACCGCCAGCGGAGAGCTTGATCCCGTTAAAAATATCGACTGCAGGATTCCCGCTCAGTAGAATGTCCCAATTCCAAGCGAATTTGTCCCAGAAGCGCTCAAGGAGGCCACAAAATATGGACCTGCCCGCCCGCCCATAGAGGCTGTCAAGTGTGAACTCGTGAAGTAGGAGGAATATGGAGTGCGCGCGGATGAGGTGTTGGATTAGTAGCTGCGGAGGACACATCTCCCTCGACGAATACTGGAATGAAGAAGAATCCGGATCCTCATTCTGCGACTTCGCTTCATTAGTAGAAGCAGCAGTCGGAAGTCGAGTAAGGTCGACGGACTGGAAAGAAACATTCGAATTAGCCAACCACTTCACCGGATTTTGCTCGTCAGGCGACAAACAGCTAAAATCCACCAATTTCTTTCTAGTTCATGGAGAATTATGCGCGATTTATCCGTATCTACAAAGTCTAGGGCCTTGCCTCGCGAGAAATTGCTACAGCTTCTGTCAGCGAAAGCCGACCTGTAGACTGCATTTCGAGGTAGCAATACCTACCTAGCCAGCTTCACCATGCCCTGCGCCAGGCCTACCTGGCGCAACCTTTCATCCTCGTCATCTTTATTCTCTCCATCGCCTCTCGCACTTTCATCACGCCGCACCCGGCTTGATCGAGAAGTGTAGAAAACGATCTGGTCGTTCACCGTTTCGTCTGTCGTTCCGAGGAGGGGATTGTAGATGGCAAGGAAGGACAGTTGCGCTGGAACTACCGACGCAAACCCGCTTTCGGGCATCTCATTACCCAGATGTGCCCCGCAGACAGGAACAGCGAGGCACAAAAGCAACAACAGCTATAAGACAATCGCGCTGCCATGGTGTTGATCTCGACCAACTTAACGTCTTGGAAGGGGTGACATCACGTGGTTTATCGATAAGACGTCGGAGATTCGAAGCTTCGGGACACGCGAAAGGTTGCATCGCATTCCAGTTCCGGCCATGATTTCGCAGGAGAGCGCAAGAGTTCTTTGCATTTCCGGAAGATTAAATTCTCGTTGCAATTTTTCACATCGATCCCCGCGACGGTTTCTTGCTACAAAAGCCTACGATCCGCTCCGGATCCTGTTCTGCGGATCGGATGAATTCAGTATAGCTTCCTTGATAGCTCTCCATGATGAACGTCTGAAGCGGCCCGACAGAATCGCGTCAATTGATGTCGTCTGTAGGCCAGGGAAAAGAGTCGGTAGGGGCTTGAGGAAGATACGTGAAGGTAAGCCCACTTCATCGTCGATTTGACTCGTAACGGTTCCTCCGGTCTGCTCACGTACCGTCTCCCGAATAGTCCCCATCAAGGCGGCCGCACAGGGTCTATCTCTTCCGATCCATGAAGTAGATACGTTTACGGGGTGGACGGTATTGATCTAAAATGCACAACTTACTGCATTGTGTTTCCACTGACAGTGGACAGCCACCGGTATTGCCGGAAGGCCCAATCAATTTGATCGTCGCCGTCTCCTTCGGGCTCTTTGTGCCTCCACGAATATTGAATGGCGCGAAGTATGGAGGCTTGAATGTTCATCCCTCACTGCTACCGGAGTATGTCTCTAGTGATTAGTGAGAGACTGTCTCTCTTCAGATGGCACTCGCTTACCCGCAACGCTCTCTTTGTGTTTCAGTTTCCGCGGTCCTGCACCGCTACATCATACTCTACTCGCTGGCAGAACCCGGACCGGCATCACGCTTCAGTCCCTACACGATAAAACCTTTGATCACGGTACTATTTTGCGACAGACTCCTCCCCCCGGGTTTGAGATACCGAATCCCGAGTCATGTACCGTCCCGGAACTACAGGATCTGGTTTCCATCAAGGGAGCGCAGATGCTTATCGACGGCATCAAAGATGGTGTTTTCGTGCCTCCACTAGAGCCTGCGGGGTGGAATTGCGCTGAGGGAGATAGTTTGATACATGCTGGGAAGATAAAAACGGAGGATCGTCATGTGGATTGGGCGAATTGGACATGGATGGAAATCAGCAAGCGGAGTCGAGTCATTGGTCCATTGTGGACTATAGCTGCTACGGCGGCAAATGGTCCAGGCCGCAGCGATGGTGAATCTCACAGCTTTGAACAAAAGAGAGTCATCCTCACTTCTCTGGAGAAAGTTGAACCGCCTCATTATTGTGACCCGCTCTCTCATACCCCTGGCGTTCCGTTTGTGGAGGGAACACCTCCGTTTGAGCAGAGACAGGATGGCAAGGGACTTTACGTCTTCACACTGGATGGCAATCTGGTGCGAATAAAGGAAATGAAAGTGGAAGGAGAGCGAGTCGCAGAAGGCTTCCGGGCCGCACTTAAGGCGCGGATGGTCGGTGTCCAGACCTTTCGCTTGGGTGATTCCGACTACACGCTTTTCCACGATCGTCTCCGGTAATCTTGTCTTATGTAGTTGTATGTGATTTATTGCAGTGATACCCTATCGATCTATATACGTCGCGTCACCGAATGCACCGTGACATCGACATTTCCGCTGTACAGTATAGGGTTTATCTGATTGCAAAGCCGGCGTCTTACGAAATTAGCTCCTGGGGCATGCGGATATAGGAATGAACGCATACTTACCGACTTGAAGAGCTTGTCCCGTCAAAGACGTGTTTTTGGCGATCATAGGATACAGATCGGCAGTGTCTTCGACATCAGGCTGTTGATCCAGGACCAACCCTCTCATTAGCAGATGTAGTTAACTCTCCGTATCACAGCAATAGTGGCAAAAACATACCGTTTTCTTTAGGACAGCCTTATCCGCATATCCCTTGACCTTTTCCGGAGGAAATCGTTGACCCTGTGACGTTCAGCGTTCGCTGCTGGAAAGATCTCCCGTGAGAGTCAACAGAGGCGAGGAGTAACCGACGCACCCATTCGGTAAGTAAGAGTCCCGGAAGCACAGCATTCACGCGGACTTTGGAACCCTGAGTCTGAGCAAGACATTTCATCAAGTGTAGTCCTGGCGCGATATTAGCATCCCTTTCGTCTCTCATTACTTATCCTCCGAGGACCAAGGCGCGTACCTGCAGCTTTCGTGACGGAATACGCCATACTACTACCGCTTACAGTAGTGGCCTAAAAGAAAAAGAGAGGATCAGCCTTGCCACATCTAGCGAAGAAACCAGGCCAGTGTACATACGGCCGTCGAAGAGGTGATGATAAAGACACCTCCTTCCGGGTTCGCGTTGAAAGTCGGTAGTGCGGCCCTGAAGAGATAGAGATTTCCCTTAACGTTCGTACACCAGCACTACCGAGTTTGATGTTTTAGCAAGTCTGGTATGCCGCGGATATTCATACATTCGGAATACAACAGCTTTTCATACCTTGTCCCAGTCCTCGTCACTCATGGCATCCAGGTCACGGAAGGAGGTTATTTTGGTCCAGCCCTGATGCTTGTTAGGCTGAAGGCAGATGCAAATGGGTAGGGGCCAGTTTAACTGACGGCATTCGAGACCACAACGTCCAACCCTCCCAATTGCTCGATGGTAGTCTTCACGGCATTCTCGCAATCACTTCGAACCCCCCCATCCTTAATTGGCAGACTGCAACGTTAGAAATAGCATATTCAATGTTACATATCCCTGATTTGCATAGGAAAACTTGCACCAGGGATAGAGGAGCGAAAAGAGAAGCAAAGAAAAGAAAAGAAAAGACATACACCTTGGATAACGGCCGTCTTCACTTTATATTCAGCCTCGATATCAGCCGCGACCTGCTCTGCAGCCTGCCGATTCGAGACGTAGTTAATGGCGACATTGCTGCCCTCAGCGGCGAACTTGCGGGCAACCAAGGCACCTAAGCCCCTGTACAAAATGGGATTTAGCTTCATGCTCCTTCCGGCTTTGGAGAATGCCACGGAGGGCGATCATAGTCGATGGACTCCAAGCTTCCAATATCTATTAGAGTAGGAGATACATACCTCGATCCCGCAGTGACAAGGATATTCCGGCCTCGCAAGGAATAAGGCATGATTTTTTCTCGTGCTGGTAGACGGTACCTAGGTAGTATTGCCAATATTGCTACTGGGAGTTCCAAGTAATTGGAACCAGCAGGCCACTACCGCGGGATGGGTATTACAGGCGTGGTGAACTCCGCACTTGAGCGTTTGTCCCCCGCAGTTAGTAAGCGCTGATTAGATTGGGGAAACTGGGCCCCCCCCAGATGCACGCGTAGACCTGCCTGTTTCGGACGGACACTTTACAGAACTGGTGTATTTAGTGATTCCCATGGTTGCAACTTGCTCATTTGAAGTTATTTTGCAAAGTACAAAGCAACAGACGGCAGATTTCTGCGCCATAAAAGTAGCCGTTAGCCGAATAAATCTATATCGCGTAATGCCATGATCCGTCAGTCCGATTCCGGTTCTCCGCAAACTGGTTCTCCGTAGCCCAGAACACATGATATCAAACAGAAGGCACTGGACCAGTCCAGGAGCCCGTTTTAACGTAATGGTATAGTACACAGTATATCCGCTGCCCAAGTTCTCAGAGTGTATAAGTACATATGTGAGCAAGTGTGAGAAAGAGTGTGTATAGTTCGTTCAGTCGTAATTCGTCACTCATATCGGCAGGAAGAGAGATAGGTATTCATTCATTATCGGTTTTGTCCTTGGTCAAGATTAGTCTAGACAATCGTGAGTGCCTTTTGTCCGTAAATACCGAGATCGTGGGGTGCAATAGGAAAGTCTCCGTATCCTATCTTGATCACTTCTTACCTTATTCTTCAATAGTCTTCTTTCCTGGTCCCGTTCTCTCTTCCACCCCTTCAGACCAATAGCGATAAAAAGGACTCCGTTCCAGAACCCCCGCAGCGAACCCATCGCTCCTACCGCTAGAAGAAGCCCATATGACTTAAAGTCGGGGTTGACGAAGGCAGAAACTCGATTAATTGTCGGCACAACCCAGGTCACCAGTAGGATAACGAAGAACAACACCGGCATGAGCAGGTACTGTCTGAACAACACGGGTGATCGGCTTGGCCCCTCGTGGATTAAGACAAGCATACTACTGCTCGACGGATGAATGGTTGAGGAAGACACTGTCATCCTGACAGAGGGCTCCTTTGCGTCACGTGACCCCGCGTTGTCCACGGCGTGCGACTGGGAATCGAGCCGGGTGGACACGGCGACAGTATTGTTCGGTGTTCTGTTGGCCATGGCGATACGGTCGCTGTGGATCGAGTGGAAGTTGCGTTTCAAGTTGAGGATTTTAATACCGACGAGGGCATAGATGAGCATGATGAGAGCAATGATGCCCCTGCAAAAGACAGACAGTTAGGATCATGGGGCCAGCGGGCATGCTGTAAAAGATGGAGCGTACCATATGGGGCAGTAGTAAAAGATTATACGGAAGAGAACCCAATCGTGAGATATCGAGCACCAGAGCTGTTAAGAATTAGATATATGAGATCCAGGGAAGTCCCGGTTTAGGGCAGGGACTCTCACATCCACGCTGCCGTACATCGGGCCCTTTTCATCAGTGCGTATGAAGAGAAAGACGATCGAAGGAACACCAACGAGGAAAGTGATGATACTTGTGTAATAGATTTCCAGCTTGCGCAGGGCCTCCGCATCGTACTGGTAAAAGACGACGAGAAAGACATTGCAAGCCGTCGCCAGGGTGAAGAGGACATCTGCAAGCGGAAACCTGTCATTGCACCAGTCAATAATGAGGTGATCTTGAGTGCAAGTCAGCCGGACTGAAATAATACCCACTCACATCTGGAGACAGAAGCCCTGAAACTGGCATAATGCGGAGTAGTTCCCCGCCTGAGGACCGTTGACGGAGATCATGGTAGCGGCAAAGTCGAACAGATTGTAGAAAGCGTTGATAAAGATGAGACGATGGGTAGGGTTGCGGAAGTGCCGTGAAGCGAAGAATGTGACAATGATTGTAATTACACCTACAATGGAGAGCACAGAGGCTACACGCTCAGCAATGCCCAAGGTATGATAGTGGTCGTCTGTGAGAGTCATTCTGTGGTTCGCGGACAATTGGATCCTAATGACTCAACCGGGCATGTAGGACCATATGGACAGGTAAAAGAGCGAGCAAGCAGCAGAGAATATGGCCGTCTTTCTATACACAGTGGACTTAAGAAAAGGGAGCTGGCGGTTGGTACGCCATTCTCTCAAAGACAGTATGGGTCCAGGCTGAGGATGATCCAGCTTGGCAGTGATGACGTGACATGCTTAGGGAAAGCATGGCTTTCACATTGGAAGGGTTAGTAACTTAATTAAGGTGTACAGGGTCTGGTGGAGAGCTGCAGTAGGCTGGCGTGGTTGCGCAATGGGCTCATAGCTGCTTAGGATTGTGTCATAGTGTGCTGCCCACAACAAAAACCCTACCCAACTTTCTCCCACATATTATTGTTTTCTTTTTCCACAGTTAGGCTTGCAACTTGTACTATTGTTATCTCTTCCACATAGTTACAGTCCTGAACGAGGTTTGTAGCAATAGTCAGAACCCTGTCCTGCCAAGAGTTGCTGGTTCCAACACAAGGGCCAGGTGGAGACCTGGTTGCTATCCTAGTTCTTCTACCACAGTTCAACATTCATTCCGGCCGTTCCCGTAGATTAATGTGACTAATAAGCTTTTCATTGCTTGTTCCAAGCTTGTCTCAAAGGGTACACCCATTCCCTTTGCCGGGAGATGCAAAATAGTGGGTGTTGCCTCTGGCTTTTCCAGGGGGCCGTCCTGCCTGGCGGTGATAAGGTTCTCTGACTCCACATGGTCACACGATCAGTTGCGAGGCTAACTAGAACCATGTACAAGTGCGTAGTAGTGTTGTAGGGGCCTGCAGTCTGGTGAACGCAAGTCAGCTTATTCAGGGATCGAGTAGCGCGGATACGAGGCAAGATAGCTATAGAATACGAGGATGAAGTGCGCTCAAGGGGAGCGTGTAGCAATGTAGGTATAGCCTCGATAGTCACATGACTGGTCGGGCAAGTGTCTTGAGCCCTGACAAGTGTATCATTGCGGCAATGCATAAATATATCATTTCTAAACACGATTCCCAGCGTCAGACCTTCCGAATTAGGGTCAAAGGGAAGTCTATTCTTGATCCAAATACCAGGTTTGGAAAATATCGAGATTGTGAAGAAAGCAATCGAGAAGGCAGAGATTACTATGCACCAGCAAACCTCAGCCGAGGAGGCCAGAATTGGAAGCTCAAAAAGCTCCAGAGAAGCAGATTCAAAAGTTGCCTTTGAATTTCATCTATTTGAATGGAAAATCATACTAGCTCGCTCTGTAGCCAATCAAGGAATTCAATGGCGTTGGCGTTTTCTACGCGGTGTTCTGGTAGTATAGTGTTCCAGTGCCTAAGCGCCCACCTTATTCGTTTCAGTCACCCAAGCACTGCTCCCTTTGCCTGGTATGATTACTACTGGTCTAAATTTGGTTACTCTTCTGGCGGTTATTAAAGCTCTTCCTGCCTGGCTCTTCAACATCAAACCTCGAACAGACACATAAGCTCCATGTCGGGTCAGGGTTAGACAAGTTGGCAGAGAGGTGTGCTTTCAGCTATGGAGTTCTGGTACAGTGCATATCAAGCATCCTCTCCTCTCACGAGGACTGACACAGAACTGCAACAAGGCTGATCCCGGAGAGCGCCCTCAGCACAGACCTGGTACTTTTGTCCTTATCATGATTAATGGAGAGTGCCTCAAAATGTCGGTAAGCGCCTGTCGAAGTCAACTCTCCCACTCCATCTTGCTGCTGAACAGATGTTTCTACCTTTGCTGCTTGAAGCTGTCACATCATGTCCCAGGCACTAGCACGCGCTTCGCAACCAAAGCCAGAGACTCGACTGGCGCAAGCTGTTTCAGAATTCGAGGCCAGTCTCTCTGCGGAGCAGAAGGCAAGGTTCCACTCTGAAAGATCGAGCTTGCGACACTCCCCCCGACATAAAAGATGTTAAGAAACTCATGTCTCAGATTGATGACCTTGCGTCAAGAAACGGGTCCGGTGGTCGTTGTTTTGGAACTCGGATGTGGAATTTTATCGATGCCACTCAAAAATTTGTTGCCCTTGGCGATATAGTGGTGGGCGGAGCACAAAACCTCATTGCGAGTGGTGTCTGGTCACTGGTGCGGTTGTCTCTGCTAGTGAGTGTTCTATGACAAGGCTCCTCGATTACTTATTAATAGCCTTGCAGGCGATTGCGAGCTCTTCTTCCTGCCTAGAGAAGTTATCGGAACTCTTCATGATTGCTGGTCGCTCAGTTCCGCGTTATGAGAACATGGCTATATTGTATCCTGAATCCAAGACTCTGCAGGAGTCGCTGTGCGAATACTTCATTGTGGTTGTTCGTCTCTGCCGCTTTGCCTTGAAATTCATGCAGAAGTCCAGGTTTGGGAAACTTGGATACTCATTGAAAGAGCCAGAAATACTTGCTTTCCAAAAGGAACTTGACGTCCAGGCGAACAGCATCAAGGAGGAGGTAATGCTATTGATCGCCCAGAGAGTTGAAGAGGAAGCCAGTGAAAGCTCCCGGTTCCGGACCCTTTCAAGCAAATTTTCAAAAGCTACATCTCATGAGAAAATGCTCAAAGCAAAGCTTCGGCTGCTTAATTTCTGCTCGAGATATGACCATGTGGCGTCATGGAAGCAGACTCGAAGCGCTGGGACTACAAACCTGTTTCGTAATAGTGCTGAATATAGGGAGTGGAAAGCCCGAGAATATTCTTGCACACTCATATATACAGGAAAGCTAGGTTCTGGGAAGTCAGTCCTTCTGGCAAACATTATTGATGACCTGAGCCTACAAGGGCAGGGCTCAGCAATTCCTGTGACCTACTTTTTCTGTCGTCACGATGTTTCTGAGAGCTTGAAGGCTCGAACGGTGGTTGGCTCTCTGGCCCGTCAATTATTGCAGCAGTCAGGCCTCAATCTTACGGAAACTGCAGAACTGTTTGATACGACTTCCCAGAACAAGGATATTGAAAAGGTTTTGGACTTGCTCAGACAAACCTTTCGCCCTGATTTCAAAGCCTACTTTGTACTTGATGGATTGGACGAATGTGATGAATCTGAGAAGCTATTATTGGCTAAGAGTCTCCGGACTGTCCAAGAGACAATTACTCTCATTCTTTGTGTTTCACGCAGAATCGAGCCGAACAGTCCTTCGGAAATTGGGTCGTACCATTTTGCTGCTGCCAAAATCACGCCTATCCCTAATAACCAATCCGAGATCATGGGGTTTATCAAGATGGAGCTGCAGGACTGCGTTGAAGCCAAGAAGCTAGTGATTGGCGATCCACTCTTGATCCTGGATATACAAGATGCTCTTCTGAAGGGGTCAGACGGGATGTTCCTCTGGGTTGTTCTACAGATTGAGACCTTGTGCATGATGAAAACAGATGATGCGATACGCCAGGCTCTGGCAGATCTTCCCAAGGATCTTTTTGAAATATTCTCTTGCATATTGCAAAGATCAGAGAAACTAGGGGAATCGTACCAACGGAAGATACTTGAGCTTGTAACGGCTGCTGACCGTCCGTTGACCACAGGCGAACTGCAGGATGCCTTGAGTGTAACTCCAGGTGATACTAAGTGGAACCCATCGAAGCGTCCTAATGATATCCATGCCACATTAGCCTGTTGTGGTTGTCTTGTAACAATTGATGAGGAGGAGCTGAGTGTGAGCTTCATGCATCACAGTGTCAAACAATTCCTTCTCAGCAGCTTTGCAAATCCGTCAAGCATGACAATCACGATGAGCAGCGCACACAGAGAAATGGCAGATATCATCATTACCTATCTCAGCTACGGTGTCTTTGATACTGCACTATCTACCACAGTTACCCCACCGATAAAAGCCAGCTCAGTCCAACTTGCAACCATTAATTCTACCTTCGAAGCTTCCAGCAGAATTCGGAAATTGGCAGTGAAATTATTAAATTCGAAATCTGATGTTGAATTGGGTAAGACGTTGAGGGATGTCGGTGAAGTTCACCGTTCTTCCTCAAGCGCTCAGTACCCTTTCTACGCCTATGCAAAGTCACACTGGTTATGCCATCTTGCTTCTAACCCAGATAATTCGTCATATTTTGATGGCTTGGGTTCCCGAGTACTGCAAAGGAGAGGCGTTGATGTCAATGCCGTATACTGCATTGGCCGAACGCCATTGTCATGGGCTGTTGGAACTGGAAAAGAGACTGTCCTTCGCTTGCTGCTTGAAGCAGGAGCTGATGTGAACTCCAGAAATGAGGATGGGTTGCCACTGTTGAATTGGGCAATTCGGTTTGGCAATGACACCACCACTATAAGGATCCTGCTGGAAGCAATCGTCAATTCCAATACCCAAGGCAAACGGTTTGCTGAGTTTGACAATGCTCTCTATGCTGCATCTTCTAAGGGCTATGAGAAAATAGTGCAGATGCTGGTGGAAGCTCGTGCCAACGTCAATGCTGAAGGTGGAGATTATGGCAATGCCCTCCATGCTGCATCTTTGAAGGGCCATGGGAAAGTGGTGCAGATACTGCTGAAAGCTGGCGCCCATCGTCGCCCCGTGACCCCCGTTGCAAAACTGGGGCGCCGCTTGGGATCGAAATTTACAGGCTGATGACCGTGATGATCAATCTCTGCCGCCTCGCGTTATACTGCATGGGGATATTCTGGAGGAGTTACAGGACGTTACTATCAGGAGGGTCATGATCGCGTGAGCTCTGGAGTACGGAGGAAAAGTGGTGCAAAATTCAGATTCATGTCGATGAAGTCATTCTTTCCTATTCCGAGTGCAACACTGTATTACACATTGTGCTGTACTTGCTGAGGTTTCATTTTTTTGTTTTTGCCTCTGAGCCTCTACGTTTTGGTTTGCATGTAGGTCGACTAACGAGGATAAATAAAGGGACTAGCCCCCGAATGGCTAGAGGAATCAAGCAGCGTTTTCCAATAGTAATTCGCCTCTCCGTTTGAGAAGTTTTTCTAGCAGCTTCTTAGTTGAAGAATCGTCTCGTCTCAGGATCTGTCAAGCCCTGGAAGCTGGCAGCGGTGTTCTCGCTACTGCGTTGAAAGACTGCTAGCGTACAGAGACTGTACTTCATCCGAATCTTTTGTCCTTTTGTTGCTCATCCAACGTGAACATTACCCACCTGGTCCCGTCGAACGGAGTTGCGGCCTGAGTGCTTTTGCCCACACACTGTTAACTCGCCTGAGTCTATCCTTTGGAAGAATTTGCTGTTCTTTTCCCTGTATTTTCCTTCCGGATAGCTGGGGGCTTGGTAATGCTGAAGCCTTCACTTTCTTACTCAGTTTCTGACTGTGCGAATATGTGTTATCTCAGCTGTTGGAGTACAATATACAAATGTTGATGGTTCTCAAAATATAGTTAAGAAGGTTCTCCTAGATGTAGGTTAAGTTTTGAGGTAATAAATACATACACTTTCTGACCAAGAATAACACTGATGATGAGCGTGCCTAGACTTTATATAGGCTCCCACAATCAGTTGGCTAACATAATCTCACATTTCTAAGACGTGTTAAATACGACTGACATCACAGTTCAGCACATTATAGTGGATTTTATGGTTAGTAGAATTGAGACTGGCTATTTTAGTTATGGCAAATTAGAGCTGGCAAAGCAAACCCAAATAGAGTATGTTAAAAGATGCTAGGATGTTGGCTTGGACTAGCAGTCGAAATAGTCTGGGCGGAGTTCATTGATGCCCTCAGACTCAGCTAGGAGAAGCCTGGCTGTTGAAGTAACGCTTAGGGTAGGCTAAGCATATTTAGTGAATATTCAGGATGTCCAGTACCAGCTTCAAAAGTATATTGCTATCCAGCATCTGCTCAGTAAGTACGCTATGACTACTGAGTAAGTGGCTGGTATTGCTCGCTGACTGATATGGCCGTCAGTCATATGAACCCTCACAAAAGCAGGGCCTGGTAGAGGACGAAATCCGGAGGTTGTCGCACATATTTGCTATACATATGCAACCTAGGTATGCCCATGGAACGTGTCTATGTAACTGTGCATAGGGCTACTGTTTTGTTCAATATCTATCAGCCTTCTCGAATCTGATTGCTGTATCTCTTCTCGTGCCATGGAACTTACAGCTGACACAAGAGTGTTACTATCCTCGTTCCCGAAAACAACATGCGTCATGAAAGACTCAAAGACCGGTTTCTTGAACTCTGGTTGAGCTTATGCGAATCTGGGAATTCGGTACATGCAACAGTGTGGAGCCTTTGAACTAATTGGTGCCGGTGATGAGATCATACAATGTCGACAGAGTCGCTTTACTTTGCCTTCTGAATTTCCTCTTCCATTGCATGAAAAAGCCCCAATGTCAAGAGTCCTTGCCGGACGACATTCTGGACGCCAAGGGACAGAACGAAAGCGATGAGAGTTCAATGGCTGCAGGGCAACCTAGAATTATTGTGTAACTGATTCCGAACAAGCTAATGCGATTCGCTCTGGTCAGGTAGATGAGTCGATATAGATCGGTAGCAGTGACTACGAGAGAAGGCAGAAAGGAAAAGTATTATATTTTAGGATCGTATTCTCGTACAGCAGAGAGATGTCGCTTGTGAATGAGATCCGACTGGAACCATTATAATTCAGAAATAAGGTACATGTGGCGTACCTTGCAATGCAATCTATATCGATCATGAATGGATAACTGCCACATTTGCTTCCTCTATGCAGAATTTTCAGCTACACGATCCTGCATAGAAGACAAGCTTCCGGGAATAGCGGCAGCTAATTATAAAGTATGGTATCAATGGCGCAGGGAATATATCCGCATTGGCGCAGCATGTAGTTCTTGGTCCAACAGCAGGTCGTTGAAGTCGGCGTCAAATTAATCTACAAAGAGCTAAAGAAGGCGTGTCTTTTTGCAGGGACAGAAGATATTGGGTTGAGTTAGGAGAAACTATATTTACCCGAGCTGAAATATTACTCTACCAGACTAACACAATCGCTATGATATAGAGATCTCTGCAGATTGTACCTAAATACTCTATTGCCGTGACCCTACGTAGCACGGCTTCTGCATCCTAGTTCTATATGCCTAATAACAGATCTAGACGATTGCACATAGACGCTAATAGCAATGAGATGTAGAAGTATGTCTCGTATTAGCAGGTTATTGGAAGAATTCAATTATGGTGGGAGCTGGCTCTTCGAACTCCTTACTAGCATGCGGCGGACGGAGTTACGTACCAAAGCAAGCAGATGGCTTGCATTGGTAATCCGCAGTCTATCAAGGACAAGCGTGCGCTTCCGATCCCACACACGGACTAGGGACCATGCATTCAATCCAATAAAGCGCCCACGTACTCTGTCTTCTTCATCCCCTTCCATGCCCGTTTCCCCTCCAGAGCGGGCCATTGGACAAGAAAGCGATCAACAAGGGGCAAGAGGAGCTTCCCCGATAAACTGAGGGTTGTCACACGAGCCCAAGATTCCACAAAAATTGTGCGCAGTTGATACCTGGGAGCGACTTCCCCCTCAGTAGAAGACCGGTCCGTATCTGTCCACACGAAGGAAAAGAAACCCTGGAAGGCATGCCAGAAACGGAGAAGCTTTGCTGTTAATACGATGCACACGGCAGTTGCTGGGCCGTTTGTGAGAATGAGATCTGGGCATGGAGAGGAGAGGTTCACAGGACGTGCGCGCTGATCCGGATGGAGACCACGTAGCACGAGCAGACAGGCCCAGAAGCATCGGAGAGTTGAAAAGGGGGCCGTCAGATAGGATTGGTGCACGCGACGAGCGCGCGGGACGGTAACAATGGTGTAAGAACTTGATGGATGTTCGTTACTTCGTTTCAGACCGTCTTGCCTCGTTCCTTTGCTCCAGAGGTTGATCTCGAACTCCACTGCTTTCGTGGCACTGAAGTTGTCTCCAGAGCTGACGACGTAGGTTCGATACGTGTAGAGTTCTGGATCTAGCGGCATACGCCGTAGCATGGAGAACATCTCAGCTGTATGGCCACCGCTTCCCAAGACCACCAGGAGATGGGTCGCGGAATATCTTGGGCGGTGCTTGGGAACTCTGGCGCGCTGGGAAACTGCAAGAGAGAAAACAAGAATCTGGCATGATGAAATTAGTTTCGTATCTTTAGAATGTTCCCTATTTCTTCACTGGCTGCACAACATCGACTCACTAGGACGGCTGCTATTCCAGTCACAATAGTAAGGGCGGGGACCCAGAACAAGAGGGCCGACAGTGAAAGCCGCCATGCCGCCATGGGTAATTGGCAGTTCGCCCAGGGGCGATGTTAATTCACCAGATCAGGGTATTCAGCTGTTCCAGAATAGTAGGATTGCTAGTTCAGTTGCTTTGACGGTGCGTCATTGTTTCCAACTGAGGCTGCATCTGACCAGTGGTGAATATACGGCTTCACACAATAGACGACAGCCCACACAATCAGCTGGAAGGAATGGGCTCACCTCTCCCTGACAACCGCCAGCCCCTGGAGGTTGAGATGCGAAAAGCTCTTTCCCCGTGGATCTTGTACACTGTACCGATATCGTCGGTTTGCGCGGTCTGTGCGGTTCGGGGATTATTTTCGGTTGCTGTCTTAACTCCCGAGTGACTACAATATTTACCAGGCTCGGTGAAGAATCCGCTCTCCAGGCACCTTTTCCCTTCTTTCGTGCTGGTCTTTTCGTCTGGCGCGGAATGGCACCTTTCTTTCCCAGGCGACTGAGTTGCTTTTACTGTGGGCAACGTTCAGCGCAGGAAAAACCTGGCCCCCTCCGCAAATGGCACTGTAAACACTGCGAAGCCGTCAATTATCTCGACGAGGTGCGCTTCTTCCAACTTGTTCGCGCTTTGCATCTTCTACATGTAGTCCACTAACATATATTGTTACTACTGATACAGAATGGAAATATTACTGATCCACCAACTGCGGAGACGAATCCGGGCGCAGACGAGCCAGATACCTCTAGCCATCCCTTCGAGTCGTTCGGAAGACTCTCCGACAGTGGACTATTCTGTTCCACTTGCGCTCGCAATCAGCATCTGTTCATGAATGCTTTGGCATCATGGCTCCCTTCGTCGGACGATCCAACATATCCTGCCTACGAGCGAGAGTATCCAAGATATCGCCAGCGGCTCGAGGAACAATATCCACAAGTTTGCGCAAAGTGTGAGCCGCGAGTTCAGGATCGAATTGCTCAGACGGGATACGAGGCGAAGGCGGACAATCTCAGACGTATGATGGAGCGAAGCAAGGCAGGAAGAACAGCAAGACAGGCCAGAAACCGCAGCTGGAGGAGTTTGCTGGTTTCCGTGGGAGCCATCGGTCACTGGAGCAGCATCTCCGGCCAGCTTGCCTGGGATCTGATCAGTGCTCTGGAAGCTACACAGCCAATACAAAATGGGAGTCTCCGCGAGTCACCACCATCTATAAGATTGTGTGGGGAACAGATGATTGCTACGCGACATCTCCCAGCTCACTGCTCGTTCAATCTGGCGCCGTATGCAGGCCCGTCTCTTGTTGCTGGTATTCTCTCCATCTGGTGGAACCCGAAGCTGCGGCGGAAAGTAGAAGGAATGGGTGGAAGATTCGTTGGTCTGACAGAGTATTATGAGGTTCAATTGATCGCCATGGTAGTCAGATGCGTATTCTGGGCGGTTCTAAAGGATCCGTCGTCGAGTGGCCTCCCGTCGACGATGCTGCCAGGTCTGCATCTATTTATGGTCATGTTCACCATTTTGGTAAGTTGCACCTTCTCGTTTAGCGCTCTAAGAGTTAAGCTTACAAGTTAGTAGACTGCTGCATTGTCTCATCGTGTTATCAAACATGATACTCGCCCGCTTGTAGATTGGTCGCGGATTGTTTCCGGAGCAACTCCAGCTCAGAAGACGCAGTCATCTCCTACACGGCCGAACGACAGTGAGCAGCCACCCTACATGCGTTCTAGCGAGAGTGCTCCTCGGTATGCTGGACGTTTCCCAATTGAGAAATTGGGGGCTCCTCGGCCTGCGTCTGACCCTGAACCGAGCATCCCTTCTACCCCTGCTCCTCCTCAGGACGTGGATGATATGGACTGGACACCTTCCCAGCAGCAGGAGTTCCGCCCGACTGTTAGCGTCCATCAGCGAAACCAGAGATCTGTTCTGGACGGGCCTCTCCCTTTCTACGGCTCGCTGCCCTCAGCACCAAAGCCTCCGGCGTGGAATTTTCTTAATCAACCTGCCAAGAAGCCTATCGAGCAAGTCGTCGAGCGGAATCCATTTCATCATCGCCCAGCTCAGCCGCCAGCTTCCTGGCAACGAAGTCCAGAGAAGCCTGAGACCGCGTTTGCACCACCGAAGTTTTTCCCTCACAGCGACTACACAGAGTCGACTGGCCTAGAAGCTATGTTTGACCGAGCATTTACGATCCGATCTCCCGAAGACGACGGCGCAGAAAGTTGGCAATTTACATCGCATCCCAGCTCCCATCGTTCCACTGCCGCCGCAAACTCTTTCCTGGTCCTGTCTTTTCGACTTGGGCTGTTGTTGTCGTATATTCTTGCTTGGCAGCTCTCCCAAAAAGATGTTATTTCAATACCGGGAAATTACATAGAGGTGGCTTCGTTAGGGAGCGTTAGCCTAATATCCGGATTTTCTCTCCTCGAGTCCTTGAAGTCGCCTGTAGCACAGTGGAACGGCTTAGAAATTCTGGTCTGCATCGCTGAGCTCGCAGCAGCGGTCCATCTAGGAGCAAACCTACCGCGAGTATCTTTCGATAGGGCTTATTTCGACCGATACGGAAAACTTCTCCTGACTTTCATGGCGGTGCAGGACGCAGTGGGCCTATTTATTCTTTATCGCTCTCAGCCAGCAGCTCCTTCCAAGCCTGAAGCGCAGGAAGCACAATCTACACGCCGCGAGAGCCCTAGAAACGACAGCCCATTCGGGAGCCCTGTCACAGACATACGAACGGCCCGACATGAGAACGAAGTCTTCGGTTCTCCGTCGTCAGAGACTTCCGGCTCCATCTCCTCTCCTATCACCGGCTTGGGTCAGAGAAGGTCTGTCAACCAGCGGGTACCATTCAATTCTCAGTTGTCAGCAACTCCTTCCTCCTTCTCCTCGTCTGTTGCTGGCTCCAGTTTTAGGCCGCAGGTCCCGGAGCGGCCCTTCAGTCATAGCAGTCAAGGGTTCAGCTCTCAATCTTCGGTACCACCTCTTTCCTTTTCCTCCACCAGGCCTACATCCAGCTTCTCATCACAACCATCTGAGATGCCAAGCCAATTTGGCCTTGCCTATGGCGCCCGTCCCAGCACAGAACGGAGCTATATGCTAAAGAACAGTCTTAATGATTATGACTCTGACGACTCGGACCCTTTTGCACGCGATTCTGATACGGAGACAATTGCCACAACCGCCACATCTGCCACGAACAATACTATCCGGTACATTCGGTATGGGCAGAATGTCGACGTCGACGGCGACATGACTTTCTCGCCTGCACGCTCCGAGTTGGGGCCAGGTTTAAATGGGCTCACTATCGATGATCAGCCTTTTCGCCGCGTTACTCGGAGTCAGAGCAAGCAGCAACAAAAGGATCTATTTCGCAAATACCATTTGCGAGGGCTCAATTGATGTGCTATCCTAGCCATTCTGGCGTCAGCTTTCTTCCTTCGTTCTCTCTTTCGTGTTCCCATTTCGAGTACCTGGTCCCCTCCTCTTCGCTCTCTTTGTTTCTTACATACAGCTGTTATTTCTTCGGGTATATATGCCTCGTACCTTGTTGAGTTGAACTCGTCATCTCTTTTGCTTTGAGCGTCCGCGGGATATCCCAAGTGTCTTTATGATTACGAATCGACCACGATATGTACATACATAACTTTTCAGATTTCTTATTTTATTTGCATCGTGTCAATGGATCGGATAGATCGGTGTGGTGGCGGTGTCTTCAGTGTAGGTAATTGAGGTGAATTCATATTATTGTCCTCTCTACTCTGTTCTTATTATCTATATATGCCACATGTATACAACGACATGTTCCGCAGCCCCGATCTCAAACCTAGGGGCCATGGCATTTTGAAATTATCTAGAGCGAGAGACAAACTCTGGCACTGCGTGTGCCTACAGGTCAATCCGCGTAATACCTATTTATGGCACATTTCCACTCTCCTGGATAGTAGCATTGCATTTATAGAGGCGCGTGAGAACTTTTTATTTTTATTTCCGACTATCCGACTGTCCGGAACTCTCCATAACTCCAATACCAAATGGGCTCAAGTAAGACACGCGAGAGGAGATCGAATCGAGGGAAGTAAATGTAAATTAAAACTTTACATGAGAGCCTTCCAATCAACGAGCTCGGTATACAGTCCAAGAATGGATCAAAAGCATAATTCATGTCCCTAACTAGTCCCACGCAGTCCAGGCTCATGAGGATGATGGTGCTGCGGCATTCGCTGGACGGGTAGGAATGGTACTGGGCAACGGGGGGAGCAAGCTCCTTGCACTTTCTCGGGAGTACTGTGCCATCAGCGCGTCCATGATTACAAGAGCGGACATAGACTCGACGATGGGCACGGCGCGGGGCACGACGCAGGGGTCGTGGCGGCCCTTGGCTTCAAGAACGCCGTCCTCGAAGTCGTAGCCGGCTGTGCTCTGGGCCTGTCCGATCGTTGCGGGCGGCTTGAAAGCAACGCGGAAATAGATCGATGCACCGTTCGAGATGCCCCCTTGGATACCGCCCGAGTTGTTGGTCTTGGGAACCAGACGGTGCTTTGACGTGGTGGTGCCGCCGGTGCGTGATTCAACGTCAGCGACGACAAACGGGTCGTTATGGATTGACCCGGGTACCTCGCAGCCTCCGAATCCCGAGCCGATTTCGAACCCCTTCGTGGCTGGGATACTGAGCATGGCGTGCGCCAGCTTGGCTTCTAGCTTGTCGAAGCTAGGCTCGCCTAATCCGACGGGGACGTTTCTGATGACGCACGTCACTGTTCCGCCGATGCTGTCTTTGTTATCGCGGAAGGTCCCGATTATCTTTGACATTCGCTCGCTCGCAGCTTCGTCCGGGCAGCGTACGGGGATGAAGGAATCGACAGTTTTCCGGTCAATCGTTTCGATGAGCTTGAGGAATTCCGGATTTGTCGCCGCAGTTGGGTGCTCTGGTGTTGGTGGGAAGAGATGCTCATTACCGACTGAAGAGACGAAACTCACGATCTCAACGTTATGCGCAAGTCGGAGATACTTCTCTGCAATGGCTCCAGCAGCCACACGACCTGATGATCGAGATTAACATTACTGCTCTTTCGTCCCGGCTTGCAGGAGGGAGGAAAAGACCAACCGATTGTCTCCCTGGCGCTACTACGACCACCGCCGCTGCTGGCCTTCACTCCGTATTTCTCCAAGTAGGTGAAATCCGCATGGCTGGGTCGAGGATACCGATCCATCGTGCTGTTTCCGTAGTCCTTGGGTCTCTGATCTTCGTTGCGTACCATCATGCCAATAGGAGTCCCCAACGTCACACCAAACTCCGTTCCTGACTGAATCTCGACCCGGTCCTTCTCATTTCGCGGTGTCGTTAGGGCACTCTGGCCCGGACGTCTGCGGGTCATTTGGGGCTGAATGTCGCTTTCCGTGAGCTCCATGCCTGGCGGGCAACCGTCGACGATACAGCCAACGGAGCGGCAATGGGATTCACCATAACTGAAGCCAAGGGAGAAGACAATTAGAACAGCTCACAAATCTCCAAAACAAACATTGAATAGCATCAACTTACGTGGTGACCCGGAAGTAATCTCCCCATGTCGACATGACAGCGGCGGGGTATAGGGTGGTTTAATTTTCAGGCGGGCGCTACCTCAAGCAGCAATACTGGCAGGTGAGAGTATTCTCAGCGTTCAAAGGAAGTGGATATTCGCAGTAGATCGTCGAATTGGGCGGACTGAAGGCGTTGATGTTGTCTGATTTCCCATCTTTGTCCTCGAAATTTGCCCGTGACTCTTGACTCTTACTTGCCTATCTGGGACTAGCGCATCCGAACATCGGCGGGCCTTCAACATGGTGGATTTACCGTGAAGACGACGTGGACATCGGAGAGGTCTGTCATCGTCTCTCAGCTCACCCTGATGCTGGCCCTGCGACGAGGTCCATGCCGCCTGTCTTCGTCGTCAATACGTAGGCGGTGCATCAGCGTCTCGCCCGTCTTTTTCTGTCGACGCAACTCGTCTTATCAGTCCAGCAGATTCGCAGAGCTTGCTAGGCGCGAGTCCTCTCGACACCAGATCTACCAGTCGCTCTCGACCGATCCCTACGTGAATCTCTCCATAGAGCATTTTCTACTTGAGAATTCTCCGCCTGACTCCAACGTGCTTTTCCTCTACATCAATCGACCCTGCGTTGTCATTGGGCGAAACCAGAATCCATGGCTGGAAACCAATCTCGCAGCTCTCCAAAACGATCGCCTTCGTTATGACGGCAGGCCAATACAGCCTCCAACCGACACTGATGGAGATGTACTTTACGTCCGTCGTCGATCTGGTGGCGGGGCAGTGTTCCACGACGAGGGTAACCTCAACTACAGCGTGACATCCCCGCGAACAAGCTTCACGCGAAACAAGCATGCGGAGATGATGGCACGAGCGCTCCATCGCGTTGGAGCTGTCAGTGCGAATGTTAACGACCGTCACGATATTGTGTTGTTTCCCGACGGTGCACACGAGTCATCGAATGGGGGGTCAACGACGTCGTCGGACGCTTCGCAGCCGCGGAAAATCTCGGGCTCTGCATTCAAGTTAACGAGACATCGAGCGCTCCACCACGGGACCTGTTTGCTCGAGTCCCCCAACATCCATAGTCTTGGTTCATACCTGAGATCCCCCGCCCGGCCGTATATCAAGGCCAAAGGTGTTGAAAGTGTCCGGTCGCCGGTTGCGAATATCTCGTCTGTTTTGGTCGATTCGTTTACTCCGTTCTTGACCCAGATGGTCATAGGCAGTGTCATTGAAGAATTCATACGTCTCTATGAGGTTAGCCCGGATGCTTTCTTGCGAGCGCAGCGCGCTCATGCAAACGAACCGGGTCTGTACCAGGGGGGTGACTGGGTTGTTGGCACAATTGGAGAAAACTCCGAGGTGGTTGGAGAGCCGGAGATCCAAAAAGGAATCCAGGAGATAAGAGTACGTGTCCAGGAATCTGATTTGCAGGTTACAAATAAGAGCCAGAACTGATCCACAATCACTTTCTTCTATTCAAACAGTCGTTGGAATGGAAATACACTCAAACGCCCCAGTTCACTTTTTCCACCTTCCCTACTGAAGACGACCCGCGCGAGAGACCAGCGCTGCCACCTTCACTTCCCCCGTCGGTAAGTTGCGCCCTGCGACCAATTTGAGATATGCCATCAGCCTGGCTAATGTCAAGAAGACCCGGGTCTTCCTCCGTCTCAAGCATGGAGCCGTCATCGAAAGCCATATTTCCATCTCACCTGATCCATCCACCGCATCCGCACAGGCGATCCGAGTGCACGAATCTCTGAATGGGCGAAAACTCCACCAGCTGTCCCTGTCGGACTGGAATGTGATTCTGAGCCAGATTGGCGACGAGGATATCCACGTTGACAAAGTGCAGGGGCTGTGCAAATTTATTGGAGAGACTCTTTCTGTCCCTGCTTAATTGGCGGGCCGGGATCCGGTCTCAAAGCCAGCGGGTATGCACATATATCCAATCCGGCTTCTACTCTGTTCTAGCTGTTTGTTTATAAGGGCTATGTATAAAGGATTGCCATTGTTGTAGAATTTATGCTCATAGGTATATATATACTGGTTCGGGCATTATGTTAAGAGTCACAATAAAGAGGAACTATTTATCTGCGCCAGTTTGTAAATAGACAGTACCTAGCAGTATGCAGGACATGCCGTCTTCCACTCAGACATAGACATTTTGATTCAATCTGGATTGTAGGTTCTGTCGCTATATACCCAAAAACTCGGAAATCCTCCCGTACCTCGAAAACAATCCAGCACACCTACAGAAAACCCTTATGCACAAGAGGCGAGGCCTAGAATAAGTAAAATACATACAAAAATGGACATCGCAAATTGCCATCATCATCATCACCCTTCGTTCCTCATACCTACATAGAGACAACATATATATATTTACCACATGAAGCAAAGAATAAAATATAAGACAAGAACATAGAAATGAACAACAAACGCTGGCATAAGAAAGAGAGACAGCCTACGTCAGAAACAAAACTAACCTACCTTACCTACTCACGGACCGCTCCCCGCCTCCAGCACTAGTCTTCCTGCTCGGCGACTTCTCGGAAAAATCATCCATGTCCCCAGCTGTCGCGTTGACGACTCTCAATTTCTCCTTGGGAACGGTGAATGTCACCTGTACCCGTCTTCCTTCGGCGGCGGCCTCGACGTCCCAGTCTTCTCCCTCGCCTTCTTCGTCGCTAGTTACACTGTAGAGGCTGTCGAAGATGATCTCGCGGGGAATGGACTTGGGGATTCGAGTGTGCGAGGGGAGAAGCTGGGGCGGTTGTCCTCTTTTGCCTTTGTCGATCGTCTTATTGTTATTGCTGTTGTTCCCGTTGCCAGCCCAGTCCTTAGCTCCTTGTTTTCGTCTGTAAAGCTCCGCCGAAGCACTGACTGCTCGTCGGGGAAGAGTCGATCCGTAGGAAGACGATGAGACGCAAACCGTCGGGCTGCGGTCGACGCCCGACATTGCCGGGGCGGCGCTGGCGCTGGGATATCTCGGGGAGGAAGGCGTCCTCTTCAGAGATCCTGTCAGGGCTCGTCGGACGCTCCCGATCAGTCCGTATGACCTTTGTTTCGACCCGTCCGGCCTTTCTTTCAAGGGTGACTCTGGCGGAGTCTGCCATTCGTGACCTGCCCCGAGTAGGGACTCTCGCTCGGCTTGCCGGAGTGATAGTGTGGTGCGAGCCGTGGAGAAAGTGTCGACTGAATTGTACTTTTCGGCTGGAGGCATTCCATTGCTGCTGTTGTTGCTGCCGCTAGTCGACGGCGGTGTCAGTTGTTGTTCTGGGCGCGGACAGATAACGTTTGTTAGGCTATTGAGTCTGTTGATAGTCTCGACTCGAGCGTCGTAGACGCTGAATGTAGACTTGGCGGAAATCGAAGCCGTGGAGCGTTCGGACAAGTCTGAGGTGGTGCGGTCGCTTTTGACGGGAGAACGGCTTCCATCTCTGCTCCGTCGACCGGCTGTGGACGCCTGACCCTCAGACGCTTCCAAGTCCGTGAGGGCTTGTGGCCCTGGGAGCAGACGAGGTGTCTCACCAAGCTCAAGATTTCGCTGTGGCCGATCAGTTTCCTGAAGTCCAGCCGTGGGATTACTCTCTGTCACGTCTGTCTCTTCCTCTTCGCGCTCGTCAATGGTATGGATTCCGTTAGAGACATCTCTCTCCTTGGAAGGGCTGTACGCCTGGGATCTGCTGTTCGCAGTCGGATGGCTATCTGCCGTTTGCCCCAGCAGGCCAGTGTTCTCGGCGGCAGCTTCTCCTTGGTCGTGCCAGGCGAGACCGTCATTGTCGTTATCTTGATTACCCGCCCACGGATAAAGGTTTTCTCGGACAGGATTCCAGGCATTCGATGCCTTTATGCGGAAACTGCTCGACATGTTCGGATTATCCCAGAAGTGAGAACGTTCGGCGTCAAGAGCAAGGTCGCGGATTGCCATATCCCTTGACCGATGCGCTCGTCTTCTCCGGATGCAGAACCATACAAACGTCGCAATGCCCGCCACGAGAGGAACTCCCACCCCGACCCCGACGCCTAGACCAGCTTTCTTTGATACCGAAGACAGTGGGCCAGATCTGGACTTGGATAATACCTTGGCGGATTGCTCGCTTGGATTCGCATACGACGTGGCCCAGGTGTTCGAGGTGACATTATAAAAGAGGACCTGCGAGCTGAGCTGCGACTGGGACGTAGAGCGCTTGAAAGAAGTCGTTGGTGGTATAGTGTAACCCCCTGCGATCATCATCACACCCCCCGGTAGCATCGCTGCGCCATGGCCAAAAATTCCTGCCACAGGCAGTCCCGAGCCATCCAAGGGCGGCACGGTCCAGGCCCATTGGCCGGAGCCACCGTAGCCCGTCCCAATCTCCAAGATGGCCAGCTGAGGCTCAGCGGGAGTACTGATATTACCGATCCAGCCGCCGAAGATAAACACCCTGCTGCCATCTGGAGAAAGGACAGCGCTGTGACCTGATCTTGACTGGATCACGGGGTTGCTTTGTACCAGCCCGGAGGACACTCCCACTCCTGGATTCGAGCCGATGCCAATGAAACTCCAGCTCGCCTGCGGGAGAGAAAACACTGCTACTTCAGACAAGCCGACGAAGGCATCCTGATCGTGACCGCCGACCAAGACGAAGTTTTGTTGTTGTAGAATACCGCCCGCTGGTGTAGTGACGGAAGTCGTCAGAAGTGGCGTAATTGTGAACCCAGCCTGGGGAACCGGCGGCGCTCGATCAGCCGTGAGCTGGACCTCGTATGAAGTACACTCCGCAGAGGAGCTGGAGCTGACGGGGTCTAAGACAACCATTGATTGATAATAGTCTGCCCAATCGTCGTCATCATCATCCTCCAAATTGATGTTGAGCGGACACATCCCGCCAAAGCTGTAGATGGAACTGGACTGGTTGTCGCTTGATGCATGGGCGAACCCAGCAGCCATGTATTTCGCGCTTCCCAGATTGGCGTTGAGCGGGTCATACCGGTCCACCTTCACGGGCAATTCGTCCCATATCCCATGGCCAGACGTGTTGTTGTCATTGGGAGTGAACTGCCAGACCACGCCGTCTCCGGGCGTGGCCTGACAGTCTCCCTCGTAGACTTTGATGATTCCCTCCCCGTCTATGACTGGTAAAATGGCAGAAGTAGTAGGGAACGGAGTCTCCTCTAGGACCGTATACTGGGGGTTGGTAGTGTTGAAGCCGCTGGAGATATTCAGAGAAAGAAACTCAGTCTTGTTCTGGTCAAAGGAGTCGGGTCGAAGCAGGTAGATCAGGGAATTGTTATATCGAGGCGAAACAAAGACGTAAGAGGGACTGTATGGGCGAAATGTTGAGCCAGAACGGATGAGGGTCGCGAAGTAGACGAGGAGCAAAATGATAGCGGCGCTGTTCATTCTGCCCAGGCATAGTAGACAGGCGGTAGTCCAGGGGGTATTGAACAAAAACCAGCAAGATCTCAGGCTATCTCATCTATATCATGACTATCTGATCGTAGATGGGATTGACCGAACGTGCAGATCGACTCTGTCCATGTAATCGAGGGACATGGAGGACGACGACCACGCTAAAGAAGGGGGTAGAGATTGTTGTCCTTAGTCCATGTAAACAGATTGACTACGAGTCCAGACCGTTTTTGAGAATCGTTCTCCTCCACACAGCAAGCTCTAAATTGACTGTTGGTCGTCTTGTCACGGTGGCCGAGAGATCTGATTGACGGTACCAAGAGATGGATAGCGTAAACACATCGCCGTTGCGCGGCAACGAGAAGTACCCATGCCACTCAGGGTTGGAAACTCTGTCTCCGCCATGCGGCGCGCTGATCTAGCAGATTCAAACGAAGACTCAAATCGATTGACACATTGATTCTGAACATGCCGACCATATTGCATCTGATATTGTCTGTGCCAGCCGGTGTGCATCTCGCATTGTGTCTGAAAGGCTGCAACATCGTGTTCGAACCGGTCCGCGGGCCGAGACTAGTCTCAGGCCTCAAGCTTAGCACTAATTAATTACTTATTTTTGGCGCCCAAGACTGCCGTCTGGCTCTTGCCAATGGGATTATTATTATTTGCTAAGCAGAGCGTCGAGGCACTAGAATGGCCCCCAACCTCTGCGATACGAATCCTGCAACCATCGACAGCGCCATCCCGAGGGACAGGGCGATATGATTCGTACCTAGGTATTTCCTAGCGCGGTGCGTCGTACATCCAGAGCCCCTTAGGGGACGCACCGAGGTACTTGAGCTGAGGGCAGCGAGTATTGTGTGCTACACAGCACAGCAGATGTTGCCCTGAGGCTGTTGCCTGTGGAACAACTTCATAACTAGACAAAGAGGTCAAAATTTGTCGTCGCGGCGCTTGTGGCCAACCACAAAGAGTGACATCCAAGGGAGATTGTCGGGATCGCCACATACGATAATCCTGTACGATTTTCATCTGCGATAAGCTCTGTCCGTCGACGAATCTCCCTCAGGGCCCTCCTGTCTGCTAATTAAAAATAAAAAAAGAAAAAAAGAAAAAACAAGGGCAAACTGTCCAGCGGGCTCTGGTCCAGACGACAGATTACAGCGGCAGGAACTGATTATTATTGTTCAGCGTTGGATGAATGATCCACAGGAACTGGTCGGTGAAGTGCTCTTTGTTGATTATGACATGCTCTGTAATTCTGTGTCGATCCCTTCTAGGATCCGTTGGAATGAATGATCCCATTTTGATTCGCCACCAAAGAGGGAACTGATGTATTCGTGGGTACGTGTACAGATATCATACAGATACCACAGTTGAAAAGAACTTCACGCTTACTATGTTTTCTTCGATGTTAAGTCTGTCCTATCAGCAACCGGGTACTTGAAGTTGGTCTTGGAATGACGTAGAAGTAGAGCGAGTGTACTTCTGGACTGACCCATGGAGTCGGGCTCCCAACGGCACTCCTAGCGTTGCCTGGAGTCTAATAGTTGAGGTTGTTATGCCAGTCAATGTGGATGGGCCGGAAGGATGCTTTCAAAGACTACGGGAGCCAGACTGGTCTACGGACATGCAGGGAGGCGCCGAGGCGGTGCCACTCGTATGACATGAAGTAGGACGAGAACACTGCCTTTTTGCCGCTTACATGATCGATTTACAGCTGTACGAGGCGATCCTGGCAACGTCCGATCCAGAATTGATGTCCAATTCCACATTTTGGTCGCGCCGTACAGAAAGCTTGACGGGAAAGTCGGAGGCTAAGGAGTCCATGGGTTGCTCCTTGGCCACCGAAGCCAGAAGTGTATCTATTGGGTGAGTTGATACCACGCTGTCTCACGATTACCAAGACGTGTCATCGATAACTGTGATAGGCAGGTGAATCTTCATGTATTTTCCGTTCTGTAGTGACACTGGGTACTCCGTGGACACTGGCGATGACGATGCCAAGGAGAGTCGTGTCTGTCGATTAATCATTCAGGACGAGAACGCTAACTAACTAATTATTATCAGTTCCATTCTTCCGGCGAGTTTATTCTCTCTCTATCTCTTTTTATTTTTCTTTGATTTAACTTTTATTTTATAGAGTGGCCGGTGCGAGATACCTGATCATAGATAGGAATTTGCCCCTGGATTGGTTCATCCGAGCGACAATGCGATCGATGCATGTATAATATGTGGAGTGTCCGGGTACGAGGATCATAGCTAAAATCGATGGCAGCTCAGGAGAGTTAGGAGGTAACGTCGAATAATATGCAGCGGGCATGAGCTGTCCGCCAGACGAAACTGAAGCAGAGTGGCCAGCGAGGCCGACAGGTAATTGCCTGACAGCATGTAGTAGCCACCCCTTGTGCGATGGCAATACCTGACTGGGAAATCCGCCATCGTCAACAGACTACTGGTGTGTCATAGAGTTAGGTACCAAAAAGGCCGTCATCCATTGCTGCCGTGAAGGTCTAGAATTAGGGGGTTGATGCTGGACAGTCTGCGATGCGAGTCATGAGTTGCTGGTTCTGGTTCTTGTTCCCAGGAAGTGACAGGCGAGACGGAAGTCGTTGGTAAACGCCAAGCCTCGAAAAGGCGGGCCACGGACCATCGTCGGATAGGCTGCCGAGCTTCTGGTCGGGGCGCAGTTAGGCCCGATGCGGCCTAGTGCGTCCCACAGTGTACCGCAATCGGATTAGCGTTGCTGATCCACCACCAAATGGCCCGTTCTCTGCTTCCCAGGTTGGCCTGGCGGTAATTTATATTTAGCTCTGCATACCCAGGTAGGTCTGCACGGGACTTCAGTACGCCAGGAAGGTTCAGCGTCACCGTCTGACCATACACGACCGTATACGACCGTATTTACGCTTGGCCGGAACCCAACCGCGCCCGCTCAGCAGCGTCAACACGGTATTCGATACCGTCCATTACGCTGCCTGTGTTCGCCCTGCCCGCTCTCCTTGAAAAATAATAATATTACTACTAGTCCCTAGGTAATCGCTGCCCCCTCCCCCAATTCGAATTATATTTGCCATCTCCTCTCGTCTCAGGGCCTCCTGTATATCTATCACCTTTCTGGTTTCGCCTTTATATCTAAGCATTTTTTTGCTTTTTTTTCTTGTGTAATTATTTTGCGTCTGGGTTTCGAGAAAGCCAACGACGCCGTGAATATTGCCTAGCAGCCTTGTCCTTTGCCCTCTCCACTGCACTTCGCCTCGAACGAGCTAGCGCGCTCTTATCCGTCCCAGGGAAAGTTCCAAGCAGCTCGACCTTCCCCATTACTGTTACTATTATCCCTCTACTCACCTCTTTCCATTTCACTCGATCCTCTCTCCCAATCGACACTCCAACAACTCCCTACCGACCTCGACCTCCACATCCGTGCGTGCCACAACGCATGAAACGCACAAGCAGCTCTCGTCGAGCCAACTCCGCCCTACCTCGAACTGCGGCCGACTTTCCTTGTATCTCCCCCCCCCCCCCCCCACCCCCCCCCCCAAAAAAAAAAAAAAAAAAAACTCAACGCCCAAAGACAACACGATTCTAACGAAATAGGTATCCGTATACTATATACAAACAAGCCAATCCAATGCAAGCCTGTGACCACCGCTCCTCGCCATTAGGAATCCAATCCGACCATCCCCATCGAAACTAAATAACAAGACTTCCGAAGCCGTGCGAATTCTTTATCCTCCTAAGTTGGTATACCAGTGCCAATCAAGGCACTTTGAAGGCAGTCTTGTAGTAAACCGCCAAACATGTAACAATGCAATGCTTGTCAGCAGAAAGCCTATGACCAGATCATATGAGAATTTGGACGCGCATGTTCATCGACCTCATGCGCTGGTACGGATATTCCATCATCCAGACATGACGAAGCTGAAGCCGAGAAAGGTTGAGATTCCACTCCGCAAGGATGCATCTCAATGAATACCCAAGTCGTAAGTCATAGCAACCTTCATGATCCCGAATATCATCGAGTGAGCTATCGTGAAACCATTACAAAAGAACCCCGGACACGCTGACCTAGTCCGGTCGAACGAGGGTAAAAGTAAAATAAACCGAAGTCAAATGGAGAGAAAATAGAAAGACAAAAACCAGCGAGCAGTATCATATTTCATTGCCCACTTCCTGTCGATGCAGAAAATGATTCGCGCGTTTCCAAAAGGCTAGACGGAGTCGACTCCGACGTTTAGGCAATCTGTGTTGAGGTTGATCGCCATCGTTCATACCCGGGTCGCCGTTCTGGTGCTCATATCCGACGCCTTCAGGGGCAGTAGTTGAAGACGGGGGGCTGATCTGTTCATTGTCTATCACCGTGGTTGTGACCTTGGTTTTGTTCAGGCCATTGACATGACGGCCAACGGAACGGTAATATATCCCGTCTTCGTTTCCGTTCATAGCATACTTTTCACTGGAGGTCGGCCGGCACATATTGTCATCGTCGTGCTGGAGGAAACTGTTCTCTTTGTAGACTATTCCCACTCCTGGAGGACCCAGTTCATCGCCGCTATCCACGGTGAGAAAGCTGGTCGCATTGGTTGCTGGGGAGATGGGTGTCATCACGGTATTACTGCGGGTACTCACGCTCTGTCTTTGAGCACTGCTTTGTCGGAAGGACGACGGGTATGACGCGTATCCAGAAGAGCTGGTGTTATCTGCATGATGGTAGTCGTGGCTGCGGTAATCAAACCGAGAGCTGTTGGGACGCTCAGACGTCGTGTCTGTTGAGTCGGCGGCGGTTGAACCATTCTCATCATAGACTGAGGAACTGGCATCGGCTATCGGGTAACCACCGTCATCGGTCGGGTGAGTTCCCGTTAATCCATTGCCTTCTTGCGGCGCTTCTGCGATGGTAATCATTGCAATGTCAGCAGGCACTGCGCTAGAAGACTTTCGAGACGCTATCTCAGCGAGCAAAGGGGCGCCGACAGTACTTTCACCCGAAGGACCACCGTTGCCCCCAGAGGTACCCTCGTTGTATCCAGACCGCGAGTGCGACGGGTCATCTGGATTTCCATTCGGCCCGGCATCAGTTGCCGCGTTATGGTTGACTGGCAGATCGTTTGGGGCACCACCAGAACCGCCGCCGCTTCCCTGGTCAGGGACGGAGGCTTCGGCATCCAGCAGATCTGGGCTGCTAGAACCGGGCGAAAAGACACTTTCGAGACGCCGGGCCTGCTTCGCTTTCTCACGCTCAGCCAGTTCCTTCCAAGTCTGCTCATTGCTTTGAATTTGGTCTACAGTGAAGGCCATCTGCGGCAGGAGGTCCGACACGCCTTCAAAGAGGGGTAGAGCGAAGATGGACATGAATCCAATCTGGCCGGTGGCCAGCTTGTATACATTTCCAATTTCCGGAGGCCCGCCAAACAAGGCTGTTTCCAATCCAACTGCCTTTTCCATTTCACCTTGGTTGGCGAATTCTTCTTGCAGTATTCTAGTCCACTCTTCTGCAACGTCCCATGGGCGTGCCTTCGAAAACAATCAGCATGAAAAGCTAAGAGGAGGATAAGGGGGGGATGAGAGTTAGGGAGCTATTGCTTACCACATTGCTAATATCGGCACACTTGATCAACAAGCCGCAGATGAGCGTTCGGTAAGACTCGACATCTTGAGGTTTCCAGCCGTCGACAGATTCGTGATTGTGGTGGAACTTTTCTTGCAGCGATCCAAGTCGCTCCATGTAGTTATGGTGGATCCCCATATCGGTAGCCAAAATCGAACTGATGAGCAATTTGCGAAGCCGCGACTCTTTGAAAGCAGCTGGCCAATAGCGGCGTAGAATCTGAGAGAAGGCAGCGCAGTGGAAGGCTTCCAAGACAGAGTTGTCATTGTAAAGCTGTGCCAGAGGAGCATTGAGTTTGATCAGGAACACGTTGTTCACACCAGGATGGCCAACGTCGTGGCCAATGGCCGCTATGAGGAGGGTGAGGGCGTCGAGGGGAGTGAGGACGGAAGCAATGGGCGACTTAGTTGCAGGACCCTCGAAGTTTTCGTATGGAGGTAGGGCACCGATATGAAGCAGGAAGCAAAAGACAGACTGTAAGACATCGATCGCATGTCGAAAATTATGGTAGAGGACAAAGGAATTGTAAGCCGCGCGACAAGCGAGGATAAATACCCTAAGTTCATCTGTTCATATTTATTTCTTCCCGTTAGCTGGAACTGCGGATATGAACCAATTGGCACTTCTTTTTTTGGTTATGGGGTTTCGGCTTCATTTACCTGGTGATAAGCGCCACCGTTCAAGCTCAGGGGCACTAAAGCCATGCTGAAGCATCTCGCATGCTGCAAACGCAAGCTCGTCTTCAGTAAAATCATGGGCAGCAAAGGCCCAGCTTCCCACCTGTGATTTCACATAATCTCCACGCTCTGCAGTGACATCCAGTTCGCTATTTATTACGATGCCAGTCAGCAAGAGTGCTCACGGGACAGGAAGATACGCGATGGTTCCGCCCAACTTACCGATCCTGAAATTCTCCAATAGCATCTTCGGGGTTACAGATCCCTTTCAAGAGTTTGGAGACCCTAGACCACGAGAGCATTGTAAGTAACTCTCTGGTAGTCACAGCTGACGTGCCTCCCGGCGCTGCTGAGAGTGTGAGAGGATGGGAAGGGAGCTTCTACGATAACTTACATTGCTTCCCTCAGGTATTCGTACGGTTTCTCATCCTGCACGCCAACCCAGGAATGTTTTCTTAACTTCTTCTTCGCCAGAAAGCGCGTCATCTCCCTTTCAGCGATCTTCCGAGTCCGATAGGCGTGAACCACCAGGCCATGTATCCTTGCCTTATCGAATGGCGATGTTAAGACCTCGACGGCCCCTGCATCCAAGCACTTGGCGATTTCATTTGGGTCTGGATGACAGTGAGCGACGAGAACTTGTGCCTGATCCTGGCGAAGACCCTGGCTTTGGGTAGGGCCGGGGGAGGGAGTAAAAACTTACCGGCAGGGAAACCACCGGATCTGGGACCCGAGGAACGCACGACGGCAACCGGAATGACCAGGTTCGGGCCGTCCTGGACCTGGATGTTTGCCGACACGGTGGAGAGTAACTGCAAGCCATACGCCTCTTCCGACTGGGAGGAATAGAGAAACTCCCGACGGTTCGATGCAGGGGACGGAGAGCGAGTCTCCGGCTCGAGCAACGCCTTGAGGTCGCTAGTCCTCCTGCTGGATCGAGGGTACTCCTCATTCCGGAAACCAACGTCGAAGAAGGCCACGACCGGTGTGCATTGGTTCCCATTGTTTCCCGACAGTTCAGCTAGCCGTGTTGTGAACGAGACACTAGAATGGCAAACGTAGACTGCGATTCGGGTTAGCGAATGTGTAGGCCAAAACGTAGGAGTAGCATACTCTGTTTGCAAACTTCCAGGAGAAGATCCAAATCCCATCCAAGCGATTCCGGTTCGTCCGAATGCAGTATCGAGCTGGTGGACGGTAATGCCGACGTATCGTCCCCAGCCTTGCAGACCCATCTTTCCGACTTCACACGCAGGTCAATGTATACAGCAGAGAAATCCATATGCTCCATGATATCGCGAGACTGGTTTGTACCACCCACCGACTCTGTTTCCCCGTGCATATTCTGGAGCAGTATGCTATGGCGGAAACAGGAAGGTGTATGGATGGTCAACCCAACCGCAAAGCGGTAGTTCCGCTACGAGAGACAACACTCGATCGAAGGCGAAACGAAGGCTGATTGAGACAGGTGTAGTAAATAGACTGGACCAAGATATTACCAGGGCAAATCGACCAACGGGCCTGCTACTAAACAACACGACCGCCGTATGAATCGATAGGTAAGGCAGAGATTCGATGTTCAGAGGTGAATTCGACGCGATAACGTTTTATAAGAGAATAGCGACGGCAGTTGTCGAGTCAGATAGAAGTATATAGGTGTCGCGGAACATTCAGGGATGCGCCTGTACGATGCGACCAGGATGATGGGTGAATCGGCGAGGTTTCGTGGAGCAAGATGCTCAAACAGTCATATTATGTACGTGTCTCTGTGTGGATAGATGGCAGTGGAGCAAACAGGTCGAAGAAAAGGAACGAAAAGGCAGCAGCCTGGAGTCGAGTTGCAATTAGAATAGGGAAGACCGGTTGGTGTGTGTAATCTGGCAGTGGTAGACGACAAGGCAAGGGACCAGACGGTTTCAAGTGAGTCCTTGTGGGACAAACTATAATAATCGACGAAAGTTTAATAAGAAGGGAAGGGGGGGGGGGTTGGTAGGGGGAAGATAAAGTAGAAAGAAGCCAGCGATAGGAGATGAGAAGGGGAAGATGGTGAAATGAGACGTCGGCTGAAGGATTGACTAGAATATAGCAAGTTAATGGACGTTCGGGATAACCGACAGACAAGAGAGGGGAGGAGGGCGGGGAGAGAAGGGAAGGGGAGGGAAAGCGAAGGACGAGCGACAAAAGGAACTAATCGATTGATTGATGGGGACAGGCTGAATAAGAAGACGATTGGATTGCAGACGAATGAATCGAGTCGGGGACAAGAGAAGCCAAACGGCAGCGAAGGGGGGTGTGTGTGAGTGGAGGGGAGAGACGGGCAGGGGAAGACAAGACAAGGGCAGCGAGGAGGAGCAGAGGCAGCTGGAAAGACACTCGAATTTTCTGCCGGCCTTCCAGAAGGTCGAGGGTTCGTGGATCATAGCGTGGAATTGCGGACTGTGGACACTGGACACGAGGGCCCTGCGAGGAAGGATGGTACTCGGAGGTACCTACCTAACTTAACTTACCTGGTAATGTAATGACTTACATACATAATCTTTCATACCCACCTGGCACCTACCTAACGTTTCACCATAGATTACCTAAGGTACCTAATACTAGGTAATACCTACCTACCTACCTACCTAGGTAGATAGGCACAGGTCAATACCTAGTAGCAGTGGACCAGGGATGTGATGCCATCATGTGCGATATTACCGTATGCTCGCAGTCTGAGCAGCCCACAAAGACGTCAAAGACGACGATCACCGCCCTCGCTGACAAAGAAGCTCGTCTTTCCTTTCTAGAATGTGTCACAGCCAACACGTTGCGTGACGCGATCGGCCCCGCCAGCCAAATCGTCGACTGCTGACTGGCTGAGGGCCCTTTTTCTCCGCTCCAGCTGCGTACCAGTACAGTCTCATTACGCGCCGTATTGTGACGTCGACCTCCCAGGATTAGGAGGTACATCCTGATACAGTGCATGCTCTTATCTGTTCACAATTCCCATCTCATGTAACCTCGATCCATTATTATTATTATTATCATTATTCTGCGTGCTCGTGCTCGTGCTGCCACGGCACACTCCGTCCTCCGCCGTGCGTCCTCCCCTCAGGGGGGGGCCACGGGCTCCCTTACTCGTTTCACTTGTTGCCCTGCCCTGCCGTTGTGGTGGTTTCTTTTTTTTTCCGCGAGGACCTGCGTAAGCGCTGATGCATAGGTAGGTAACCTACTAGTATTAATGGAGGATGATGGGGGGGGAAGGCCGGGGGGAACAAAAAAGTTACGCCTTGTACTCGGTACCATTTATCCATTTTATCCTTTTATCCACATGGAAAGGTTGCCCAGGCTCCGGGGCCACTAAACCCAGCAAGGTAAGTGCAAGGAATCAGGGCCTTGGAACCGTCGCAGACTGGGGGCTGAAGATGTATGATACGCTGAAACATTGGTAACCTTCCACGGGTCACCGTCTCTGCTCCGGCCTCGCTTACAACAACAGACTCCAGATTACTTGCCCCGTTCACGCTACCAAGCAGACACGAATCGAGCTCTCTCCTCCGTGCCAGGTATCATGATAATAAACACCTGAAAGCCTTGTCCTGCCGCATGGCGTCGAATCAAATCTTTTCTACACGACGATGGTCGCGATCCTTCCAACCTCACAGAAATCCCGAAAAAGGCCTCGCCCGAACTATCTGTGATAAGCACTTCCGCTAAAGGTTAAATTATTATATGGGCAATAATATTGGCTCTGCTTGACTCGACAACGACAATCATCACCTTTACCATTGCTGATGTGATTTGACCGGCCGTCTCAAGGGTCCCCACGTCGATCATCCACGCTTTTCTAGCGTGATGGAGACGACTTGCACTGCGCGTAGTGCACCGCCCCCCCGTTCCGTTGTGTACCCTACGTTATCTCCAGCGCCTCCCGTACTAGCACAACTTGCCTCCCAAACTTGTTGCAGGTGAAACTATTATTATTTATCTATTACTCTTACTAGTATTTCCTCCGCTACGAAGATGACACCGACCTCGGACGCTATTCCCGATCCTCCTCCTTTCCGCTGCGATTCTCTGCCGTGCCGGCTCCACTGCTCCCCAGTATCTCGTATTGGTCCGACTCGCCCATCCGCAACCGATGTCCGATAAGCACGCACGTGGTGATCGTGACTTGCTCTGATCCCTTCTTGCCAAGCTCCTAATTCCTTCCGAATCCTGCGAATAATTTACCTCTCCAGGGCTGCCAGCCTGCCACTACAGGTAACGCCACTAATATCTACTCCTAGGTACTGCTTGCTGTCTTAGCGTAAGGCGAACAGTTCCAGTTATCAAATAAAAAAGAAATTTTCTTTTATCCCCGGGTAAATACATACGGTACTCGGTAATAACTCCCCTGGTTGAATGCCAAAGACGTAAAACTGAACACAAACGAAAACAAACACAAAGTAAAACGAGAACTCTGGCGGCGGCGAAACCGGTCCTTCTAACCCGTCGTTTAAGCTCACTGTCAATCGGAAGACAAAGGAATAATAACAGACTTAACCTAGCCTATTTTCAATCGTACAACTGCCATCCCCCTTGACTATGACAACAGGTTCTTCAGTGACGGACTCGCACTCGCTCCAGATGCACCATTACCTCCACCGCTGGCCCCATTAGTAGCACTACCAGTCTTGTCGCTCGTCAAAGGTCTCGCTGTACTTCCTCCAGCGCCATCATCAAACTTGCCTGGCGTCTGTGGTCCCTGGGCGTCAACATGTGCGTGAGATTGTGAAGGCGATGGTGTGGGCGCCGCTAGAACGCGATCAACCGGGTAGCTGCGAGGTAACGGTGCCCCGTTGGTAGGCGTGCCGATCGGGAACGGAGGTGAGTGCTGCTGAACCATCGTCGCTTGCACACTGGGCGGTGACACCGACGCTGCAAAAGGATGAGGTCGCGGAGCCTGCGCTACATGGGGTGATGGTACCGACACTGGCGCATAGGGGCTCTGATGTGCGGGGTATGCCTGTGGCGGGAGAGGCGGCGGAGGCCCGTTTGCATAATGCAGTTGCGGAGGCGGATGCGGCGCCTGGTAGCTGCTCGCATGATGCGGCGAGGGTGCCGGTGCTGCATGATATGTAGGTGCTGGTATGCCATTACGCATGCCGCCGTCGCCATGGTCCGACGGACGCTGTTCGTACCCCGGATACCAGTCGGGAGGGCCACTATGAGGGGGACCTGACGCCATCGGCTGGGTAAGGATTCCCGGAGCTGGAGCTGGGGCCATCGGGTGAGTGTGAGATCCATAAGGATGTGGGTGATATTCCGGAAGTCTCGGTCCCGGTGTAGGTAAAACAGGTCGCTGCGATGGATATGGCGACGGTCGGGGCTCTGGCGATGCTTGTGCAGTAAAGCCTTTCAGGTGACACTTATGACATTCATACGATGTCGGACCCTGCTCCACGTACGCTGCCAGTCCGCCGTTTCTATCGGAGAAAGGATAATAATCTCCATTGCTGGACCTCGTAAATGAACTTTGGGAAGTATTCCGAGCGTGGAACGGAGGACTTGCAGATGTCGCGTGCGGATATCTAGCGGCAGAAGCTTCGTTCGGTGCAATGCCGTTCATAAGAGGCGTCCCATTCCTAGCGGTCGGGCCCCGACGCGGTTTCTCAGTGGGCCACCACCTGGGACTGAACGTCGTGGAACACCGGGAGCATTTTCTATCCGTTTCGTTCTCGATAATAAGCCGAGGGCTCGCAACGTTCTCGGGCTCGACAGCCGTTGCGTCGACCGTACCCTCAGAAGATGGCCGTCGGGTCTTGTGACTGTCTTTGGGATGGGCGTTAGCAATACCGTTCGCACCCGAGGAGCGTCGACTAGACCCGGAGCCAGGATGCTGCTGGGAGGCTCCAACCGACTGTTGGATATGCGCCGCCTTACGGACCGTACCAGGTAAGCTGAGGTCTGCTTGTTTGTACGTCCGAGCAAATACTTGCAAGGCATTGAGCCCGTCTTTCTCTGTCGCTTCACCTATCTCATGGATCGTCCCTGGTGCTGAGTGATGAGGGCACCAGACGACCGGAGACGCTACTCCTATTTCGTCTCCGAGCTTGACCGTACTAACGGAGTCCCGACGGGAATTCTTCACGGGCGAAACATCAAAGCCAAATTTATACTGAGCTTGGAAGGCGCAGCCGACATGGAACTTGGCATTGCAGCCAGAAGAGTGGCAGGAGATGCATGCCCCCGTGTTGGATGTCTTGCAAATCTTACACACCTCCTGGTGCCTTTCCGCCGGAATGAGCCCAAACCCCTCCGCAGGCTCGAGCTCCTCGGCATTACCGAATTTGATTTCGGGCTGCCAAAGAGCGCACACGACGTGAACCCAGTTGTTACCCGCCGTGCGCTTCAAAGGTTCGCGAGGGTTGACGGGTTTCCCCACGGCCTCTTGTCTCTGGCGATACAACTTGATGGCCTCCGCGACCATCTCTTTCTCAAGCCTCTCCTTCTCTCGTTCTCGCTCTGACTTTTTCTTGTGAGTCACCCGTGGAGGTTCCATGAGCTCGTGTTCCGTCCAAGTGACGGGACAGAGGACGCATTCGTAGCAAGTAGAGATTACCGGATTCCTGTCGTTCGAGCACATGTCACATAGCCATTTGACGCAATTCCGTGAGGGACTGACACCGTAGCAACCCCGGTGGACAGTCAGACGGCAGTCCCTACACGACAAGTGCTGGTCGTCCATGGGTTCTAACTTGTTGCAGACGGCGCAAGGAAGAGTCTTGGCCGTGGGAGGATCGGGTATAATTGGCGCCGGCTCCACGGCCTTCTCAGTTACAGCCTTCTTCTTTGGAGCTGGCTCCACAGATGTAACAGTCGATGTAGTAGCAGCGGTGTCTCTGTCGTTGGACTTTACCTTCTTCTTCGGGGCTTCTTGCTGAACTTGGGCGTGAGTGTTCACCGTCACACCAAGCGAGGCTGCGGTGGCTGCCGTGACACTACTAATGCTCATCGGGGTTTCGGTAGAAACAAGAAGTTGCGCGAGCAGCTCCTCATCGACACGTCGGCGCCATGATTTGTGACTGCTTTGAGATATCTTCTTCGCAACTTCGTCGACATTTTCCCACTGAATACCGTATTTCCGCCAGAGTAAGGCGCACCGTAAGCAGAGTGCTGTCGTGGACGAGGGAACTTTGTCCTTCTTAGATGACGGGTCTGCGGGGGTCGATGTGTTAGGTTGCACTCCAGGCGCCCGTCGCCACTGCCGCGAAGATTTTACCGAGCAAAACTTGCAGACAAATGAACGTTTCTTCTCTGCAATCTTGAAATTATCAAAAGCGGAGTCATCTTGGTCATCGGCTACGTCGTCGACCAGTTTCGCCGGGGCATTGCGCCTGGTCTCCCTTTTGCCTCGCCTCCCTTCATAATTACCCCAAATCTGGCGACCCCGCGGTGTCTTCTTCCACATATAGTAGTACCTAACGATCTGATAATGTGGGACCGTTCCAACGTGTTTGGTGACGAGGCGCAGCTCAGAGCCGTATTTCGCGACTCCTTGCTCGAACAATTTGATCTCTTCCGGACGTAGACGAGGTTCCCTCAGATCCAAGTACTTGTCAACCTGCTTCAGCTTCGTAAGAGCAGCATCCACATCGAACGCCTCCGAATAGAGTAATTGCAGAGCTTTGTCTAGGAAATTGGTCGAATACTTCTCAACTCCCTTTTCAGTTGCTATTTGTTTTGCCTTGTCCATGTATTCTTCAACGAATTTCTCCCGGTCTGAATCACTGAGATGTGCTCCAGGCGCCTCGTCTTCCCCGCGAGCGGGGAGTTCCTCACCGGAAGGCATTTTGAAAAGTAACTCCGCCGTCCGAGTCGGCTTTCCACTTAACATAACCGGCTCGTCTTCTCCACGGTGCACAAATCCGGGCGGTTCATCCATGACCCATTTTGGGCGATTAGCCATCTCTTGTTTCACCGCTCCGACGGTAGCTTGAGTCTCCTTTGGAGCCTTCGGCTCTTTGCGATTTCCCGATTTTAAATACTTCTTCTTGGTCTCGGGGGGTTTGATATACTCAACCGGGTGTCCGTACCACGGGCAGACATTGGCCTGGTGGCGGGTCCCTAAACGGGAGCTCGCGCGAGGGTATATCCGATCATCATAATCTAGAGCGTCTTCCACTCGACAATGAATGCCCAGGTATCGATACGGCCACATCTTTGCCTGCGCTATCTGCTCAGCTGTGGCAGGCTGAGGCGCAGATTCTTCGGTAGGTGCAGGAGTGCTGCCGGTGGTATCATTCGCAGCGCCATTTAATTCTTCCTCTTCTTCTTCGGCAAGCTCTTCTTCCGCTTCCTGACGAGAGCCGTTGACAATTGGTGTGTTCCGAGCCTCGAGCTTTCGCTCCTGAGCCCGGCTGCATGCTGCACAAGCCCAGGCAAAACCTCGTGCAGGCTTTCTGGTCAAGACTGGTCGTACGCAGGCCATATGATAAGTGTAATTGCAAACAGCGCAATCGACTGAGTTAGTGCTAGAGTACGGTTAGTCACGGGCGTTCAATCGTCCTGTCTTGTTCCCGGGAGGCGAAGAGACAGATCAGCCATACCTTGCCGCATAGAGACCGCACCGCTTGCAGGTCTTCACCGCGCCTGTTAACTCCTTCCGTTTTCCTACTTCAACAAGAACAAACTTCCATCTCTCGTCTAAGACCTTCTTGACATTTGAAGGGACATTGATCACTTTACTTGTCGGGATCATGTCATAATAGCGATGGATATACCGATCGAACAACTTATCGTACCAGAAACGGTCTCTGGTTTTGCGGTATTCGTTTAAGTCTTCGATCTCCGACACGTGGGAAATCTGACACTTGCCTCGCAGGGATGTGAGAGGACATATGTCTGAGTGCATGGAAGCAAAGACCAGTCGCGAATCGGTAGACTTGCGCGGAATGTCACGGGGTCTATAATACCAGTTGACCCTCACCGACTCTATGGGCCCGGACTGTCTGTCCTTAGACGGGAGAAATTCCATAATACGCGCCAAGTAGTACGGTTCACCAGGAGGCTCGCAAATCAAATATACGTGGTCTAGTCCAAAGAATTGTCAGAAATTTGAATGCATAGATTTTTCAAGGAAAGAAGACGAATAAAAATGGTGGTTAACACATACCGTTCACGGCGTAAGTGGAGCCGTCATCGGCTTTGAGCTTTCCGTTCTTCAGTTGAGCGCCATAAATTTCGAAAGTGACCATATTGGAGTCACCTTTGCCATGGGTGACCCCCGGGGCTGTGGTGAAAATCTTCTTCGTTGTATTGCAACCCGTAGAATTCGAATTTGAATTTCCAGAGGGCTGCTTGCGCTTCCTAGAACCCCCGGACTGTCCATTGCTGTCGTCTGGTTTGGCAGAAAATGACGACGTGCCGGGGATAGCATCTCTGTTTGGAGTGGATGATTGGGTTCCATTTGCAGTGGCGGCAGTCTTTCGGGAGCTCGAAGATGCAGGCTTTTCCCCGTCTATTTTGCTACCGTTAGCAGTGTTCTGAAAGAACACCCCACTACCGCGCTTGGAAGGTTTAGGCGCAGGAGTGGCGGTCATCTCAAAATCAGTATCCACATCACGGTCCTCGGCATAATTGGGACGAGGAGCTGCATTTCGGCCCCGGGAGCGGGTCCCATACGGAGCAGGAGTGTTAGAAGAGCTGGTCGGGGCCGGGTCTGTGACCTCTGACGCTGCGGTACTGATGGTCATCTGGTCTGGTTGTAGCCCATCCAGGCCGTGAGAGTTTGATGGACCTGTAGCCTCTCCTGCAGCAGAAGTCCTGGGTGCGGTCATCCGAAATGGACCCAAAGTCACTGCGCTGAACGGAAATGAGCAGGAGATCACGTGGCGTTGCCGCGACTTGTGAGGCGGTGGTGGTCTGGCCTGTCCGAGGAGACCACAAAGCCTCAGGTGTGGCAGACAAACTAAATTAACGGACGGCCTTGGACACCGGCATACGAGTCGAGCTGAGTGTCAGTGGCCACAGAGGAACTAAGACCGAACGCGGGGATGGAAATTTTGAACGGCCTGCGCCGGCGATTCCTGAGGGAATGGGAAAAGTGGAACCCTGCAGCTTGGAAGGGTGAAGTGTAGTTGGGGGGTTGGGTGTCTAGTATCAGGAACGGAGAAAATGCTGCGGAGCGGGTCGAGACAAACGCCTCACCAAAATGAGACGGGGTCGCTCAACGTCTATAGAAGGATGTGGGAAAGTAACGCGCCACGTCAGGGGAGGGGAAGAAGCGGGAGGGACTGGTAAAACGTGAATATCAAGGATGCTCCTTCGAAGGTAAAAGACACGAGGGAAAAGCTGCTGGTTTTGACAGGGAACAAGCGTCTAGCGCTGCCGGGCAAGAAATAATTGGTAGACAGACAGTAAAAAGACGTAGAGGAGGGCCCCTCCCCCCGGGGAAGACGGACCGTCGGACGATCTTAACGATGAAGAGAAGAAATGATGGCCGGAGAAGGGAGAGCCGCAGTGATATGAAAAGAAGAGAAAATAGAGGGAAGAAACAGAAAAGAAGGAAGATTAGGAAGTCGGATAGCAGCGGTGGAGGAAAGCCAAAGAATGGTCAAGAGCCACTGGTTCGTTCCGACTCGTGGGCGGGAACAGAGTGGACTGGGCAGGACACGGCGCCAGGAGGATTGTAGAAGCATGCAGGAGCGGGATAACGCGAAAGAGCAGACACACGAGCGTCACGGGAAACGTCGAGTGGCAAGATGGCGCTCCGGGGGAGAGAGAGGACAATCGCACGTTGTAGGAAGGAGAAGGAGAGAGAGGGAGAGAGAGGGAGAGAGAGAGAGAGAGAAAGAGACAAGAAGGCAAGAAGAGAAGAGAAGAAGAGAAGAAGAGAAGAATCCCAATAATAATTCATTCCGGTACTAGTACAGTTGGAGTAGGAGCTGGGTGGTCCACGTCTAGACCCTAGTCCCGATGGGTTAATATGACGGATCCAGCGAATCCTAAACTTCACCAGGAAAAGAAGGCCTGCCGTTAGTGCGCTGGGATTTGGCACGTCGCCTCTTGTCTTCTTTCTGCTTCCCTGCTCCGGATGTGGGAGCTTGCAGATCTACGGTCCGACGATTATTCGCGGGCAACGGGGCAGCGCTCCCGACATCGACAGACCGCATCAATCGAGTCGGAGAAAGACAGCCATCATTCAGGAGAGGGAGGGTCCGTGAATATGGATTGGTTCTTCGCCTAGGAAGGGAGGACTGGGCGAGCTACTAGTATTGTCTTAGTGAGTGGCGGATCGAGGTCGTCCATCATAAGCATTACACTGCACAAGGCTAGGTAAGCTAGCCAGCTAATCAGCGAGGAGTATCTGTCCATCGCAATACCCTGGATGTACAGCGACGGAGATGTCTGGCGCGGGAACTGCAGTATGTGCATACCCTTATGGTGTACTGCGTAGATGCAGTGCATGATGTCCATGGCTACAGGCGCGGGCTCTATGAGGTACGCGTGTCGATGGAAATGATGGATCTGCCCTGTCGGACAAGGTGACTTGCTCGTACCACCTTTGCCTTGCAGATTACCAACCTCGTCATGTGCTTCTCCGGCCTATGACCTGCCTGCTGCTCTCCAATCGCTACCAGCCTTGGGGACCAAGAGTCATTATTATTACTTACCTAAGTAGTTCCAACCTACGGGACAGGGTCCAGAACACCTCGATCCCTTCACATTCCTAAGCATCAGTGAGCATAATCTACTAGTAGCCTGAGAAGAACTCCTGTTATGGCTGCCGTCATTGCCCACGATAAGGTTAAGTGCAACAGATGGGAAAGAAACCGAAGTGATGCCAAGCGAGCACAAAGAATAAACTCTGTCCAGTGTGCTCCGGCCCTCGCCAGGCCAAGTCGCCTTCACTTGGAGCTCGACTCTTCGTATCCAATGCACAAAGTTCATCCTTGGCGACTCTGTCTCCCTCCGCCACCCCACGGAAAAGAGAGGTAGCTAATATAATAATAAGTCAGTAAGAATAATTTAGATTATTATAATAACACCATGCTAGTCTATGAGAGGATTGTAGAGTTCATGGCAACTTGGCCTGTCTACATATGTGCCTCTACCAAACAAAGTAACGTTATACGTTGGCACGTACTCACCGGTTTGTCGTGTGGGAGGGGAACGGGAATCTGCGCATGTGCCCCTAAGTGGTTACTTCTCCCCTCCGTTTCACTGGTACGGAGTTATCAATGTAAGGAGGCTTTGAGGGGTCCCTCCCTCAGTTCGTTGAAAAAGTACGCATCACGGACTCCCCTCCATAACCTGGCTTCATTTGAGTCACTTTTGCTCATCTTTTCATGAACATAACCGACTTGCGTACTCGGCGGACAGGCAAAAAAAAAGAAAGAAAAAGAAAAAAGACAAATACAGTGCGCCATTCTCGCGTATGTGCTTCGTGATGAGAGTGCCGGCGTTGATGGCTTACGGCGCGCACATCCTTTGCCCATGCATCATTCATTGCGCTGATTCCCGAATAATAATATAGGACAAGTACAAGAGTAATAAATACGCCATACATATTACTGCCATTGTCATCATTATCATCTTCAATTTCAGTAGAGGTCCTGATCTCCTCTGGACATTCTGTCGGTAATAAGTTTACCAGACAGCAGGCAGCAGAAAACAACGGGCGGCATTGACGGAAAAGGCAAGGAGCGGGCGATCCACCCACAGAACCTTGAATAAGATCCGGCATCCACAAATGATCTACCTGACTCACAGCTTGTACAGAAGAGAAGAGGAAATGACAGTTTGCGCGACCGTCCTAGAGTCGTCTTAAGATAGACCTGCATTATCATTCCGACGCGAGCTGAAGGAGATCATACATACCACTGCCGTAACTCGTCCTGCTCATAGGCGATCCACCCACCTGGGGAATGGCGGCGGCAAGACCTCGGATGTCCGGATTCCAGACAAATAGGAAGCGACAGAAAAACACTGAATGACAACAATAATTAAAAAAAAAAAAAGAATAATTATTGAAAAAGACAAAAAAAAGAAAAAACTTGGTTCTGGCTCGTTGGGCATGCCATATGGAAGCCGCGTTTGCTATTTGTCGGTACTCTAATTTATGCGGCGGAGGATCAGCCAAGCCAACTTCCAGCTGGCTATATTATCGATACCCACTGGCAGTCAGTCTGCAGCGGTGCGATCCCCAAAATGCCCGACAAAAAGGCAGCGCCGCGTGCCGTCAAGGCGTTCCCGGGTCCCTGGGGCTTGGAAGGCACGTGAGCTTATTATTTAGGTGTTATTGTCCCGAGGCCGTACTAAATAAGGTTTGGTTGTCTCCGAACTCTGCACCCTGTAAGGAACCTTCACGCCTATACCTCAGCAGAAACTAACAGAAACTTCCGCTGGCACTCGGCCCCCCGAACTCTAACGCTCGAGGGTTGCAATGGCACTGGGGTGGTCAGCTTACAGTTCAGAAGCGCACCCGGTTGGTGGGCTTGCAGAGGGCTCAATTTAGGACCTCCAAGACTCAATGGACAAGGCTTATGCCCAGCCGCTAGCCAGACTTGTACCCTTGCAGTGCCTGGACAGAGCTAGAGGTCGACAAATAAATGTGGGCCCGCCACAATTAACCGGGCCGAGATTTTCCGACGGTTTACCCCACTAATTTTAATGTCGCTTAATATTACATGACCAAGCAGCTCTGCTAACTAGTTATAGTTAGCAGAATATTTTGCTTCCTACAAAGACTTTGTTTACTCAAGAAACCATAATAACTATCTTTTTTATAATCAGTTTACAGTCTTTTTATGTTCTTGATGAGATAGCTTTTCCAGGACACAGCTTATACAATGATGCTGTGCGCGGATTATCCTGCCGGTCTAGCGTTGTCAGAATTAGTCTCTTGAGGAACTTACGTGCATAAAGTTGGATAAGATGAACATCAATCTGGGCCTCCGGGGGTGGTACCCCCCGGACGACAACCAGTTGGCTTCTTGTAGCGGTCAGATTTAACCCTGCCCGAACCAGATTCATATTCCCGGCTCTGGCAAGAGTTACAGTGTTGAAATGACAGCAACGCGGCATCGGCACTCTTAACATCCGATCCTTTCTCCACAGCGATGCCTGACCCTATTGAGACCTGGTCAGGAATCACTATGTAAAGACAATAAAAGGGTTGGTGCGTACTTTCATAGCCTAACCCTTCAGGAGAAGGAATTTGATAATGCGGCCATTGACTGAAGATCAGATCAGTATGGCAAATTCCAGTTGCCACGAGCTCTCTAAGCAGTTCTACTAGGGGTCTGCATATTTCATACTCGAACTGCTTCAGAATGTGATGATAATGACTGCCCAATGCTGAAAACACGTATGGGATTTGTAGGTTATCGTGTAATGAGACTAGATTTCAACGCTAGAAATGTCAAGCTCCTACTAGCTAGCTAGGAATACTGCACATATATCAAACAGTATTTCCAATGGTGATCATCTTTTTACTATTAAGATATATGAAACTCAGTCCGATTAATGATACAGCCAGAGATATTGGGCAACCTCAACAATGAGCAGACTTGTAGAAGTTGGTCGCAGGCTCCTTCCACCTTCCACTCCTTAGGAACCAAACAGAGTAAGTAGCCACCCCTTTCCTGTTCTAAGCGTTCAACATCAGCTAGTAGCCTGTGACCAACAGATACCAGAGTAATCGTATTGGGCCAATTCGTCGGCTTTTTAAAAAGCATCCAGACTGAATCGTAACAATCCAGCTGCTGGGCCCTACGAATATGCCAAGTGGCGTCATGCTTCGGATGAAGGGCTTCGAGAAAAGGAAAGGCCGAATTCACTGAGGGCATAGAGAAAGCTTTGATACAATAAATAAAGTGCCACAGGAAAGGGGAGGAGAAGGAACTAACCATCAGGCCGTGTCATTACCTTCATAATTATCAACTCCAACTCTCCACCTTGAGAAGGTTGGAAGAGTGCATCTTTGATGTCTTCTTGGGTAGCTCCAGTGGACTGAACAAGGTGATCGCGAAAATCTAGTCGCATTGCTCTAACAAGAGTCAATCTAGTGTCAACTTTAATTGTAACATGTAGCATGTTGCCTACCGTTCATATACTTGTTCCTCGACACACAATTGTTCATACCTTGATATTTCCTCTAATGATCGAGGTCGACGGAGATTAACCAAGTAAGGAGATACGGAGGAGAAAGTGTATGAAACAGAGAAGTCATAAAGGACCGTGTCATGGAAGTCACCCGGAAGCCTGAAATGATCATCTCGCACATCGCCATGAGTTATTGCAAGGTTGTGTAATGTTAAAAGACGACGAATCCTGTCAATGAATAAAGAATAGTAATACTCCAATTCAAAAGGACTAAGGTTCGGCTCTATGCTGCAGAGACGCTGTTTGAATTTTGCATCATGCTCAGTTAACTTGTGGTTGCATGCAGCTAGGATACGTCGGGAGGATAGCTCTGGCTTGATGGCTTCAAGCACAATCGCCCGGCGGTTGAAATACCCACAACGAAATTTAGAAGCATCAAGATCGGTGATTATGCCTTGAAACTGTGGGAAATATATCTTTTTTGAACTTTCACAAAGGTTATCGATGCGACGAAATACTCTAGCCTCATTGAGAAATGGATCAAGTTCATCTCTAACATCCCCTGGGTCGCGTGGGAAGGGAATGCGTCTAAGCTGGGCACGAGCCTGCCTTTCAGTATACTCAGGGAACTTCTGTAACATTAGTGTCTTCATTGAAAAAAAAAAAAAAAAAATTTCGTGGCTGGGTTACTCACCACTTTAGCCACATACTTGGGCACATATTTCCCCCTACACTCGATGGCTAGCCAAAGCACTTGAATCTGATCCGGACTAGCACGTCTACCGGTAGCCACTGATTTCCATAATGTCCAACTTCTCCCATTGGGATTGAAAGACTCGAAATGCCCTTCATTCTCATGGATAACATTGATCCAGCTGGGAGGAGGACCGTCGGAAAAGAATAAGTTGGTCCACTGCTCGCCATCACCATCACTCATCCGTGGGGAATGGGGTTCATGCGTCCAGCTGTCACCTCGTTGGGAACTGGAACTCTCGGGTGGTAATTGTTTCATAGAGGCAGAGAGGTGGGGAAAGCGCATGCTCCAGGTCATCCGATTGTAAAGAGAGGTCTGAATTTCTGATTAGCTCAACAACGGCTGGTGAGGAAGGCGGAGGGTGAGGAGCAGTACTATCTCTGATAAAACCTAAAAGGGGAAAGTAGATTGGCTTGTGGAGGGATAGAATAGGCAGCGGTGATAAAGTGTACGTATGTATGTCTGAAGAATACTACAGGAGTCGTTCAAGAAGCTAGGTAGTTCTCACCGGTGGTTCCATGTCTATAATATGACACTTGACCACTAAGCTGTCGAGGAAGTCAGACAAACCTTTTCCTCATTTTCCCCCTCTGAATCACTCAAGTAGCGACATCAGTCTGTAAGGAAATAGCTAGACCGAGCGCTACATAAGCTTTGTCTACGGCAGGTAATATAGGTCTTTTTAGCCTTGTTGGGAAGGCAGGCGATCCCAGCTGTCCCATTACAAAATCTCAAAAATAGAATTATTTGGCACACTTCCATTTCCTCGGCTGTAAGGTTGGAAATAGTTAGAGAGAGAAAATGCGGCCGTGGGAACAGCCATCCTCAAAATTGAGCCAAATAGCCATGTAGCATATCACAGCTTTATAGCGGCAGAGATACCCTCCTTCAGCTTTCCATTCTGCCTGATATTTTGTACAGACGAAATGGAAAGACCAGAAGGTCCGATGAACTGAGAGTTCACCAACATCGCTATATCCAGGATCTCCAGGGGCAGGTCTCTGTTGATCATTCGTATAGCTCTCCTGCATGTGCCGGGCCTGCCTCCTGCGTACCGCCTTAATTCGACGACGGATGCGATGATGACTCGAGCGGAGGATAGTCAGTTTCGAGGCCACTTGCCTCATCTACCAAGCGAATAAGGCACCACAAAGCCAGCTTAACTGTCATATTGCCAGGCCCCTGCACATCCCAAGGTATAAATTTGTACTTCACCAAACGAATCTCTGGGCTCCCACGTCAGCTGAGCCAACCGACATGTCTGTGAGGGCCTCTGATATGCCAGAGACAGACATATCAACAGTCGAGCTAGAGATTATGCGTTGATGGGCTGACTGTCTGATATTACGCTGAGGCCTCCGTGGTCGTTCCAATTCAGGCTCCTGAAATAGTTGCATAACCAAGACACCCTTCTCAGTTATCAAAGATCCATATCGGCATCTATATAAAGCACAGTAGTACTGTACTTGTTCGATCGGACGAACCTTATCCCGGAACTGTGAATTTTCATATCCATGCCGGCTTGAGAGCACAACATGGATAGCTTCCGCACATGACCATCGATATTTGGTATCTCCGAGAACAATGGCTTTAGGTCGTCCAGTCTTACTTTGAGACCTATTTTTATTTCCGGCTCCCCAATCGGGGAAGCATTCGTCGCTCTCCCACGTTCTCCCTCCTCCCACGAGGAATAATTCCGGTGGAAGACAAGATGACACAGGCAGTACAATTGAGGAGGCAACCAGGTACCCTAGCATCTGCTCATCACAAAGTATATTAAAATCTCCTGCCTCAATTTGAGGTGTGAGATTACGCAGAGAAACGAGACGATTTAAGTCGTGACTGAATCGTAAAGTAAGGGTCTGGTGATTGAAATCAGTTCATTCTTCCATATTCTCGACAGGTTGCCAAGAACTGTTGTAAGTGAATTTCACCGGTCCGCTGGCGAGAGCTATGATGCGAGGGTTGCGACTTGTCAGGTACGTCAAGAGTGTTTCGGTCATTGTTATGGCTCAAAGACGGGTTCAAGCTGGGGGAACTAATAGTTGTAAAAGACGGTTTCTCCGTACTGGAAAGTTTCTCCGGTTTGTTTCCAGAATAGCTAGCTCATAGTATGAATCAGTGCAACCGTGGGACCTGGACCGATGACCAAGTTGGGCTCCAGGACCTCTTTATTTTGCGCCCCTCATTTGGAGATGCGGGGCTTTCAGCCTAACTATTACAGCCTGCATGACGGGTGAGGCATGATAGCCTATAAGGAGAATACCTGCTGACAGATGCATATGAAGGGTTCTTTCATAGCCAAATGATAACCATATTACCTCTGGCTGTTAACAGTTAGATCACCACAAAACAAAATGGTGGAGTCTTCCAGTCCGAGATGCAACTTTGGCTCAGTATTGGCATTCCTACCATTTGTGCCCGCGGGTCTCTTCATGTTCTTGATTGGGTTGAAGAGTGGTTGTTACTGGCTGCTCCCTGCGATTGGGCTAGGGATCTGTTAATTTGAATAATATGCTCCGTGGATTTGGAGCCAGACAATATCATGATTATACTGGAGGATCCCTCAATATTGGAGGAAGCTGCTAGAGGCAAGTTTGAAGATCCTCTCCCATAAAAGTGTCCAGATAGTCGGGGCAGGGATTTATCGTTCCAGGTGGCTTACTGCCTTTAGACTAGCGTGGCTTGGCTGGCCGTTCCTTCCCGAAACATTCAGTGTTTATGTTGATTGCGATGTGGTTCGGGTGTTGGTCTACTTTATTGAAGGACCGGCTCATACACGCTGCTCTTATCGCTCGTCCGGCTCTTTCTTCTTCGAATGGATCGTAAACAGCGGGAAGGGTGTATCGGCGAAATTGAAGGGTTTTCGAAAGGAGATAAACGATCTCCCCGTCTCGTTGGAGGACCTTGTATTCAGTCGGGATCGACTGCTTCATGCTGACTGGATACTACTAGTAGTAGTTATTAGTTGCTCTGAAGACATGTCAGCGTCGGGGCAGTCATTGCAAACTCACGGTTTCCAAACTTCAATCGATATTGCCCGCGGGCAAAATTACAGCGCAGCCCCACTCGCTGGGCGCAAGCGACCCCCAGAACGTCCTGGTCAAGATTACCCTAAGGCGCTGGGGTCAAAGGACAATCACCGTTCTACCGATTTCATTCGTGCGTCGGCCATCCCTCCCAAGTCTCGCTTAGCTGCTAGCGAGATTCGCATGGTTGCGGGTGATGCAAATACTGCTGCGCATCAGAACGCATGTGGAAGCTTTGCCCAGCGGCATCCCAAACAGACGGTAGCAGCAGCGACAACTGCTGCACCAGAACAAGAGTTTGGTTCATTGTCTGTCCCGGAACCTGGGCGCGAATCCCTCTTGTCACTCAAAAACTCTCAATATGGATTACCTGCAGCCTTGGTGGCTAATTTTGAGTCTCTTGGTGTCAAGGCTATCTACCCTTGGCAGGCGTCATGCTTACTTGGCCGAGGCCTTCTTACTGGCAAGCGCAATCTCATCTATACAGCTCCTACAGGGGGTGGAAAGTCCCTCGTGGCGGATGTATTGCTCCTAAAACGGATCGTCGAGAATCCTTCGCGCAAGGCAATTTTGGTCCTGCCGTACGTGGCCCTGGTTCAGGAGAAGGTTAAGTGGTTTAGATGTATCACACAAGATGTCGAAAAATCCACACCCGAGGATGATATTGACAATATAAACAACTCTGATCCAGCTCGCCAGCGGTGGAAGAAACTACAGAAGTCCATTCGCGTTACTGGTTTCTTTGGTGGAAGTCGAACTACTGCTACCTGGGCTGATACAGACATTGCCATCTGTACTATCGAAAAGGTCTGCCCTAGGATGTGTTTGGCGGCATTTATTATTTTTCTGGCACTCCCGTCCTAATTCTTGATCAGGCAAACTCGTTGATAAACACCGCCATAGAAGAATGCAGTATTGGCGATTTGGCGGCCGTTGTCCTGGACGAGCTTCATATGATGGATGATGAGCACCGTGGATATCTCTTGGAGCTCATGATAACAAAGCTGTTGTTGCTCAAACACGATATCCAAATCATTGGAATGAGTGCTACCCTTTCGGTATGCCTATACTATAGCTCTCGGGACTTTTGTGAAATCCGACTCTGACTGGATCGCCAGAACACTGAACTGCTAGCAGAATGGATCAATGCACACTATTATATTTCCACTTATCGGCCTGTCCCGATAGATGACTACCTTGTTTATGAGAGTTCAATATACCCTGCTGCAACGGCAAGGCAGTTACTTGAAACGGCATCCAGATTGACATCAACGTCTCTTTCCGACTCGATAGCACCCTGTCGAATAATAGACGCTTCAACCTTCAAACAGCTTGCCAATCCAATGACGAATGCGATGGTGTCTCTGGCGATTGATACGGCCGTAGCAGGCTACGGAGTTTTGGTCTTCTGCGGTAGCCGCCAGGCCTGCCAGACGAATGCTGTTATAATAAGCGAAGCAATGCCGACAAACTGCACTACCGACGAAAATGTTTTGAATAAGAGGCTGGATTTACTTGCTGAGTTACGCAGTCTTCCTTGCGGTCTTGACCCAGCCTTGGAGATAACTGTGGCCAGAGGAGTCGGCTTTCACCGTTTGTACCTGGGCACCTCCTGATGTTGGCACACGGACTGATCGCTTCCAGATGCTGGCATGACCACCGAAGAACGAGAATTATTAGCAGAGGCTTACGACCGGGGTATCCTGAAGGTGCTCCTCGCAACATGCAGTCTCGCCGCCGGTGTCAATCTCCCTGCGAGAAGGGTTATAATTAACGGCGCCCGCATGGGCCGTGATCTAGTCGGCCCAGCGATGCTGTATGATTTCCGAACCTAGGATGGCGTTGTTTCTGAGCTGATCCATACAGACGACAGATGTGTGGGCGCGCCGGTCGCAAGGGCAAAGATGAAATTGGAGAGACATTTCTTATATGCGGCAAAACTGACCTGCAGGCTGTCTGCGACTTACTGGAAGCAGATATGCCGTCCATCGCAAGTTGTTTGGCTCCGGAAAAGAGAGGCATCAAGAGGTAGGATCATTTTTCCAATCCCTCCTGTAACACGGTAGCTTACCCCTTACAAGAGCGATTCTTGAAGCAGTAGCAACCGGTTTAGTTTCAGGGGGCGACGCTATCAGGGAATACGTTAAATGCACTTTTCTCTACCGGACATTGAATAAAAAGGTAACCTATAACATCATGAAGTCGGCCCTGCAAGAGTTACTCGACGAGGATCTCTTGCACCTAAAAGAGGACGAGTCTTACGAGGCGACGCGGCTTGGGCAGGCCATTGTTGGTTCGGCCTTCTCGCCGGAGGATGGCCTTTTTGTATACGAGGGGCTTAGACGCGCTCTGCGAGCTTTCGTGATGGATGGTGACATGCATGTCTTTTACATGTTCACTCCTTTGCAAGTCGCTGTCCAGACACAGATAGATTGGCTGATCTTTCGTGATCGGCTGGATAATCTAGACGAAAGCGGGATCCGCGCTCTGCAATTCGTCGGCGTCCAGCCAGGTTTTGTCAACGCAATGTACGTCGGCTCATTTAGAGGTTCTTGTTCCGACTCACGTTCAAAAACACAAGATAGAAGGCGTCTAACGGTATCTAGGGTCCAGAGCGGTGCGTCCCTCAAGGAGTCTACTCCAGCTGAGATTAACCAGGCGACTATCTACCGCCGCGCATACACGGCATTCCAGCTCCGCGACCTGAGTAACGAGGTTCCGCTTTCGACAGTGGCTCATCGCTACCGTATCCAACGCGGTAACGTTCAGACACTCGCGCAGCAATGCCGCGGTTTTGCAGCTGGGGTAGTCAAATTCTGCCAACGCATGGACTGGGGAATGCTCGCAGCTGTGCTGGACCATATGCGAGATCGACTGGAGGCGGGTGCCCGTTCTGACCTGTTGGAGATGGCCCAAGTGACTTTTGTAAAGAGCTGGACAGCGAGGTTGCTGCGGGATAACGGCTTCCGGAACTTGAGAGCGCTGGCAACCGCAAACCCAAAGGACCTTGTTCCGGTACTGATGATGGTATGCAACCATGATTCTAGCCTCCGCTTCACTCCCTCCTGTGTTGCCTGAGAAGGGCATTTCTGATAACTCAATAGGTCAATCCCTACAAGGCCCGCCAGAGCCGACTGGATCACCAGGAATCTGAACGGTACGAGGCCAAGCTTCTCAAGAAGGCTGAGGTCATTGTCGCGTCTGCGAATACAATCTGGGGTATGTACCACTCTCCTTGTGCCATTCGATTCCTAGCAAGTTCTAATGATACCGACTCTAGAACGTGAGGCACAGGTTGAACTGGACGAATGAAGAGTTGCTCAACGGGAATGTGTAAGATTTGGGTTCACAGACTCTATGAAGCATGCAACAATCTGTGCAACTAATCTGGTGTTTTGGGTGTAACTAGGAACATACTAGGTACTATTTTTGGGCATTTCAAGTAATGAACGAGCGTTAACAGAAACATACACATTCATTCATTCATTTAGTTAGATTTCAGAGTAGACATCAGCCAACATTTTGAGTCTTTAGGACGATAACAACACATCCTGCGTACATGGACGCGGAGTCCAGCAGGAACGGGATGTGCTTATGATAGGGCGCTTGCCCATGGTGCGGGGACAAACCGTTTATCTGACCGTTATCTAACATTGGCCGAGAATGATGAAACCCTCGTCGAATCCGGCCATTCGAAAGACTCTCCGAAGTGTCTCAACGACAAAGCATGCCACTCAAACAGTACACTGCATAGTTCAACCGTGCAACTCTGTACACTCGAACCCTTTCCACTTGCCTCATGGCCATATTTGGCACTGCCTACCTGCGATGACTTCTACGTTATCTGAGCATACGTGGGGTGCGACATCAGATCTCCAAGGCATCTAAGATGCAATATGACCGTGAGACCAGAGTTGATCCGTGATGCTTTGTATGTGGAGGCAGACTTGACTTTGCCTACATATCGCACCAGGTATCCCTCTAACAGTAAATCTTGATCCTCAGTGAAACCGTGACTTCAACCCAGTCCTGGAAACGGCTGTGGCCGCTTCTTCTAGCGCTTATCGCGAATATATTTCCGCCATTCTCTCTATCATCATCCCCAACACCGTCAATCACAGAACTAGTGTCATGCAACGGACACCCAGCCTACTGCAACAGGAAATACTCCAACATCACCCAGGTCGGCGCCCACGACTCGCCGTTCGTCGGTCCTTTGTGGCAACAGAACCAGAATATCGACGTCGTCCACCAGCTCGACTTGGGCATCCGCTTTCTGCAGACGCAGACGCACTTGTCCCCACGCACAGGGCGGTTGGAACTGTGTCATACATCGTGCGTGCTCGAGGATGCGGGGACGCTGCAGGCCTTCCTGGTTACGGTGAGGAAGTGGTTGGAGCGGGACGAGAATGGGAATGAGGTCGTAACATTATTGCTTACGAATGGGGATCGGGTCGATCTGGGTTTGTTCGATGAGGCGTTTGAGAAGAGCGGGATTAAGAACTATGTGTTTGTTCCTGGTACTAGGGCGTTGGGCATGGAGGAGTGGCCGACTTTGCTGGAGCTTATTGAGCGTGGGTCCAGGGTGGTTGTGTTCTTGGGTGAGTTCATATACCTGGCGTCTCTCTCTCATTGCCCTTTTCGCGAATGGTCAATATATTATTATCAAACGCGTGGTGGAATCGGGACTGACACGAGACAAGACTACGGGGCAACATCCCCAAGATACAATCACAACTACATCATGGACGAATTCGCCTACTTCTTCGAAACACCCTTCGACATGACCGATCCCGCCCTGGACGACTGCAGCGTGAATCGGCCGCCCCGAGCCTCCCCAACAGAACGCATGTACATCGTGAACCACTTCCTTGACGTCGACGTCTTCGGCGTCTTGATACCCGACCGGGCCAACGCGGCCAGAACTAACTCCGTCTCCGGTTACGGGAGTATCGGGGCCCACTGCGATATGTGTATGTCCATTTATCGACGGCGGCCGAATTTCGTGCTAGTGGATTTTGTGGATCAGGGGAGGGTCATCGAGGCACAGAGCATGTTGAATGGGGTCGGATCGGGAGGCACTAGACTTCGCGAGCTTTTTCATAGCGATGAGCTTTGTTTCCTTTGCTTCTTTTTCTTATTCTTCTTCTTGGCTCGATTTTCCTTCTTTTCGCTTTACCGGGTGTGGGGAGAACGGAGGAGGAAACGTGATGGCATTCTGGACACAGTCTAGTTGATGCCTCCCTGTCACGGATGACGAGTTATGCTTCACGGTCTATGTATGAAGAGATACATCGAGCTTTTGATCCTAGCGAAATAAATGTAGATAATACATCGGTAGTTGAGTTGAAAGATAGCCCGACGAACAGGCGGAAACGAGAATGAGTAGAATTGGTTGCTGCGCTCGAGGAGCAGCTGTCAGCGCCCGTGTGGGGGCCAACCAACCACCTCTCCGGGCTCGGTAGCACCCATCTGCGGCTTGTCTAAACCTCCGATCCAGGTATCTATCTATCTGCCTCGAAACTGCCGTCTGAGGTTTTCCTACGCCTCGATTTTCTCCGGACCACTCCTCCCACAGCCCCCCTTACATCCTCGTCGGTTGAGGTCCTGCCTGATTATCCTCAGATAGTTCCTCTCTCCATCTCGTCTAGGCTCCTATCCCCCAGCTGGCGCGATTACTAGGAACTTCTCACAAACGCCAGTTTGGCAACAGCTTCTGGGGATAGATACGGCCTGAATAGAAATCCCCCCCCCGGAGCAATGGTCGCTCGAAGGTATTGCTGATGAGCTCCACGATTGAGGGCCGTGATGACGGGGCACGAGACGATGAGCTCGACTTGGGCCAGGAGAATGAAGAGCTCCATCCCGACCGGACTGGGGACGGCATCATCATGTCTAACGGCGAACTCAAAGACGATACAGACGACTCTGTGACCGTAGGCGAAGGAGGGTCGTTTGTTGCGGATAATGATGATCATCCTGCTGTGGATTCCGTCCACCTGGCCGGCGCTCCGGTTGAAAATGTTCCCTTGTCGCAACCGAAGGAGCTCCACCGAGCTTCTGGGAGTGTAGATGAGACGACTTCAACACCAGATGATACCCCATCTCTACATGTTCGTTACAGACTCTCTTTCCTCTATTAATCCCTTCTTTCTTCACCTTATATAACCCCTGACATTCTTCGCTGATAGCTATAGGGCTCTCTAATTTCGTCGCAGAGTAGCAGTGCCTTGGCACTTCGAGGATCTCCAGGTGCCAGCCCTAGCCCTTCGCATCATCGTCCCTTCGATCTTCGCTTTCAGTCTCGATTATCCTCCCCATCGCATAGCGGTCTCCGACCGTCATCGCCTTTCCTGAACCATTTCCGACAGTCTTCGCTCACCAGTCAGATATCCGGCGCGGACTCCGGGACTGAAACGCCCGAGAATCCCTGGGAAGTGGTACGATGGACAAAACTCAGGAAGATAGGCAGGCAGGTATTTTCGGAGCTGGGCAAGCGTAACTTTGGCCGTCCCACTTGCATGACCGTCTCCACGCCTATTGTGATCGGGACGTCAAAAGGTATAGTTCTTGTGTTCGATTATCAACAGAACTTGAGGGCGATCATTGGGTTGGGTACAAAGGGTATGTTTCAGATGGACTCTTGGTTCCTCTTATATGCCTAGACACTTACTGACAATACGTTTCTCTCCCTCCTGAAGCTGCCGAATGCGGTTCGGTAACGTCCTTGGCTGTCTCTGCGGACCTTTCAACGGTCGCGAGCGGACACAACTCTGGTGATATATTTACATGGGAAATAGCGAAGTCCGCGCGGCCCTTTCTCCATATACCTCCTATCCCATCTAGCCAAATTGACCGCCGAAAATCTGATGGGCACGTAGCAGAGGCATCTGTAGTGCATCTCGGCTTCCTTGGGACCAGGCGCACTGCGCTCGTGTCTGCTGACGAACGGGGGATGGCATTTTCGCACCTTGCGACAAGGGGCATGGGTGCAGTAGGAAGGACAGTGAAGACAACGAGAATACTCGGTCGATACCCTCAAACTGTATCGGACGGAGATCGACCGCGAAAGCCGAGCTCCGTCCTCGCATTCTCTCCTCTCCCGCTTGGCAACGTTGAGCAACCAACCGACTCTCTCGGTCTAGTTGCGATGCTGACACCCTATCTCTTGGTTATCGTCTCTACCACACCCGTCGCGCGGACTCAGCACAAAGCACCGCGGCCTAGGGAAGTTGCGGCGCATGGCGCTATGACTGCAGCCCTGGCATGGTTTCCAGCAATAAAGTTGAAGGGCAAGGACTCTGAGATCTCCAAAACAAAGCTCGCTTATTGTTGGTCCAATGTATTGACCATTCTTGATGTCTCGGAAATTAACAACGAGGGGTCGACTGACAGCGATAGGCCTGCTGGTCTACTCTTCAAAGCACGTAGCAGGTGGAAGGCTGATGAAGCGATAGTCGCTGTTCAATGGCTGAGTCGTTCAGTGCTGGCAGTGCTTACTATCACCCAGCAATTGCTCATTCTTGAGGATTACTCGTTGCGTGTTACTGAATCTGTTGATCTCCTCAACAGGCATATCTATCACGTGGACATGTTTTCTTCACAACTCCATAATCTGATCGAGCAGTTTGACGAGGAAGATACATCGATGCACGGTGTCGTTGCAGACGCGTTCTACATGAGTTTTCGCGCTTATAAGGGGCGGCTGTTTCTCCTCGGTCACAATGAGATCTCTGTGGGGAGTCTATCGAACTGGGCAGACAGGCTGCTCTCGTTAATGGAAGCTGGCGACTTCATTGGGGCTATCCGACTAGCCACGTCTTATTACAAAGGTAACGGGGAGAAACTCACAGTGGGCCTACCCGAAGAGAATGAATTAAGACATCCCATTGTCCGAGATAGACTGATCGAGATGATCTCTGCGTCACTCAAGTACGCCTTTGGCCGGAACGCAGAAGCTAACAATGAACGGCTTGACAGCCAACAGTTGGAGGAGCTAGCCGAGACGTCCATCGCGGCATGCGTCTGCCTAGCAGACGAGGAATTTCTGTGGGAAGAGGTGTTCAGTTGGTATGAGGAGCATGGAGCTGAGGGAATGTTTCTTGACGCTCTGGAGCCGTACATTGTTGACGGAACCTTGCGATCCCTGCCTCCAGCCGCCGTTAAGGCTCTCATCAATTACTTCGCGAAGACCCACACAGCCAGCCGACTGGAAGAGATAATCTGTCTGCTTGACACGGCAAATATGGATATTGATCAGGTTACGACACTATGCAAGCACTACAATCTGTATGAGGCATATATATACGTTTGGAACCGCTGCCTGGGAGACTACGTAGGCCCTCTGCAGGAGCTCCTGAAGCTCATTCCGTCCCGTTCCGAACCGCTGGTCAATGGGGAGTCGCTGCATGAACTCAAACGACAGGCCAATGCGATGAAGATGTTCCCTTATCTCTCTTTCGTCCTTACTAGTCGTGTCTATCCGACGGGTGACGATATGGACGAGGACGAATCTGTGCGGGCCAAGTCGGCGTTATACGAGTATCTCTTCTCAGGAAATCTGCCCTCCGATGGTGCAGAGACGGAGAACGCCCCATCTGCGTTAGCGAAGGACTCTTTCTCCAGTCTCCGAACCATGCTGAAGTTCGACGCAGCCAGTTCTATGAGCATGCTCAACGAGGCGTTTGAAGATAGTTTTCTCAACGATCACGAAGAAGCGGACGAAGGTGGCCTCTCCCAACAACACGGCGTGTCGATTAACCGGCAATACCTCATAAGTTTATTACTTCAGGTCATGAATGCCCACGACTTCAGTCCGTCCGATACCATCTACCTAGATATGTTTATCTCTCGCAACCTTCCGAAATACCCCCAATATATCCTTCTTTCCGGCACTACGCTCCAGCAAGTTCTTGTGCGACTCTGCGAGTATTCGAACGAGGAGATGGTAGAGGACTGCGAACTCAGTGCAGAGTATTTATTGTCCATATACCATCCTCCTGACATTCAGGCCATGATCCCGCTCTTCAAGAAAGCGGGCTTTTTCCGGATTCTCAAATCGACCTACCGCGCTGAGAAGATGTTCCCGCAGCTGATTCTGACTTTCCTCGATGACCAGAGTGGGCAAGAAGTCGTCTTTACTTGTATACAGGATTGCCTACGGCCCGGATCGGGTCTCAGCAAGAAGCAGACACGAGAAGTTCTCAACACGGTGAAGAGCCAAGCTAGAAAGCTGGCCGATATCGATGTGACGAGGGCAGCGCAGACCATGCAAGCCGTCGCTCCAGAAGCGCATGCGACTTTCTTAGGTGCAGTGGCAGATTCTCCGTACGGTCAATACGAGTATCTGACGACTCTCATCGAACCGCAGACGAAGTCCGCTGCGGAGGGTAGGAGGCGTCGACCCAAAGCAGTTGAGAATTGGATGGTAGAGCGCTATGTGCAGTTTCTATGCAAGTTCAACCCGTCTCACGTAGCCGATTTTGTGGACGATCTGCGGACTGGGGATGTGCGGCTTGAGGAACTATTACCTTATATGGAAGAGAGCGGGGTGGTTGATGCCGCGGTGATTCTACTAGCTAGACAGGGGCAAGTGCGGGCTGCTATGGATCGACTCATCGCCCACCTTGATACACTTCAGTCTGGTCTTGTGGGAATTCTCCAGAGCGTAGAAGAGAGCCCAGACTCTGCAAGCACAGCAGAAGCCATTGATGATCTTGTCGAATCGCTGAATAAGTATGCGCGGGTCGGAACGTGGCTTTGCCAGGGCCAAACCAAGACGGCCAAGAGGTCTCGGGAGGCAGTGGTGAGAACGAATGGCAAACATGGTACGGCTGCTTTTGAGCAACCTCTGTCCTTTGAGGAGAGTCTCTGGCTTGATCTGATTGAAGCCGTCGTTCACATCGCGAGCAACGTCTTCTCGTTCCTACGGGGAATTCAGCCGGGCGAGTCGGGGGAACGTCTCGTACAGCAAACAGCATCACATCCGGGAAGTGCGCCACCCGGTCGATTGACATCGTCGTTCCGGAGTTTGGTGCAGCAAGTCTTCACCGCGCTACTCTCAAGCACGTTGAAGGGAGCGAGTAGCCCGTCAGCAGCAGAAGGATCAACAGCAGCCGCAATAGCAAAGATACCGTCAGCCGTCTCAGCATCTGACCGAGCGGATATCTCCTTTCTCCGCATCCTACGAGCTTTCCTCGCCCGTGCCGCAACGTGGTCTCCGTCCCTTTTCGAGCTCCGCGCCGTCCTCGCGTCCATTTTCTCTGCCTATACCTATGAACAGTCCCTTTTGTCCCTGGCCAACGGCATGCTGGATAGGGACCTCTTTGTGCATGTGGATGAGGTCACCCGGTTGCGTCAACGGGGGTGGAGACCACGCGGTCAGGTCTGTGAGATCTGTCGTCGACGCATCTGGGGCCCTGGAGCGGGTGCCCAGTATTGGGAAGCTTGGGAGAAAAGGCGGAGTCGAGATCAACGACGGCGCCAGGTCAAGAGGGTAGAGAGCAGTATCGATCGCGCTGCGCACGGGGGCAAAGGGAAGGCGGCAGCTGTCAATACTGATCTTGACGGGGACCACGAAGAGGCGGGTAGCGGTGGTGGTGATGGGGACAGGCCCGATGGGGGCGATGCTCGACTGGGCCCCGTCGTTGTGTTTTCGTGTCGACATCTCTATCACCACGGGTGTCTCTTGGAGGCAGATTCCGAATTGGGCAGGTTGGGGTTGGACCCAGCTTGTCCAGCTTGTAGATAGAGAGAGTTCTGTCGTTTCTTTGCCCGTTTTATTTTAATCTTTTCTTTTCTCTTTTCTTTTTTTCTCTGTCATGTATGCGTTGCATTTTGCATTTACATTACACCTGTGCGTTTATTTTATTTCCCCTTGCGTTCTTCACGCGACTAATGCTGATGAATCCTTGGCTCTCATCACGTCTACTCATTTGCAGTGATCGAGGGTGACCTGTAAACCGAAGAACTTTTCTCGTAAACAACAACACCGATTTGTAAACGATGGATCGTCCGTGCTTTTCTAAAAAGCCTGTTTTAGCCGTTCAATCTCAGGGGCTATCATCGATTATATTGATTATAAAGTTCGCGAACCAGTCAGTCGTCTCGCCTATTTCTCCTGTCCGGGGAGATAGGTTAGTCGACCGTTTCTGGATGAGCAAGGAGGACGGTCCGTCGCCAGGCAGATGCAGACGACTGCAGGATCATGACCTTAGGCACCGTTTTTATTGTTGCCTGTGGTGCCGCGTCTGTCTGACTTGAATGGTATCACGAAGTGCACTTTTCAACGGGAACAGAGAAAGTTACAGCCCGAGGACAAGGACTAGGGAGGTCAAGCGCGATGAGCCGGTGTGCAGCGAGCAGGCCGCCTCCATCCCGATTTCTGGCCAGTATGCAAGGGACCAAATCATCACACGAGGGGCCCGGAGCGCTAGGACGCCTGTTGATGGCCCGGATACGCACTCTGGTTGGCCCCGGCAGGATCAACATGAATCGCCCGGCGTCCTGCAGCATCCACCAGAGGACCCATACACGGTACGCAAGAGCCAGATCAGGGTTCGGGAATACTTCTCTAGTCTCCCGTTTCAGAGACGATGGATAAGGAACCTTTTTACCATCGCCATGGCCAGGAGACTTGAACGAGAGAGTCTGGCCTGATCTTCCAGCTGGAGCGGCGCCGACGATCGCACAGGTACAGGCCTCAGGGACAGGTACCATGGGCCCCCCAACTCCCCAGAAGAAGTTTCATCGGCTTTCCTCTTAGATTACTCGGTTACATCCACTGTCCAGTGTACGTCCACGAAGAGTAGTAAGTCCGCGTTGTCTTCTAGGATTCGCCTCTATCTCGGACCTACCAGGTGGGTTTGCCGATGTCATCGGTACGACCGCATCTGAGCTGTCACCCACTCCAGCCCGGGAACTTTTGACATGGCGACTTTTCAGACTTTTTTTAATATGTATTTTCTTGCATTTGAATTTTTAGTGCCGTGTCTGACCCTGGCGGGTCGCAAGGTGGATTCGTGATCCGAGTCCAGGTGGGCGAGTAACGCGCGCGTATCCATCTGCAACATGCAAGCCGCATTGGGTGTATATAAGACGCACCATCTGTCCTCCTGGACTGGTCTCGGGGGTATGCTTCTACACTCTCTTTGCTGGTTGAGGGTCAATTTTTGTACTAAGGTCCAGGCTTGACTTTTTTGTTTTCTTTCTCGGTCCTTTCTTTGTTGTGTAGGGTTTCTTGCCGCCATAGGCATATCCGACTCCTTACTCGTTGTCTGTCTCTCCTTTTGCCTACCAGGAAACCACAAGAGAAAGAAAACCCAGCAAGCCAAAAGGCCTTGACGGTGCTTCTCGACAGTATATACTAACTGTCGTTTCGAATCGCTGTGCCTTCCGTCGTTGACGCATCATTATTCACCGTCCCTACTGATATAGCTGGTGCTGGACACGAGCTATACTACCATTTCACTCTTTGGTTATTATATATATATACTCCATTGCCCAAAATGCCCTCCTTAGCTTATTTGGCATCCTCCCTGGCCCTGCTGGCTTCGTTCGGCCAAGCCAGCTACGTCCTCGAGGACGATTACGGAAATACCGAGTCGTTCTTCGACAAGTTTGATTTCTTCACCGTAAGTAGGGACCGACTCCTAAAATATCTTCTATACGATGGCCGACAATCAATCCAGGGCCAAGACCCAACGAATGGCTTCGTCGAGTACGTCGACAGCAACACCGCACAGAGCGCCGGTCTCATCAGCGCCTCGAACGGAGCTGTCTATATGGGTGTCGACCACACCAACACTGCGCCCAATGGCCGCCAAAGCGTGCGAATCACCAGCACGAACTCTTACCAGCATGGCCTGTTCATTCTGGACTTGGCTAATATGCCAGGCGGTGCTTGCGGGACCTGGCCTGCTTTGTAAGTTTCCTTCGTTGTGCATTCTCAACTAAGCAAATGCGGGTAGACTGACTGCTTGGAATAGCTGGCTCCTAGGTGCCGACTGGCCTAATAACGGTGAAATCGACGTCATCGAAGGCGTCAACACACAAACCAACAATGCAATGACCCTTCACACCAGTGATGGTTGCACCATTGACGACTCGGGCTTCACCGGAACCCTAGAAACATCTAACTGCTACGTCGATGCCAGCGGCCAAGCTTCGAACGCGGGCTGCGGTATCCAGGATACCTCGGGCTCGTCATATGGAGATGGGTTCAACTCCAACGGAGGCGGCGTTTATGCTACGGAGTGGACTAGCAATGCGATCAACGTCTGGTTCTTTGGTGCCTCGAGTGTGCCTAGTGATATCTCCTCGGGGAGCCCCGATCCGTCATCGTGGGGCGAGCCTGCGGCGAAGTTCTCGGGCAGTGGCTGCAACATTGATTCTCACTTTAACAACCTCCAAATCGTAAGCCTTTTCTTTTTTTTTTTGTGGCCCCTTTTCGGTGGTTTCAAACGCCTTTCACCGAGTCCATCCCAGCCACCGCGCTAAGCAACGAGGCTAATGCAAGGCTTGTCTCGCCGATCCAGGTGTTCGATATCACATTCTGTGGCGACTGGGCCGGTAGCGTTTGGTCCTCGTCATCGCAGTGCGCCTCAGCTGCAAGCACATGCCAGGACTACGTCGCGAACAACCCGTCGGCCTTCCAGGACACGTACTGGAGCATCAACTCGCTGAAGGTCTACTCTGACTCCGGCAGCACGTATGGGAACGCCACGAAGCGTGGTTTCAACCCGTCCATTGGCCGCCGCAATCCCAGTGGGTACCCGTATACCGCCGGGTCCCCTGAGCTTGGACGTCGATCCAGGCTACACCATCGGCGGCTGCGTGGCCCGCATGCGTGGAACTGAAACGCGAGGCGCGGCATTGTATTGTAGTTCTGTGTGACTATTGGTTGATCTCGATGCATTTCTTCCATCCATTCAGAGTTCGTTCTGTCTTGTGTGGGTGGGAATGTACAAAGTATCGTTATCTAATACTGTTGGATTTTTTGCTTCGATTCTTGCTAGGTCTTTTTTGGATTCAATTATACCCACTCTAACCGGTATACACTATACATACATACACTTGAATAATTGGTATTTTAGGCATGGTAGGTAGCATCGACATATAGCGTGGTAGTAAGTAGTACTTCGTCTGTACCCGAACGGAGTTCCGAAGCATCTCACAGCGATCAACTACGATAATTAATTACTACGACCAGTTCGTCGATGCCATCAGCAGACACCATTCAACCCGCCATTCACGACGAGCCGACCTGATCCGCTCCATAAGCACGGACATAGGACGACCACTCTTGCTCTAGAACAGAGGAAAGGAAGTTCCCTGAATCGCCTCCCGGTTTCAGAACACACAAAGTCCCTGGCCCACAACGGGCCCCCTCGGCCCCCGGCACCCGCATCGATCATCGAGTGGCCGGACGGGGGGGGATCGAAGGTGTGTTTCGGATCATCTTGGCTTTTGCCGGGCAGGAAAAAGCGTTCCAGAACCCCGGGAGCAGTCAACGCCCTGTTGGACTTCCTTCCTTTCTTGAAGGTCGCGCGCACGATGTGTGCGACAGGAGACACACGGTCATTCTGACTGCGAGGGGTCGATTGCTCGAAGTGGGAAGACGAGCCTCCTTTCCGTTCCCCCCTCTCCCCCTTTTGCTGTTGGGAGCGATGTGCTTACTCGTACGGTACGCCTTATATCCGGCCCTGGAGAATTTCCACGGTCAACTGTCCGGGGAAGAAGAAGAAGACGACGGCGGCGGCGGGCGGAAAAGTAATGCGCCCATTCTCGGTGAGGACTCGTTGTCTCTCTTAAGGATCGACCCGATATGCCGGGACGCGGTTCCACAAGTGCATATCTTGTACTCAATGGGTCGACCGCTCGCTCGTCCGTGACGTTGTGGTATATTTTCGCGGCTGCACGACGAATAATAATTAGCACGACTTGTATTTGTCTCTAGTCCCCCTGGTCCCCACCCCTTGCCTCCGTATGCCGCGCGGTGGGCCCGTTCGCAGGCCCACGATGCAAGTGCTTCGATGTTCGCGTTGTGTTTCGCGGAAGAAGCGCTGAAACAACCCCTGTCTGTTTCCCTGTTGTCGAGCAGACCCGTTGTACGTAGGCGCCGCTCCTGTCCCTTGCAGGAACCGGTGCAGATCCGCCCACCTTGTTGGTAATCATCCAGCGCAGGAGGAGTTCGAACGCGTTGAACTCAACTTGTTTCAGGTGTGTCTCGGACGGTCGGTCTCCAGTCGCCTTTTCCTCCTCTTCTCTTCCTCCTCCTCCTCTCGTTGGCAACATGTAACTACTACTAATCCGACCTGAAGATCCCAGCTGATACTTGACTCGTTGTAGTATCCTCCCCGCCTGTGCACGTAATGCAACCCCTCCCCAAACCCCAAAAGCGCCTCCGCCAACGGCTCCACCCCGGACACATCCCATAAACTCACTCACTCCTCATCCTCTGGAACAGCACAGAATACACACTCATTGTACACAGTCTGGACTCCCCAGAACAGCAACACTCGAGCTGCTCCGCTCAGAAAACACAGTCGGAATCACCACCGACTCCCACGGGGCCGGCAGAAGACGACGCCATGCTCCGTCTCCGACGGGGGAAAAACCACCTTTAGCATAGCAATGAAGCAATGAGCCGTTGTTGATGATGACCTACCCATGCCAATGCCGGTCTTTGATCTGGGATTGTTAATTAATTAGCGCTGTGAGGATTCGGTCTTCCGACGGTGACGGCTTGTGTGCTGCGGATGCAATGTCTGTCTGTCTCTTGCGGACGGCGGCTCCGTTACCGTTCTTCTTCCTGGTCATTTCATTTCATTTCTTTTTCTTTTTCTTCTCGCCCGCCCGTGCAGGACGGTCCTGTTCCTCTTCTTGGTGACGATCACCGCCGCAAAGCTTATCCTGGCCGGTTCTCCGGCCGTTGCGCCAGGCGGGAGCCGGCCTTCTTTGTTCATCACTTTAATTACCTGGGTCTGGGAGGTTGCATTTATCGCTAGTTCATGTCTTAGGATTTGACGGTCTCTTAAACCGCTTGAGCATCGACCAGCCTATGCCGTCTTGCCCCAAAGCTTGTATTAAGTGCATGCATGAGCAGGGATGCAGATATGTCCTGTCCATGCTTACATTACGTGTCTTGTGCAACGTTGATATGAACACCTACTACCTAGGTACCTATTAGTAGACTCCTGCAGTGCAGGCATAATATTCATTCATATCGCCCATCTCTATTCGTTAGGTTCCCCATGGCCATCATAATCGGGCTCATTCGTAACGCCTTATAACTCCATATCGCCGGATTTTGAAGTTCGGACCACAAATCGATGAAGAATGTTAACAACACAAAGGTTAAAGTCATGAAGTCGAGAAGTCGAAAGTATGTAAGCAGCGCTAAAAACTGCAAATACAAAACGTAAAGAATATGAGACGTAAGCTCTTCCAAGGCCTAATCGCCGTCTATTTCAAACCCAAGCAGATCTCGGTTGTCGTCAGTCAACCTGCCCCATTCGAGCAAGAGTCTGAAGAAGTAGATCTCCATGTCCTCTTTCCTCAGAGCTGTGTCAGCCCATGCTCGTCCCTCTTCCGCAATTCGTCGCCCTTGTTTATCGTGCGGTTCCATTACGACCTGTCTCGGTCTTAGCCAACCAAGGAAGCCTTCCTGAGGAAGACTTCCGTCGACACCGGCGAAGTAAGCCAGCGTACTCCATACACCGTGCAGGCGTATGTCGACGGGGACATAATGCAGCCATGGAGTGACGCGAGAGTCGAGCCACTGCCGGAACAAACCCGTTCTGAAGGGGAGGCTGTGGCTCTGCAGGAACGGAAGAAACCGTCCACTGAATCCTGCACCGTCAAGATCGAACAGGTACCGATATCCCCAGTTGAATTGGAAATCCACCGTTGGCGACGTACCCATTTCTTCTCGCTGAATGTCGCAATCGCCGCAGTGCGTGATGTCGCCCGCAAAATTGACGCTAGTCTGTAGTCCTAGGTGCTTCGTGGGGGCGTCACCGTCGAGAATCTGATAGGAATACGCCTGAGACTTGCCAGATGGCAGCAGGACGGAGACACTGTCGTGGGTGTTGTTGTTGACAAGATGAACGAGGCGCTGCCGGGCCATCCCCTGCCATCCTCCATTATTACTCATGCCCTCAGACGTGCTGCCAATCCAAAACATGCTGTTCTGCTTTTCCTCATATTCTAAATCGGGATACTCATCGGAGGGCGCATATACCGCCTTGTCGATGTAGTTCCACGGGCTCGGGTACAAGATATCACTGAAACCGGCAACTGAGCTCTGACTGAACACCGGCACTAAGTCCCGAGTGACTACGAACGCTGTTGGTGCGATAAAAAACCCATGCAGCGACGCAAGGTCGGGTTGGCGGCAGATATCGGTTATCGGGTTCCAGTCCGACGGAAATTGGCCCATCGAGTGTGGGCGAACGCAACTCAGGCACACCTCACGCCGGTCCCAGATACGTTGAGTCCTAATATCGGAGGACGGAGGACACAAGCGACTCACGTATTCATCAAAATTGCTTCGCCACGATACATCGGCGAATACCGTCTCGTTTGTCTGGTGCGCTGGCTCAAGGGCCCCCCAGCCCAGGCCGCGATCCAGTGACCATCCGTCCAACAGGTGATCAGGAGGCCCTGGAAAGCTTGCCATATCCCGTAAACCTGAGATATCTCTCCAAGGCACCGCAACACGCGGCTGGTCGTCTAGGTTAAACGCAATGTCCATGTCGGGAAGATGTTCAGAAAATTTATCTATCATCGACACAGCACCCAGGACCATCCAAGCATGCGTAGGCTTGATGCCCTCTTGGACCCGTGCCTTGCCGGCCCGAATCGTGACAGCACCTACGCCATTGGCCTGATTCGTGGCCAGCATGTGCGTCAATTCCCTTAGTCGTTGGGGTGAAAGGGCCCGGAACGGGAGTAGGTCGCTGTAGATCTGATCGAAATCGTCGATGATCGCAGAATGCCGTTCAGTAGCATAGTAGTACCATTGGTCGAATCCACTTTCGTCAATGTCAGTACCCAGGCTCTTCAAGCTGATGTGTGCTACTTACGGTGGCGGGGGTTGGTTATATCGCCTTCGATACTCATGGACGGCTTCGCTAAGGTTACTGCTAGCTGTCGCTTGATTAAGGTAATCGTTATGACGAATCTTGCTCTTGAGAATGAGCAGATCGATAGGGTGAACGCGGACCGTCTCTGGTTGTAAGATCCCGAAAATCAACCCAAACCCAAACAGAAGTATGAAGGAGATCCGAATGATCATGTTAAGTCGGGTTGAGGGCTTTAGGTCTTCCTCAGTAATAGTCCGCACGTGCAAGAATATAAGCATTCCAGCACATAGAGTGAAATATGCCGCGATCGCAGTGGATGCGCGAACCAATGGGAAAGTATGTTGACTGTCCGCCAATGTTGCAGTGGCAGAGGAATAGATGGAGACAAACCCAGCCAACATAGAGAGCCCGAGAATATCGAAATGCGGGACCTGGAGTTATTCAGTCAGGCACATTGTCTCTTGTGCGACAGGACCTGATAAAATAATAGCACAGATGCGGGACAGTAGGGTGAAACTCACCAGCTGAAGAGCGGCCGTCAGAAAAAATGTTACCAATAAGCCCTGTCCAAAGGCGCTCTGTAGGTAACGGTGATCGACCGAGAGTGTGAAGCCTCCACGCCCATGGCGGCGGTGTATGACGAACCCGACAATCGTCCAAAATACAGCAACTCCCTGCGAAACGGCGATTGATTAGAATAGCCAGATAAACCAATACCCCGCTCAAACAACGATGGACTTACCAGTAACAGGTAACCGCAGAGGCCAAAAAAAGACCTCCTCTCTTCGGGACTTCGGGCCCACTCTCGACATACCTCCGCAATGCAAATCAAAATCATCGCATCAAGGATCGCGCTAATATTCTTGAAGAGCCATATGCGCAAAATTTCTTGGGAGAGGAGCGGACAGATATAGGTCGACGACCGGCCATTGTGAAAGCCAGAGACTAGCAGACCGCCGAAAGAGACCAGGGCAGCGGAAACCAAATACCTCTGTTGGCTTCGAAGAGCGTAGTGGCGGAGCCACCGCAAGGAAGTGACAAGCACGCGGAGGTGTAATTTTGCTGGTGGTTCACAGGACGGCGGATAATCCTCAACCTGGCGGAATCGCTGGTTGCGGTAGTAGTCGTAAAGCGCAATGAGAAAAGGGATCGTATACTTCAGAGAAGACTCTTGTATGAGCCTTGTGCCAATGAATCATGTTCACCAGTTTGTTGGAGCACTTACTGCCAGCCCAGTTGGCGAGCACTCGTTGTAAACGGTGATCTGGCGATAAAACTCGATCCTAATACAGAGGACAACGCATGCAAGCAACGCAATTTTAATCCAGTTTTGTATCTTAATCCAATGTCGTATCTTCACAATGTGGATCGCACGAATCCTACGTGTGTAGCCGGCCGAAGGCAGGGGGGCCTCCAGTGTCTCGTAGGGTTCCGCGATCCAAGCAACAGAAAGTTTAGACCAAGCAGATCCATCGGCGTTGAGAATACCCAGGAACAAGAGAACTGAGGCCGCAAGGATGCAGGCCAATACCGCTGAGTTGATTGGATGATCTAGCTCATAAGCCTGCCTGTTAGCCGCTGGGAACCAGATGGGCAGGGAGGTTGGAACAAGGGTTACCCTACCAAATGCAAAGCTAGTACGATGGGAAGTTGTGAGGAGAGAGCAGCTTAGAATAAACACCCTGTGCGTATCCAGACTCAGTCCCAGGTATCCAGTAGAGCGACGGGAGGATGCTCGATAGATAAAGAACGGGATCAGTAGGTACTTACCCTAGGGAGATCCTAAAGCGAAAGTCGGGGGAAAGCCGAAGCATCTTGAGCCAAGAGAATTAATATTAATATTAGCATTACATTAGGCATTTGGGACGAAGAGAACGGGGTGAGAGAGCAATAACATGGCCCAGAGAGACGCTTCTAGGGGATGATGGAGGTTAGCTCAGGCTACTAGGGAGGAGTCGTGCGGAGCGGCGATTAAGACTGCCCAGAACGTAGGCCAAGATATCGGAGAAATGCCAGGAGCGGGAGACCCAGTGGGAGCGCGCGTTGACCAGCCGATTGCGTCAACAGCTGGCAGTGGACGGCAGCGATGGAGATGGAACCGGCGATCTCGCCAAAGGGAGACAACGGAGTGGAAATTAAAATTCGAAAACCTCGACCGTCGAAGTTTCTGGGGAAGATTGCATTAACCCGACCTTAACCCGACCGAGGAGGGCCCGACAGGTGACAGAGAGATATAGTTTGGAGTGACGGCGACTTCTGGGTGCCACAGGGAACCGCGATGCGCAACCTTATCAAGGTCTCACGCTGTTTCCGTCATACGAGACTTCTGATTAGCAGTGTCTCACAGCGCCTCTCTGCAGGCGCTCCTTGCGTCTTCCAGAATAATATTAATAATAACCGCCGTTCCGCCGTTGCGCAGCATCACTAACCACGATGGGCCTAGCGCTGTGGCTGATGCGACAGGCCTGCCTTCCTTTTCAGGAACACACGCACGTGATTAGGCCCCCCGAAGGCGGTGTCACAAGAAGCAGGCGGTGAAGAACGGCAGCTGGGCAATTCCGACAACTTTTTTTTTTTCTACTGCTTCTGGCGGCCCAGCATTGCGAATGCGAATAGCGACTCCTCTTGCGGCACAGCTACTGGCCGGAAATCATGCCTCGCAAGGCGATCGATCCGCGAATCACGGCGCTCATTCGAAATGGCGTGCAGGAGAAGAAACGGAGCTTTTTCGTCGTTGTCGGGGACCGCGCGAAAGATGTGATCGTGCATCTGCACTTCATTATGTCCAGCGTCGATGTTAGGCAGAATAAGTCGGTGTTGTGGGCCTACAAGAAAGACCTGTTGGGATTCACCAGCCATCGGAAGAAGCGCGAGGCAAAGATCAAGAAGGAGGTCAAGAGGGGCATCCGGGAACCCAACCAGGAAGACCCCTTTGAATTGTTCGTTACTCTCAACCAAATCCGCTATGTATACTACAAGGAAACGGAGAAGATTCTAGGAAACACCTATGGAATGTGCATCCTTCAAGATTTCGAAGCCATGACGCCGAATCTCCTGGCGCGCACGGTCGAGACGGTTGAGGGAGGCGGGATCGTGCTGTTGCTCTTGAAGGGGATGAAGAGTCTGAAGCAGCTGTACACGCTGTCTATGGACATCCATTCGCGGTATAGGACAGAGGCCCACGATGATGTGATAGCACGTTTCAACGAACGATTTATCCTGTCCCTTGGCAGCTGCGATTCGTGCCTTGTTGTCGACGACGAGCTCAATGTCTTGCCCATATCCGGGGGAAAGAAGGTGAAGCAACTTCCCCCCCCGGAGTCCACGGATGAAGCTTCTTTGCCTACGAAGAAAGAGCTGAAGGAAATCAAGGACAGCTTGGCAGAGTCTCAACCTGTGGGCCCTCTGGTCAATTTGGCCCGGACGGTCGACCAGGCCAAAGCCCTGCTGACATTCGTTGATGCAATTGCCGAGAAGACCCTCCGAAACACGGTTACCTTGACTGCCGCGAGAGGTCGTGGAAAGTCTGCAGCTATGGGTGTTGCTATCGCCGCTGCCGTTGCTCATGGCTATAGCAACATCTTCATCACCTCACCTAACCCAGAGAACTTGAAAACTCTCTTCGAATTCGTATTCAAAGGGTTTGACGCCCTTGGTTATCTCGACCACGTTGACTATACGATTCTTCAATCGACAAATCCAGACTTTAACAAAGCCATCGTCAGAGTCAATGTCCATCGCCAACACCGTCAAACTATTCAATATATCCAACCGCAGGATGCTCACGTCCTGGGACAGGCGGAATTGCTGGTCATTGATGAAGCTGCTGCAATCCCGCTGCCGTTAGTGCGGAAGTTAATGGGCCCATATCTTGTATTTATGGCCTCGACTATCAACGGATACGAGGGGACGGGGAGGTCGCTGTCATTAAAGCTGATCCAGCAGCTCCGTGAACAGTCAAGAGGGGGCCTGAAGGCAAATAGCCAGGAAGGCACTGATGTCGCCGACCGCTCCACCGGCAAGTCTGCAAAGAACGCGGACAAGAATCTAGCTGGACGGTCCCTGAGAGAGATCACTCTCTCCGAACCCATTAGATACGCTCCTGGCGACTCGGTAGAGAAGTGGTTAAATCGACTCTTATGTCTAGATGCGACATTGCCCAGGTCAAAGATGAACACACAGGGCTGCCCGCACCCGTCGCAATGCGAACTGCTTCAAGTCAACCGAGACACGCTGTTTTCATTTCACCCCATTTCCGAACAGTTCCTGCAGCAGATGATGGCCCTATACGTCGCTAGTCACTATAAAAATACTCCGAATGACCTCCAGCTGATGAGTGATGCTCCCGCGCATCGACTTTTCGTCCTTGTCCCGCCGGTCGACGAGAATGCTCCCAAGTTGCCGGAACCGCTTTGCGTCATTCAAGTCGCTCTTGAAGGTCGTATCAGCAGGCAGAGTGTGCTCAACAGCTTGAGTCGTGGTCAACGAGCAGGCGGTGACTTGATTCCGTGGATTGTGAGCCAACAGTTCCAAGACGAAGATTTCGCCGGTCTCTCGGGAGCCAGGATCGTTCGCATCGCAACCAATCCTGAATATCTGAACATGGGATATGGGTCGCGAGCGCTGGAACTCCTCCTGGACTTCTATGAGGGCAAATTCACAAGTCTATCTGAAGACGACACCTACCCTCAGGAGGAAATGGTCAGAGTCAGCGACGAAGAACTCGCCAACTCCAATCTTCTAGACGATAATGTGCATGTTCGTGCAGTCCAATCTATGCCACCGCTTTTCAGTAAACTGTCAGAACATCGACCTGATACCCTCGACTATATCGGCGTGAGCTATGGTCTGACCCCCCCCTTGCACAAATTCTGGAAACGATCTTCCTTCGTTCCTGTCTATCTTCGTCAAACCGCCAACGACCTCACAGGCGAGCACTCCTGCATCATGCTGCGCGCACTCACCACAGGTTCGAATGACGGAAGTTGGCTCGGCGCATTTGCGCGAGACTTCCACAAACGTTTCCTCACCCTGCTTTCCTATCAATTCCGCACATTTCCCTCAGTCCAATCCCTCAGCATTTCCGAATCTGCCACCGCGGGCGCGAAATTAGATTCGTCTTTTACTCCCATGCCCCTGAGCAAGGCGGAACTCGATGCCACATTCTCACCCTTCGACCTCAAACGCCTAGACAGTTACGCCAACAACTTGCTCGATTATCACGTTATCCTTGACATGGTCCCCATGATCGCTGACTCTTACTTTTCCGGCCGGTTAGCCGGGAAAGTGCGCCTCAGTGGCATACAGCAATTCATCCTTCTCGGTATCGGCTTACAACGCAAGAATCTGGAAGATCTGGAGAGGGAACTGAATTATCCCTCGTCCCAGTTGCTGGCAATGTTTCTGAAGATCATCCGGAAGGTTTCCACTCATTTCCGCTCTTTGGTTGAAGGCGCCGTTGCGGACTCCCTTCCTGCAGATAAAGCTTCTGTAGCCGTCACCTCCAGCGATGCACACGAGGAGGAGGCGCCTGACAAGCGGTTTAAACCGCTGGAAATCGGATTAGAAGATGAGCTGAGAGAAGGAGGGCAGCAAGTGGACAAAGAGTTGCGAGAGAAACAGAGGCAACTCATCAATGCGCTGCCTTTGGACAAGTGAGTCCGTCCATAGCCCTACCTGTTTCCTCTCTACTTGACAAGAGAAAAAAAAATTCGAAAACAACACGTACGAAATGAGACAATAACTGATATCCAGCGGCCCAGATATGAAATCGACAACGGCACCGCCTCATGGGAAGTAGCCGAGAAGCAAATCCGGTCCGGCGGCGCGTCGACCGTCAGTGTTAAATCTTCAGCCCCTGCAAAGCGAAAGAAGGGAGAGACGGCTCGCGATATCTACGACAAGGAAATCGAGTCGAAGAAGCAGAAGGTAATCGAGAAGGGGACCGAGGGAAGGAAGAAACGGTAAAAATCATGACTGTGACGTATGTCGGCTCATGGAATGGTTTTAAAAGTCCTAGTCGAGTTACCCGGGTGCTTGGGTTTGCTTTCCCTTTCTGATCCCTTGAGCAAAAACTGGAACGGTTGCATATATATTATCTGGTTTCTTTCTTTCCCTTGTGCACGCACGGTGTTTTCGCTGAGGCCGATCTGTTTTGAATAGTTTCACATACAAAATATCTGGGAATGGGGAATCGGAGTGCTTTTCTATCTCAGAGACAGTTTCATTGTAGGAAGATCCCCAAGATACAGACTGGGCTCCCAAAGTTCAGCATGGCTTACCAGCTGGTATTCACGTTCTACGAATGGTAGCAAGTGCATGTTTCTACATAACGTCGCCACGCACGGCCATGATCCAGTTGAAATACATGATATTTTCCGAGTACTACTCTACAATTCGTCATGTGCGGTTTCCTGCTTATCAGGTTCCTCTGCAACAGACTCTTCCTCAATAGGCTCTTGTCCGACAGACTCTTCCTCGACTGGCTTTTCCTCGGCTGGCTTCTCCTCGACAAGCTCTTCCTTTGTAGCGATGATACCATCAGGCAGCTTCTCCTTTGACCCCTCTCCCAATCTAATAGCATCGATCCACGCCTCTACAGAAGCGAGACCAAAGTCTCCGCTCTTTGAAACGTCATATCCGCTCCACCAATTTCTCCGTCCGTTCAAGACAATGATCTCCGGGGTATTGTCATCTGCAGGTAAATCCAAGCCGTCACGGAGTGTTTGGGCGCCAGTGTTTGTTTCCGGGACACTGTAGAAGGGGAACAGCTTGCTCTTGCGCTGCGAGTGTCTGTGCGCAATTTCAGCAAGACTCCTGAGTGCCTCTTTCGCAGAGCCTGAAAGGTCGGCGTCCGGTTCCTTCGGTTCCGGCAGGAGTGCAAGGACACACGTCCCTGATTTGGGGGTGAGACAAGCGGCCTCCAAGGCCTCAGCAGTTGCGAGGCTGTCGATGTCGGGCGCCTGGATCGGAACCTGGATGGGTTTTGCTTCCTCAGTGTCATCAGGGTCGACTTCAGGGTTGGAGGATTCGGTTGGCTGAGGCTTCTCATTTTTCTTATCGGCTGACTTAGGTTTGGCCTTCGCAGGAGCGGGATCCGGATTCGGTGTAGCCGCTCGGCTCAGAAACTCGACCATCGGCTTCTTCTTTAACTCACCACCGTACTTTATGGGTTCCTTTTCATCGCCAGGAGGCACCAGGATAAGCGTGGGGAATTCCGTGACGCCGAATTTCTCTACAGCCTCGGATTCTTTACTCCGAATCTGCGCAAACTTGATCCCACCCAAGAAATCAATTGCAAGGGCTCGAATAAGGGCGCTCGTCGTTCCTTTGTTTGTAAAAAGAATAGCCTTGGGAACTCCTTTGTTCTCAGAGAGCCAGCCGTCTAGATCCTTGTCCGTGAGCTTTTTGACATGATTCGGTATCCGTTCCGCCACCGCATCAGCTATAGCTTTCGCACTTCGAGCGCCACGGTAATCTTCTGTAACTGGTTTCCCTGGCTTCTTCGACGCAGACACTATTTTCAAGGTCGGGAAGCCTTGGATGCCTATCTGGCCGCAGAAGGGTTTGTTCGCGTCGTCATCGCAATTCACGGCTGCAACTTTCGCCAAGCCCTCGAGATTCTTCGCTACTTTTTCGTAGGAAGACTTTAGGTTCTGGCAATGTCCACACCAAGGGGCGTAAAATCTAAGCACAACGAGTCCAGTGAGTATACGGCAGCGGCGGGAGGAAGACGAGAACAGAGTTCCGGTAGGACAGCTTCTTACTCTACAACCTGCATGGGAATTAGCTGGATAGAACGACAACGGGCCGACTGCAGCTGGGAAGCTCTTACCGAAGTGTGATTTGAATTAGCGATTAGCTGGTTATAGCTCTGCTGGTTTAGCTGCAGGACAGGTGAGTTCTTAGTATACAGGCCATTGGCACTGGCAGTGGGCAAAGCAGCCAGAAGTGAGGTGATGAGCACGAGCGCGGAACTTGGGTACGGCATCATGGAAATTTTATTAACACAGGCTAGAATAACGACAGGACAGATCTACGGAGATCACGAAGTCATAAAAGATGCATGTCCAGCAGCTTGCATGGAAAGCCACCTAAACGCTGGAGTGTTCTAGACAAGCTGTCCTCAGCGCGGGTGAGGGGATTTCTATTCTATACGACAAGACTGCTAAGTCAGCTAGCTCCGAACCGGTGCCGAGCTAGTAAACCTAATTTTTGTTGGCAGCGCTGGTAATCACACCTGGTAAGCCTGAGATAGGGATTAAAGGTTTCAATCTCTTCCTTCAGGTATGCTAGGCCCTCCTCATGTGCAAAGGCCTTCTAAGGAACCCTATAAACCACTAATTCTAGATCATTGCTGGTCTAGGGACCATCTCTCTAAGGGGAGGAGATGCTTCCAGGTAGTTAGATGTTCAATCAGATATTGAGCTGAAAAGCTGGGCAGGGCAGTCACTACAATAGAAATGTTAGATCTTGATTTAGTGGTGCTTGCCACAACTGCCTGATTCGGAATTCCCTGCATGATAAAATGCAAGCGCCAGCATCCTGCAGCAATGAGCACCAGTGCCTCCATTACCCGTCCTATTTTTGATGGATTGCCAGTCAAAACACTGCCAATTCCTGCTGTCATCGATGACTACGATCATTATATGGGCGCCGTTGATATCGCCAACCAACTCAATGCCAAATATTCTACACACAGACCTACTTTTCTGTCTTGGTGGCCACTGTTCTACTGGATAATCGACGCTGCTGTCTTGAATTCTCAGAGCATTAGCTGTGTCAGCCGACAGAAGCGCCAGTTGCGTATCTATTCCCAGATGGAATACCGTGAAATGCTTTACCAACATCTATTAAAGCACGCTGATACCCCGGAGAAGTTTCGCAAGCGAAAGGCATCATTCAACTTATCAGCATTCCGATTGGACGCCAATCAACCTCATAAATTGATACAGCGATCTACGTAAACAGACACGCTGTACTTGGTGTCTCCATATCAATATTAAGCGGCCAAGAGGTAGCAAGGGTCAAGGATATCAAGATACGCGCGTAACAGGCTGGGACTGCGTTGAATGTGGGACTCCACAATGTAATCCTCGTACTGGGCGTCCTGCTACAAAGATTTTCATGAAATTGAGGACTTGACTATTCAATTTCTGTCTTCTTTATGCACATTATTTATATGGCGCCTTGGACGTTTACTGAAAGGGTAGTATTAGCTAGTTTCCAAGGTTGAGCAGTGAACTTAGCTGGCCGATGAGCAACACCATGAAACCAATCATATACGAGGAGATGAAAAACATGCGCAAATGATCAGGTTTACCGGACGAAGGGATACCAAGTAGGGTTGATTTCCCAATCAGGTTCGTTGTCTTCATAGTTATCATAGCTCTTTCGTGACAGGTCATGGTGTCTAGAGTCTCCACATCTTGATCACTGGTCCGAAACCTGCAGCCACAACTCTTTTTGTGTCAGGTGCAATATCGAAGATTCTGGGCGTCTCATCTTCTGTTGAATTCTCGCCGGTGGAACTGTTCACTGTCCTGTCGGGCCAAAAGCCATGGCTTTCCAACGTGGCTCGACACTCCCATTCACCGTTCTTCCGCGGCGCCCAGTGTCGGATCGTGCCATCAAAGCTGCTCGTGACCACACCACTGATTGCAGAACTCTTACCAGGAACAAGACACACAGATCGAACAATATTAGTGTGGCCTCGAAGACAGGTGACCTCACTATCCGTTTCCGTGTCGTATATTCGGCAAGTCTTGTCTGACGAAGTTGACACTATGCAACGGCCATCATAAAGCAAATCGGTTATACCGCTTGTGAGCGTCAGAATCTTGCGAACGAGCTGCCCAGTTTGCAGGTTCCAGACCGCTATGGAGCGGTTTCCAGACCCGGAGATTGTGATATCACCATCGAGAAGCACGCTAATCACTGCTGCATGGTCTTCTTTCAGTGTGGCTAGATGATGATAGGGCGAGATAGGAGCCTCCGTCTCCATTATAGAAGCGTGCATGTAATTGGGAAGCTCTGAGCTAGGCAGCACTATTGAAGCTCGATTCCAAAGCTTGATTGTTGTGTCTTTGCTCCCAGTCACCAACAGCCTGTGATCAAAGGCAAGGCTGAGAACGGTACTTTCATGAGCACTTTCCAGCCTTTTGATGGCATTGCCGGTGGAGAACTGCCACACAAGTATGCTCCTGTCGGCACTCCCGGATATAATGACATCCTGACCGGGACTGTCGTCAAAATCCAGGCATACTACGCTTCCTTCATGACCGCACAGCGGTCCACGTATCAAGCGTTGTGTATCAGCGTTCCACACTCGCACCGTTCTATCGGTACCGCCAGAGACCAGGTACGAACCTCGCAATTTGATGGTGTAGACTAGTCCACCATGGCCTTCTTCTGGGTGTGCAGGATGAGGCAACTGTAATTCTTCACTTCCGTGCAACTCCCAGGCGCCCGCCATGTTGGCAACAAGTATGTCAGCCTGATGCGGACGAGCTCCCGGAACACTTCAAAGGACTATATACCAAGCACAAGGCTAATGAGTTGGTCCTGCGTTCCCCGCTTCCACTCAGTGCCTCTTCGCCGCCGTACCCGGTGGTGCAAGCCACAAACGCATAAGGGGAGTGGGGTATGCGGATGGTTGCTGTGCTAGTTTGACCCCCCATGCCTAGCCACTGCTGCCTAGGATGAGCGCCAGCTCTACTAGATTGAGCAGGCTATGGCTGCCCATCACTTGAGCTCAGAATGAGAAGTGGGCCAGTTCTGATCAGTTTACCATGCATTGCAGCTGTGCGTTGCAGCCGCCTTTGTGGGTCCTTTGCCCAAAACATCATGGGGCCGTGACATCAAAGCCTATATCCCCCTGCAATGTGATGATTTCCGGAGCCGCGTGAGAGGGCTCACCTGGCTTGTGGAGATCATGCACAAGTGCACCCACCAATGTCCATGTGGTCATGTGAAATGACGATCATTGCAAGCCCTTCAGGATCAACATCATATGAGGCTGCAGCTCTCACATGTGCAATACAGATATTACCAGCTATGCAACTTCCCAGTTGCAAACACCTTTTCGCTGGAGACCTTTGTGCCCACAATTGTACCTTGCAAGAGAAGAAATTCCCACTGTGGTGAGAAAACGGCGCGGGCTGCTCAAACCTAGGGTCCACAGACACAGGAGAGGAGATCTGGTCCTGGACAGGTCACAACCAGAATGGTCTGACAGCTTCTGAATCTTCTGGCGCCAGAGACACTACAGGCGCTATGCATCACAACTTCACGTCCATCTTTGCATTCCACTTTGTCAGGTCACGGTTGTATGGTGCCTCTTCAGCTATGACTGGCAGTCCCATGGAATAGACGTACCAGTCACACTAGAATCAGGCAGCACTAGCTATTCCAGTGTTATATCATATTGGAAATCTAATAAGGAGACCCAGGTGATGGAAAAAATCTTTGAAGGGTCTCCCTAGGCGACGGAGGCCAAAGGAGAGGATGAATCGGATCCACCAGAGAACGTTCTTGACCAATACATGGACAACTTTATAAGAGTTGTCGTGGGAACCTACAAATTAGATAAACCACTATATCAACGGGCCGTAGTTCTTTCATTCGATAAACAAGGTTTGAGAGTTCAAAGACTAGTTGCGTTTTATTTCACGGAGGTAGGTTTGAAACCAGGTCGCTGGTTGTTCAGGCAAGGTCCAGTTGTTTATATCCAATTTTCGTCATCATCATCTTCATCCACTTCAGCCACTTGAGATTTTGTAGCTTCCATAAACGACCAATATCTCTTGGCAAAGGCATGCTCTAAAAGATAGCTCCCTCATAATCAGTCTCCACAATTGCGGAAATGAAGTCCCAAAGTCTTTGATCAAACTCTTCTGTGGTACGTTTGTACTTCGATGCAGCAATTGTTGCGTGTAAATTGAGGGCTGTAATGGTTGGTGTATAGTCTAAGTTCCATGTATACATCAGTCGGCTTGTTTTAAAAGAAGTATGGAAATGAGACAATACTTACTGATTTGATGTATTATTGCTGGATCCACACCATATAAAAGGTGAAATGCGCAGAAGTCATTCCTTCCAGAGCATCGAGAGTAAAGCTCAGCATCTAACTCACGGTTTCGACTGTGCTCAGGTGAATTCTCTCTTTGAACTCTGAACTTGGATTTTGTTTCTTCAAGTCTGCTGACTCGTAAGGACCTCTGGTAAATGATGTTGCCTTCGTCATTACCGATGAAAAACTCCCTAGAGAGTTTATCTTCATACAACTGGTCTTCTTTGAGTGCAGTCTGGAGCGTCATCCTTGCTTCTTCAGGTGGGTTTGATCAATTTGGGTCGTCCTTGATAAGTGCTTGAAGCTTGAGGCGGCAAGACCGGTCTTCTTCCATTCGTTCCATCAGACACCTGGCGTCTTTTCTTCCAGCGAGGCATGGTGAGAAGGGGCTGAGGTTCAAAAGGGGTTGCTGCGAGATGTTCTTCAAAACAGAGAGTTTGGAGGGAAGTAAATTGACTTACCTAGTAGTATTATCCAGGAAATGTCTAGTCAAGGCAGGCGAGGGCCATCAGGTCAGCTCCGAGGGAAAGCGCTTCTTGAACAGGCAGTTGGAGCGCCTGATTGACCCGACATGGCAAGTATCGACCAGAAGATGGTATGGATGATAGAAGGAAAGTGCTAAAGAAGGCAACAACGGCTCAGGCCAGTGATGCGAAGGACCAAGGATAGTAAGAACTTGAAGTTTTATGACATATTCCTGCAGGATCTTTCTGGCATAATCTGCTATAATTAGATACGATTGAGGATCGCATCGATTGTCATAAGAGACCCCGATAGTACCTGGCTGTATTCAACTGCTTGTCCTCTGTAGTTGTGCTTTTGTTCCATGGATTACCCACTTCTTGCTTATTCCATTTCCTGTTGTCGCTCGGGCGCTCCTCTCTCTTATAAAACAAAAGTTCCATGGTATCATAATTCAGCAATATGTTTAATCATTTACAGAGCAACTAGAGCGGCTGTCACTTGTATAACGAAGCTGTCGTAGTGTAAGATACTCAGTTAATCTCTACTTCCGTTACTTACAGCTCATACAGGCTTTAACACCGCAACCAGGACAACGAAGCATGCAGATAGGCATCCATCTACCACAGCTCTCGCACTCAGGGTGTCCAAATTCCTTTATCCACAATCCGAGGTGCTGGCAATTCTCTGAGCTTAGTCCAGTGCTAAAGGGCTGGGCGTAAGGCATGGTAATGCGCACGGTTTCAAGCCAGCCGCGAAAGCATTCCATCATGATGCCTTTCAACTCGAGACTCAAGTCTTGCCCAGTGTACCGACGAGAAGGGTGATGTAGTTTCCTTTTAAAGTGATCAATGAAAGGTGCTAGCGAGCCGGCTTCTTCGTGCTTTTCGTTATCGAGGCAGCCAGAGAAAACTGAGCGTGTGTCCGAATCAATTTCCTTGCTGTCGTAGAACACGTCTGAACTGCCGTTGTCTCTTTCACATTCACTGTAGATTTCACGTTCCCCGTCGACTCTTCCGGCTTCACTGTTATAGCCTCCCAAGTTTACTTCGCTGTCAGAACTGGTCACGTACTCACTTTCATGAGCACTCTCGAATTCTTCGTTCTCCAACGAGTCAGACGTAGAGTTGCCGGCTTCTCCTACCTCATAGGCCATTTCTTCCGCAGGTTCAACTTCATGCTCTTCATAGTAGGGAGGGCTTTCGTGTTGCTCGCTTCCTAACAAGTCCGGCTCTGATTCATTCTCCTCTCCCACATTCACACCATTGTCGGGGTTAGCATTATTAAACTCATCTTGCAACGGCGACTCTGGTTCTTCGTATGGCTGTACGTCGGGGCCGTCATATTCATCCCCCACTGGCGCATAATAATCTTCCTCGGAGTTTCCCGGCTGTTCATTGAATGAAAATTCAGACAAAGATCGATTGTCTTCCATGTAATGACCACCATAGGCAGAGCTACCAACATTGTCTTCTTTGTTGGGCGGATGAAACGAATATCCAGGGTCCTCGTCGCCAGATAAATAGGGCTCATAGACTCTGTCCTCTGCATACTCATATTCATCCGGAGGAGCCGCCTCATGTTCTGCGTCATCAGTTGCCAGAGGAACTCGATCATCTTCTTCACCCGGCCAACAGTCCTCTGCATCCTCTTCCGCATATCGGTAGTCGAACCTCTGACTTTCATCGTCCAGTTTCTCCTCGTCATGTCCTGCGTGAAGGTCAAACTCTTCGTCTTCAGGCCCAGATTCCTCATCACATCTGAAGAGCCCACGCATGGCTTCCTTCCGTCTCTCCTCTCTCTCCCAGGTGAACTGGCGAATTTCTTCATCGACCTTTCTCGCAGCCTCATACCGTGCCCGCTCCTCCACAGAATCCTTTGAATACGGATCCATATGCACGCTGTTGCCATAACTATACATGTACCGATCATGGCCGTTACGTAAATTGAACAGAGTAGCCTGGTAGGGTCTCCATCCTGTGTAGTTCTCTCCAAACTCTGCGTCTGCCGATGCTGACTTCCTGGATGTATATCCCAAGTCCTTGTCGAGCTTTTCGCGTCTAGCTGGGTCACGGAGAACTTCGATAGCTTGCTGGATCTGTAAGATCAACATATTAGAAGGGCACTGGGAGAATAACAAGCGGGGCAGGTATACATGGACTCACTTTCTGAAAATCCTCAGAGAAACAACTCTCTCCGCCTGTCTTGTCCGGATGGAACTTGAGAGCAAGCTTTTTATAAGCCGTGTTGATGTCTTTGAGAGACGCGTCTTTGGCAACTCCTAAGATTTCATAGCAGTCGACAACCTTCGTTCTCTGCGCCAAGGTGTACATGGTGACCAGTTTCGAGGAAGGCAGGGAAGGTAGCTGCTATCAAAACTCGATGGATATAAACGGGAATCACGAAGGGAGGACCTCTAGGATGATATGCTGTGGATGTTGCTTGGAATTCGAAAGTTCTTCATCGTCGCAGGATCCACTAGAGACAGTATTTGCGTCCAATCCGAGAAGAGTCCCGATAGTTCAGAGGTGCAGTCCAGCAGTCCCGCAGTTCTATCAACCTGGAGGGACTTTCCGTCGTAAATAGGATCCCTTAGGAGGCCGGCATGAGAGTTACAAAATACCAGTTATGATGCTGAAGACATCCAACTTGGACATTAGACAAACAAGGAGCCGTGGATGAAAGTGCCAGAATCCGTTGACATCAGCGAGAACTGTATTTGAAGAGAGGGAAAAGATATGTATGGAAAGTGAATGGAGGGTGTATTCACTGTCCAACAGGTTAGATGGACAGTACCGGGACCTTCCTAAATTCACGCCGGGACTCCCGACCAAACCAGGAATATAACGTAGCCATATAACGTTGGCCAAAAGCCACTAAGCGGTAACTTTGCTGAATTCGTGCCTGCAATGCGAGTAAAAGGGCTAATCATGTCACATACTTAGCTCGAGAGATGGACAAGCGACCCCAAGAGGCAGGGGGAGTATTGAGAGTCCTAGAGCAGAGACAGAAGAGAACGAAGAAAAGGAGTGAAAGACAAAAGAAAATAATCAGCTTGAATTGATTTTACAGTTGAAGAATCTAGGTATATAAGGACGAGTTTACACGTAATGTGATCTCCCCCCACAAAAGCTGTACGACGACCGCTACGAAAAGCCCTCTAAGAGTCCTCGCTGGCAGCGGCACCAGTGATAATTTCAACCAGTTCGCCAGTAATGGCGGCTTGACGCTGACGGTTGTACAGAATTTGGAACCTGAAAAGGGTTAGACACATAAACAACATAACCGAATGGATCCGCCTGATGGTACTTACTTCTGGATCATCTCACCCGCGTTCTTGGAGGCGTTCTGTAAAGAGAAAAAAAAATGTCAAGTCAGCAAACAAAAGAAAATGCGAGTAGTGTATATCGAGTGGCACTTGCCTCCATAGCATTGCGACGAGCAGAGATCTCGCACGCGTGGCCTTCAACGAGAGCCCAGTACAGACTGTTGGCGAGAGCGAATTCACGGAGAGCAGACAGGACCTCAGAGTCGACCTCGTAGGCAGAGATATTGGCTGAACAAAGTAGTCAGCAGGCGGCGTGAAAAGATTACGCTTCATAAACGGCAATAACTCACGGGACTGGGTGATAGCCTCCACGGAATAAGCGTCGATAGTGGCGGGCTCATAGCTCTGAGCGTTGATGAACTTGTTGTACACGATCTGCACACTAGCGTAGTCGGTCGGCAACAGAGAAATCTGGTCCGCAATGGCTTGAGCATCGGCGAAAGTAGGAACATCCTTGGCGACGTTGGCGAAACTCAAGACAAGGGACTTCGGGCTACTCCTGCTAAGCTGGGCCTTGGCCTTCTCCCCGAGAACTACAATGTCGGCATTGGGAGCGGTCGCCAACAGCCTGCGGGTAGCCTTGCTCAGACCCGAATGAATACCACCGCAGAGACCCTTGTCGGAGCTAGCGATGACGAAAAGAGTCTTCCCCTCCTCCAGGGGCTTCGTCTCGGCCTGCTCAAAGACAGTGTTGGAGGTCTCACCGTAGGCACGGGAATCGGACATAGCCTTTTGGGCGCGAGTGAGACGTGTCGAAGCGACGATTTTCATGGTGTTGGTGATCTTCTCAATGTTCTTGATCGACTTGAGACGACCCTCAATTTCACGCAGAGTCGCGAAGGTGGCGGCATTGGGGGGTGCAGTACTTTGAAATGTCAGCAATTGGCAACCGCAATTCCTTCTCATGCTCCGTCGTGCATGTTTTCGACCGTTTACGGTGACCTTCATGGGTGCGCGGCTATGGTGGGACACCCGAGGAATAAACTCACCGGGTCAACGCAGCACTACCAGCCCTGACGGCCGGGCGAACGGCGCGAGAGAACATTGCGAAAAGGAAGGAGAAGTGGAGAGGGTAACAAGAGGGATCCGTGAAGGATGCTGCAGAGGGGAGAGCAGCGGGAGTCAGTGAGATGCCAAAGCGTCTTGGAAGGAGAGAGTCCGGGCAACTCCTGGACTTGCAGTTCTTTGCTTCCGAGTCCCGGAGAAACGAGGTCACGGGAAAGCAGCTCCTGCGCTAGACCCGAAGAGGCCCGGATGGACGGGCGCCGCGGACCAGGAGCGCACAAGCTGGAGCTGGTTTGTGTTGTTTCTGCTGTTTGCTGGGTTTGCACGACTAGCGCATCGTCGGTTTAGAGGCCCGGCCGCCGTCGCATCTGACATCAGCCGTGCGCGACCGGACGCCGAACCAGTGGCCAGCCAAATAAAAGTGCGCCCGACATGGAAAAAGGCCACTTTCATTCCCGTTTCCTCAGCAGGTTTGCCTCAGGCTCCAGTCCCCGGCAGTATATTTCCCTCATCTTCGATTGCCTCCTCTCGCGCTGCAACTTTTCTCCCTCCCATTCCCGGCCCTCCAGGCTTCCAGGTTTTGAGCCTCTGCTCCACGCCTGTTCCTGCACTCACACTCCTTTTTTCCTCTCTTTTCTGCTTCTCTTCCCTCCTTTACGCCGCCTCCATCCTGGTGCTGGCGACACTCACTCGTCATTGGTCAAGTTTGCTTTTGCTTCATTCACCTATCAATCTTCGACTACCTATTCTTGCCAGACTTCCGTTCCCGCAACTCACCCTTCAGCCGCTGCGTCCCAATATTTTGCCTTGCAGTCCCTCTGGACGTTCTTTTGTCTACCACTCGGCGATAACCATGAGTTCATCTGACGAGGATGTCCCTCTTGTGAAAGCGAATGGCAGATCTGCTCGTGAGTTTCCTGTTTTCTCGCTTATCCTCACCCTCCCAACCAGGTTATCCTTCACACACCTTCTCCGAACCTCCTCCCTTCCTTGCCATTATCTGCCTGTCTGCAAGGCTTGCTTTCTCACATTCATCTTGACGTCTTAGGCAATTCGATCCTGGGGAAAGCGGCCGTGACGGATATCGATGAGAAAATGAATGACGCGCCTAACACAAATGGCCACATTGATCCCGGCGTGTCGGTCCGCTTTGGCCCTGTTCAGAGCCAGGGTAACGGGACGGGACATACTGGAAAGGGCGTCAATGGTAATAGCACAAGCAAGCGGAAGACACGCGAAAGTATTGGTAGAAAGTTATATGCGGAGCCAGAGAGCAGTGAGGAAGATGAACCTCTGGTACGCAACGCCCTACAACACCGGTCTTCTCCAGGCTGACCTATCCGCCAGAGCAAGCGCCGCCGCACCTCGGTAAAACACGAGGACCCCGAGACAGAGGATGTACCCCTAGGCCTGAATGGGAGGAAGCTTCCAAAGGCCTCAGAGACCTCTATCGGAGAAGAGTCCGATTCAGATGTTCCCATTGGAAAGAAGTTAACCTCTCAAAAAAGAAAGATTGAGCAAGCCGCAGAAAAGGAAGCCAAGGTTATTCGAAGTGCGGGGACTCAGAGGGCGACGAACAACAAAGGAAAACAGGTCAACGGTACCAAAAAGGAAAAGGCACAAGCAGAGAAAGAAACGAAAAGGCTCACTGCGAAGCGCCCCACCAAGCCGGTCAAGAAGGAACCAGAGTCGAAACAGTCAACACCTGTGAAGAAGGAAAAGGGAAGCAGGGTTTCTGTGAAACAAGAGAGTGAGGAGGCCGAAGCCGAAGAGGAGGATGAAGAGTATAGGTGGTGGGAGGACCCAACAAAGAGCGATGGGACGATCAAGTGGACAACTCTCGAACACAACGGTGTTGTCTTCCCGCCGCCTTACGAGCCGCTTCCAGGGCATGTCAAGTTGAAGTACGACGGTATTCCCGTCAATCTGCATCTCGAAGCCGAAGAAGTGGCTTCTTTTTTCGGTACCATGTTGAACGCGACCCAGCATGTGGAAAACCCCGTTTTCCAGAGTAACTTTTTCGCAGATTTCAAACAGGTTCTGAAAAAGACGGGTGGTGCCTCAGACCACAAGGGCAATAAGATCGAGATCAAGGAGTTCACGAAATGCGATTTCCGACACATCTATGAACATCACGACATGAAACGCCAAGAGAAACGAAACTTTCCTCAGGCGGAGAAGAAACGCTTGAAGACTGAGAAGGACGAAGCCGAGGCGCCTTACATGTACTGTATGTGGGACGGCCGCAAGCAGAAGGTTGGCAATTTCCGTATCGAACCCCCAGGGCTTTTCCGTGGTCGCGGTGAGCACCCGAAAACCGGACGAGTAAAGACCAGAGTCCTGCCAGAGCAGATCACGATCAATATTGGAAGAGAGGCACGAGTGCCACCTCCACCAGAGGGTCATAGCTGGAAAGAAGTGAAACATGATCAAGAAGGAACTTGGCTAGCTATGTGGCAGGAGAACATAAATGGAAATTACAAATACGTTATGCTCGCCGCCAATTCCGATGTGAAAGGCCAAAGTGATTATAAGAAATTCGAAAAGGCTCGTGAGCTAAAGGGACACATCGACCGTATTCGCAAGGACTATCAGAAAGCCTTGAAGTCCGAGTTGATGGTGGAGCGGCAGAAGGCCACAGCTGTCTATCTCATCGACCAGTTCGCTCTTCGTGCCGGAAACGAGAAGGGCGAGGACGAGGCTGAGACTGTCGGTTGTTGTTCGTTGAAATACGAGAATGTGACCCTCAAGCCACCGAACACCGTCGTGTTTGACTTCTTGGGTAAAGACAGTATCCGGTTCTACGACGAGGTCAGCGTCGACCCACAGGTATTTAAGAACTTGAAGATTTTCAAGAAGGCACCTAAGAAAGAGGGGGATGAGATCTTCGACCGGCTGACTGTGAGTATATCTTTCTACCTCCCTCCCTCTCTCTCTCTCTCTCTCTCTCTCTCCCTCTCTCTTTCCTTTTCTTTCTTTTTTAATTTTGTTTTGTTGATGGTTAACTGTGGTAGACATCGGCTCTCAATAAACATCTTTCAGCTTATATGCAGGGCTTGACTGCCAAAGTCTTCCGTACCTATAATGCTTCCTACACGATGAGTACTCTGCTCAGGGACATGAAAGCGACTGGTACGGTAATGGAGAAAGTCAAAGCGTACAACGATGCGAATCGCAAAGTTGCCATTCTCTGCAACCATAAGCGTACCGTTGGGGCGGCGCATGCTAACCAGATGGAGAAAATGAGTGAGCGAGTAAGTGTGACGAATATTGCATTGCAACAACTGGCTGCTAATCATCCTGCAACCGTGTAGATCAAAGGCTTGCGCTACCAAAGATGGAGACTGAAACAAATGATGCTTGACTTGGAACCCAGCCTCAAGAAGAAGAAAGGTGCAGCATTTTTTGCATTAGACGAGGATATAACTCAAGAATGGGTCAAAGAGCACCAGGCTTTTTTGCTTGAAGATCAGCGACAAAAAATTCAGAAGAAATTCGAGAAAGAGAACGAGAAACTCGCTGCAGACGGCGAGAAAGAGATGAAAGCTAGCGAGCTCGAGGAGCGACTGAAAGTTGTGAAGGAAACAGAGAAAAAATATAACAAAGAGAACAAGACTGGCAAGGTTGAAGCAGAAGGAAGGTCTCCGACCATCGACAAGCTGGAGAATTCCATCATGAAATTGGAGCAGCGCATTGACACGATGTCTGTTCAAGCGCAAGACAAGGAAGATAATAAAGAAGTAGCTCTGGGAACTTCGAAAATTGTGAGTATTATTATCTACGTCGTCTTGTCTTTTCGATGGCGGAGTAGCTGACAAGACTGCCAGAATTACATCGATCCTCGTCTTACCGTTGTCTTCTCCAAGAAATTCAACGTCCCAATCGAGAAGTTCTTCTCCAAGGCCCTTCGGGAGAAGTTTGAATGGGCCATCAAGTCTGTGGAAGGGGATTGGGAGTTCTGATAAAGGGAGCAGCGCTTTGGAAATCATCTATTGCGTTGTGCAACTAGATCTATACATCATGTTTCGTTATCTTTGCCGATTTTTGCTATCTATTTGTCTCGTTAAAGCGAAACGATTTTCTTCTTTTTTCTATAGAATCCCGAGAAAAAGATCGTCCATAACAAGACCAGGTCACACATATAGCTAAAATATTTCAGGGTTTCTGCTGTGTTTCTGAACTTTCTTCATTCAGTTACAATTTTCGAAAAGAAACAATGCAGTTGAATAAATCGATCTTGTTCTTGACAGACATACGTTTATTCTCTGCCTAAATGGCTCAATCAATCCTTCAGAAATGTCTATTTTGAAACAAACTCTTGAGTACCTTACTCACCAACAGTACGGTTCCAACCTAATAACACATGCATTCGCACGTATTGCCCCAGTAGTATCGAGTACAAAGCTTAAGAAAGCACGATGGCTGCCAATTCTTTTTGAAGTTCCTCTCATCGTAGAGATGAGAAAGACTATAAATACAAAATTTGCATGAGCGTAGACCAGGGCGGAAAGAAGGGATGGAAGGAGAAAGGGACCTAGAAACTCGCCATCCTTCTCAATGATGACACCGAGAGAGACAGAAAGAGCAGAAAATGCGAGTGAGGGAAATCCAACCGCTGCCACGAAATTCGAGGAAGGGTATAAATGGACAAGTTTCAATGAACGCCATGTAGAGACCAAAAAAAAGATCGAGGTGAAATAAAAGAGAGACGCACTATAGTTACAGCATGTTGGATACCATGACGATAGTGAGTTCCGCATTGCTATATAGGTGAGTAGATAGGTAAGTAGACTTGTTCCCCGGTTTCTGAGAGACTAATATTCGTCGGTAGATCGTGTTGGCTACCTGGCCAGTGGGCTAGAAGCGAAACGCGTCGCATTAAGATTAGGCAAAAACAGAGATATAAAAAGTAGTAATATAAAAAGGGGGATAAGAAAGAAGAAATAAAAGGACAGGGATAAACGAAGGCTAATATGACAATAGAATAGAACCACTAGGGTCTGAAAATCGTCATGGCCACCATCCCATGCGCTTGTAGCTTTCAACCATCTCCCGAATGCCATCTGCGTCGATACGTTCTCGGGAAGGCTTCCAGCCAGTAGTGGCCTCGAAGAGAGACCCGTCGAGACTCATGTCTTGGTCCCTGACGACCTCCCGCTCGAGGAAGGGGCCGATAGGTCCCGGGCGTTCAATATGGCTGTTCTCCAACAGCTCCGCCCAGCCCTGCAGTGTCTCTTCGTTCATGTCGTCTATGACGTCGTCAAGATTGAGTTTGGCAAGCTGAGAAACTACGGAACCCAAGAACTCGACTTTGATGTCGAAGACAGCGCTGAAGGCCTTGGCGGCATGATCCTGTTGAGTATCGTTGTGGTCGACTACGTTAAATAGCAAGGGAGTCGATGTGTCATCCGGTCCAACAGGGCCTTTATTGGCCCTCCACTCAGCTGCTGCCCATATGGCGCTAGCAGCATCCTTCACATACAGGGTATTCAGCTTCAGATCCTTCGTGTACATCAGTACCAGGTCCTTCTCGAAGTACTTGTGCACGCGCGCCAAACAAATGCCCATGCCAAAGTAACCCGAATCATAGGGGCCGTAAACAAGTGGCATCCGCAGGACGACGTAATTGAGACCGGGGATTTTGCGAAACTCTTCTGCAGCTTTAAGCTTCCACTTGGCCAAGTTGTGCCACGGTTCTAGCTTGTCCGACTCCTTCCGCGGGGAGGAGCCGGGCTTGTAGACGTGACCGGTGGAACACTCGACGAAAGCACGGATGCCCCGACGGGCTACCTCGCGAGCGAGAGCGACAGCGAGGTTGTAACTTCGAACTTGGTACACGTCATCAGGTTGGGAATGTCGGGTCTCTCCGCCGCAATTGACCACATAGTCAAATTGCTCCCCGTTTGCGCGGTCGAATATCCGTGGAAAATGTTCTGCATAAATGAAAGAATCTAGTGAGCAACATTGGCTCAATTCATTTATTGAATTCTTCACTAGAATGCAACGACAGACTAGAAGTGGCCGAGGCCACAGCAATAGGAACCAGAGGAATAAAAAAAGGGTTAAAAAAAAAAAGGTAACCCAACTCACGTTCACGACTAGCATCGGCCTGGACAAATTTATCCTTGGAGCAAGCTTCATCGAATTCAGGCGCCAACCAGGCCAGCTGAGGCAATACCTTATCGACCAGGCGAACTTCGGAGGCCAGTTTATTTTCGTGCAGGTAGAGAGCGAGATGACGACCAATGAATCCTGTTCGCAGGGAATAGGGGGAAAACGTCAGCCAATTGAACATCTAGACACAAGAAACTGCAAGGGAGAAAATAGTGCTGTACCTAGGCCTCCAACAATGAGCACAGCTGGTTTGTTACTGTCGTCGCCAGCCATGATGGATATCTAGTATGTCTAATTATAATGAAATCGAATGGAACGGGTCGGGTATCTCCCTCGGAGGTGCGGGTATCGATCGTCAAGCTCGGGAGGCTCCAGCCCCGTTGTATCGCACGTCGCCCAGCTCGACGTACACGGAGTACGCAGGCGCGGGAGTATAAGAAGGAAAGAGAGAGGGAGAGAGGGAGTGAGAGAAAAAGAGAGAAGGAGAGATGAAACGACTAAGAATAAAGGCGAAAGCGATAATGGGGTGATTTTATTCTGACAAGACGCAGGGGTAGCCGGTGGCGGTCATGGGCGAAATGCAGACTGGTGTGTGGGGGGCGAACAGACGGTGGGTAAAAAAAATGCTCTTAGGATAGGCGAAAGAAGAGGACTAAGCGGGTCAATCATCAAAGACAAAGTTCGAGAAACGCAGGTGAGACAAGACAATGACAGCGACGACAACGGTTAACGGCGAAAACTGATGACAGAGAGCGTGGACTAATTAACGAAGAGCCCGTCAAGGGCGACAACCCTCGGAGAAGAACCGGTCAATGCTGGTGCGATTTACGCGTGCCTCTGAGAGGATGTACGACAATCAAGAGGACAGGAGACTAAATGGAACAAAACTGAGAAATGAAATGAACAAGGACGCGACTGCTGGCCAAGGAACGGTCCTGATTAGGATGCTACTCGCATGATGTACCCTTGGATCTGCAGTTGATCATGGGCGTTTGGCGGCCATGAAATAACCGTGCAGAACGACCGTGCAGTGAATCAATCCCGTCCCAATCTCTGCAGAACGTCAAGTCCAATCAACGTCTATCGTAATAATAAATCCATCGATTAACATAGAGCGGCCCGAGACTGGGGCGAATCCATCATCGCTTTGCTGTACACAATGTAAGAATCCCTTCCCGTACCAAGAAACACGCTTTGGAATATCCACCGCTTCTTAGAACCTTCTTCGGGCTTTCTGGACCCTAGTTTCCATCATTCCCCCTTATCAAGCGAATCATCCCTTGTGCGTGTCAAATCCCTGTACTGTCAGCACGCAGGAACCGTCCTCTGCAAACAAGGAACTCCTCAAGACAAAGAGAAGCGTCCAAGGATCATCCCACAACGTGCAGTATAACCCCAATTTGAAAATCGAGAACACCGTCATCGCCACATCTGGAGCTGTCATCACCATTTGCGGCCCCCTTCCCGTCACTCCACCCTCTCCGTATCTCCTGCATGACGGCTTCCCAATCCGCGTTCTTCCCGGGCCGGACCCGGATCGAGAATCCCGACCATTTGACACTCACTGACGCAGCCATGACCTTTGGCAAATGCGGATTGCTCGAGACTGCCGAGCTAAGAGAGTTCGAAATCTCTTGGCTTAACTGCGCGGTCGGACCCCATTCCTGCAGCCCGCATTCTTCAGCCATGAAGTCTATGAACGCGGAAGCTGAACGAAATCGCCTGAAAGGGACCAACACCGGTGCCACCCCCTCTTGCGAGGTAGCACAGACAAGGAAGCCAGTCCTCTTCTCGTACTGCTCTTCTCCTTCCTTGGCTTCAGTGCCAATAGAGTTTTTGGGGGTATTCGCTTGGGCCCTTGGAGTAACCTGATCTACTTTGGTCTTGTTGAGATCTGGGAAAAGTGGAGCGTCCAGAACCTCATCAATGTCTATGTCCATGCTGTCGGCGTTCTTTCGGCTGCCCTTGGGCGCACGTTCCTGGCGTGTTTGCTCTGATTCTAGACCTGCAGCGTGTCGTATCCATTTAGGATGTGAGGCAATTATACGGCTCCAGTCGTCAGCCTTATTACCTTCGGTCTCCGTTCTGGACTTCTTCGGGCGGCGTTCGCTTCGTTCCATGGTTCCGGTCTTCGGCGGGTGGAAAAGGTCTGGACTCCAAGACGCTTTGCGCTTGGTAGCATGCGGAATGTCTGACTTCAGGTCTGGGATAGGTGGAGTAGACGCTCTGTTTGCGTCCGAATCTTGCGCCTTCTGGCCACTCTTTGGCTGTTTGCTCGCATATTATTTACTGTCCGATCATGTCGACTTTAGGGCCACTTACCTTGCCATTGTTTTGCCTGTCTTTAATTCTGGCTCTCGCCTTCTTTTCCAGAAGCAAGGCAATAATTCGGGTCATCCTTCCATGCAAGTCAGCTTGATAGGGAGAAGACAAAGGTGCGAAGGTAGAATCAAGTATGAAACCCACTCTTCCTTTTTTTCAGGATAGGTACACATCTCCAAATCCGTCACGTTGTCGAGCAGAAGATATTTGTCGCGATTCTCCTCGCTCCAATACAGCATGCCATATCTGGCCAAAAACTCAGACGCGCACTCTGTTCGAGCTCCTTGGTTCGACTCGAGAGTCCGCCAGCGATAAGCTTCATCAACATGATCACTAAGGCGCGTCATGAATTCATTATGATGCTTCTTCTTCAAGTCCAGGAAAGCGGTGAACTCCCTATCCTTGGAAGTGAGCCTCAAGACACCCGACTCGAGAGCGTTCAAGATAGGGTTTGTATTTGTGGATGGTGCGAGAGAAGAAGGGTCTCCTGGGCCCAAGTCAGGCTCGTAGCTTGGCTCCCCCAGGGACCTGCGTGAGCGCGCCTCAGACATACTGTTTTGGTGCCCTGCACTTCCAGGAAATGAACACGAACAGAAGAATGGGCTGCGCTGTTACTGACGAGTAAGGAACGAAGAGACAAATTAAAGTCTTAAGTGATACCGTGAAGTGGGAGTAAGAATGAGAGTGAGAGAAGAGTGAGAGGTGGAGGAAAAGAGAGAAGGGGAGAGAAGATGGGGACTCCCATTCACTGGCTACTTGGTGGCGAATATACAGAGCTAGCTCTCATTTTCTGTCTCAGTAGCCCACAATTCAACGGCCAAAATTACCAGTAAACAAGCAATGTTAAAGCTCAGGATATCTACCAAGCAACGTATTCGTGAGCGCAGGGCAGATTATTTACTTTTCGAGCAAGACAGCTAGGTGAAGGAGGTCTCCGTCCTTGAGAAGTGAGCGAGCTCCGTTTGATCTCTCGACTCGATTTATAAAGTAAGGCCACAAACCGAACCTCGAGACAATGACGATCATATTCTTATTCCGCAGCGACAAATGTAGCGCAATAACCACCGCCAACTAGGTATGTAAGAAGGAAGGAAGCAAAGACGGATAAAATAATGAAATGATATCGCAAGCATAAATACATTCATTCCGCTCCAAGGTATCTCAATGAATTCCTAAGCTCCTTAATGGCCGTATTGACATCATCGAAAGTCAACGCAGAGACCGCCCACCGAGCATGTTTCTGCGCCTGAGATATTGAGTTGTCGTCAATCGTTTGAGGACTCACGTTCCCCGGTGCTGAGGTGACAGTTCGCTGGGCAGGAATGCGGGCAGGCACTGCTGCAGGTGCTGGTGAGGCCCGTGATATTGGATTCGGCCTTCCAGGAAGCGCACCTGAAGGCTGTTGCGGAGGTCTGGCAACGCCAGTACTATGCTTGTCATAGAACGAACTAGGGTCGTGCGAGGAAACAGTGGGGCTGGGAGGAGCATCTGTAGATGGTGGAGGGAAGGACTGGAAGCCATCAAAGGGGTTGGAGGGAGACCGTGCAGTGCGGTTCGTGGTGCCGGGAGTGTCTGGAAGGTCTGGGATCGAAGCGGAAGGTGGTCGAGCAAATGTTACGGGTGCTGAGGGAAGATCCAATTGAGCGCCCCGTTCACTAGGCGCGGCATTTGCCAGATCTGCCGGAGGCTCTGGGAGAATGGGAGACGGTCTTGAGGAATCAGGCGGTTGTTCTGGGATATCTTCCACAAATGGTTGGGCAGGCTTCGCCTCCTGCCCCGGTACGGATTCTTCAGGTTCCTGTGCTGCCGGTTCGACCTCATCAAGCTCTGCTTCAAGATTCTCTTCCACCTTCCGAACCGGGTTCGAAGCATTTGGGTCTTCCCCAGATTTGATAGCTTTGATAATTCTCACAGAATTCCACTTCGCAAACTTAATCTTTGCCGCAATCTCTGAATCCAACGGGCCCCAAATTTGACCCAGCTCAAGAAACGTAGCCCCTGCTAGGAAGGTGTCCGCGGTTTGTCTGGATAGCTCAGCCCAACAGGGTTAGCAGTCTGCTCTACCCAGCAAGGGCACGCAAGAACATAGCGCGAAGTGAACCCTTCGACATACAGAGTTACCTTGTTGGAATCCATGGTCTTTAGAGCACGACCGAAGACCTCCAGGCCAAAAGCCTCCACGTACGCACTTGCGGCATCATTATCCGTTAACGCATCATTATCTGGGTTTTCGCTTTTGAACTTCGATTGCGCACAAAGATTAGCTATCGAGCCCTAACTAGGAGCATATCCGAAACTGGACGTTTGCTTGACGAACATACTTTCTCCAGCTTGTCCATGAGAGTCGCCGTGTATTGCTCCACCTCATTGTCGCCAGTATGAAGGCCCTTTTCGATTATCTGATTGACTATCCAGAAGTTGCCTAAGAACAGATGAATATAAAATGTTAGTCGGCTTTATCTTGGAATCCAGAAAGTGAGTCGCAAGTCGGCCCCGAGAGATACTCACACCAGTAGGCAATGACAGGCTTAACACGCTCGATCTGCGACGCTCTGGTGGCAAATCGAGCAATGTCTGCAGACTTTAGACGAGCTGGGATATCCATCGCCATGGCCAACTTTAACAGAGAGGCCTTTATCTAGGCGTTGTGACTGTACATGAGCAGTATGAGGGGTGGTTGCCCTTTCTTCCGCGAAGAGGGATGACGTCCCACTTCGGAGCTAGTAGGGAAGCGGTCGTCATCCGCCCACAGCGGGGAGCTCTTCAACCTCGTTTCCAACGCAGTCTGCCTAACAGTGACAGAACTCGATTGCACAAGCTTATTGACTACAATTTAAAATAGAAGGACGTTATAAATGGGGTGAGGTTTTCCAGAGCAGGAGAACCATGCTATTCTGACATTTCTTCACTTTACGGAACGGTCACACAAGACACTAAAGTATCCTCACCGACCAAGTATTCACGCATCTTCAACAATCCATTCTCCGATCTCCACACGTTCCTCTGCCAAGGCCTCTACTTCGAGGTGGTCTTCAACTTGTCCTCCGGGTCCACCGATCCGTTCCACGACAACCCAAACCCCGCCTCTTCCCCCCAGCTCCGGTTGCAAGTCGAAATCTTCAACGCGTATCCCCGCCCCAGCATCCGCATAATCACCATCTTCAGAAGATGCTAGGATCTTCTTATACGGACCCTGGCCCAGTTCCACTGTCATCAGCATCGGCGATGGGGCAACGGCGCGACTGCCAATAATGGAAAGTCGGCTCCTAGCAATTAGCTTTATTCGCGTCAGTCGTGGCACTTGCAGAGGAGCCAGCAGTCTATCTTTGCCGGGGGGTAAGACTCCGATATCTGAAATCACTGTGCGTCGGCCTGCTGTTTCAGCAGGGAGGGACTTCACCTCACACGGACTGTTCGTCGAGACCCAGAGAGTAAACTGGCCGAGTTGATCTGGCGCGAATGTAGAACACACGACAGTGTATACCCCTTTTCCTAATGCCTTTGTCTCCGCAAAAGCGCAGCCTCGACGGTAGTCGCCGCTATCGATGATAACATCACGAGTGCGTACCCTGGACACACGCTTTCCATGGGACCAGAATAGTTTAATATGAGTGGCTAAATCAACGTCTGAGGTTTCCAGTAATATAGAGACGTTTGTTAAATCTGTCACTTCTAGGGTGAATTGAGGGTTTGTGGAATACCGGGCCGACTCCGCGTTGCCACCCGCCGTTGAAGTCGTCCAACCTCCTTGGACCTTTGTCACGCATGTGTATCTATCCTTGGCATGCGCGATCTTCAACGGTGACGTGGAAAGAGCAGATAGAGTAAAATTTTGGCTCAAAGGCGGGAGTGATTGTTCCGAAACCACGACGGTGTAGGTCGTTTTGGGTGGCATTTCCAGCCTAGCAAGCGTATTTGGCGAGTCGACATAGGGCCCTCGATGAAGTGCGCCATCGCTGAGAGAAACCCTCTTGCCATCCGCCTTGAACACATAAATACTCACGAATCCAGCCTCTTCATTTTGAGGAAAGAAGTCCTCGTGATTCAGGGACTGATGAGGCATCCTTTCTCTAATATGCTTGCCAAGGAGCAGCCAGACAGTGCCACCAGACTCGGTGGACACTGCAAATTGTGGGTTCTTGACAAAACAGCCAGCAATTCCCCGTCCACTAGAGAGATCCCACGTAAAATGGATATCTTCGCGGTAGCGAAAGAGTTCAGGATTCCAATTGAGGTACAGGTTCTCGAAGTTCTGAAGGATTTTTTCACAGTCAATCCAGAAGCAGCCCGGAGAGCTTGGCTGTGAATAACAGTCCGCTTCCATATTTTCGGAGCCAAGGCTGAGTCTCTCTTGTTTTAGATCGGCTCCTCCGGCCCACGGGTTCTTGACTAGGAATTGCTGTCGTCCTTCGGACTCCTTCATGTCTAGAATAGTATAGTCATGTTCGCTCACGAGGCCGAGCCCATCTTGCTCGTGCTCGGAGAGCCTTCCAGTGCCGACAGTTATGAGGACATCGCCATAATGAAAAGCTTTGAAGAGTCGTCTCCAAAGCCGGTCACAAGTCACATCTTCATGATGTAAAAACACTTGCTCGGGTATCCAGCCTGTCAACACCCATAGATCTGTACCAGAGTTACTTCCAGGAAAATCATAACCTCCACGGACCTTCAGATAGGCTTTTTCAACTAACGCAGGCCATAGAAAGTTAAGGTGATTCCGGTCGACCATGTGAAGATATCTCGGTGTTTGAGAGGAAGGGAGGCGATCGTCCACGACTACCTTTCGAAAGCAGCCGTTAAAATAGAAGCGGAAGATGTATTTTCCATAAGGTGAGATCACTGGATTTGTCTCTCCATCGTCGCAGGGGTAGGTGGTTAGGAGCGAACGCTAGCGGTGTCAGAAAGGATTATGAAATTGGAGAGTCATAGGGTGTTCTCTACCTTATCAGACACTCGTTCTGTCCTTGCAATGGTAGCGCAGAGACTAGCAACAACGGAACAGTCTGTTAGCATGTCTTGGACGAGGTCGGCCTGCCCCGTGATGCACATAACAGGTTCCGTTCCAGCATCGCCAGCTCTCTCAAATAACAATTCACGAGGTCGCTTCCAGCCGGCAAATATTCCCCTCTGAGCGCGAGATAGATGGAGCTCTGGTTCGTCACTGGCTTTGGTCAGAGCACAAGTTATGTTGTGACAATGGACAATGACACTGAAATCCTTGAACCTACAGATACAGCTTCTCTCCGTCTTCTCGCTCGAACTCTTCAAGATCTGGAGAGGTGACCCATGGCGGGAAGATGAAACCGTTCAGCTTCGCCCCTTCCAGAAGGATTATTTCTTCACGCGTTGTTAGCTTTCGAGTCGACACGGGCGCTCGCGACGTAGGCGTCTTTTGCGGGACACCAAGTGTTGCAGGATGCCACTCCTTGGCTTCTTTGATTTTTTCTGCTCTAGTAAGCAACTCCTTGCATTTGGCATCCAGCCTTTGTCTGTCCTTGGCAACGGTGCTCAATTTTAGCGCCTTCATGTAATGTTCCGCGGCAGCTATAGCAGATTCAAGCGCCTTTGTCCGAGACGCGGCTGTGGATACATCCCGTTCGGCTTTCTAACTGACTGTTAGTTAGACAATCCGGTAGACAAATCTAGAAAGCAACTGATGGCCACAAAAGGGATAACATTACCAGAGCCTGGGCTACCAGAGTTCTTTGTGCAGAAGCAACGTCGCTCATCGACATTATTACGATCCCGATCCGGACCACTAAGGGACCTGTCAAACGTCGAAAGACAAGCGAATGAACTCGCCCGCAATGGTTTCCCCACAACGCGCAGGGCTGAGCAAATGAGAGCCTGGGAAGATTGCATCTATCGGGGTCGGCTATTATTACTGCAGATCTGTAGTGCAGAGGGAACAGTGGCGGACCGGCACCCGGAATCGTGGTGCCCAGCCGAACGTAATTCCCGAGGGTACCTAGGTAGCAAGATAGAAGAGCATGGTCTGCTAGCAAAGAGACATGGCCGACGGTGCAGTCCTTAGTCAGAGGGCGCCCGGCCAGTGAACACTGAAGGAGGTGGAGGAAGAGGTTTTCGATAACGATGACCTCGGTCCAGTCGCTATGCGGGGGATCTTTGCTACGGCCGAGGTGCTTCTCGTGTAGTACGTACGCACAACCCCCGGCCTCCAGCTGCCCACCCGCAGCTTTTTCGTCTCCCTACCCTTCTTGCTGCCTCTCCGGTGGTCCGTAACAGGCGATACGATCATTACGTCTATCATACGGAATAGACTGCGGATTTCTTTTCAGCATCTTGATAATTCGTGCTTCCCAGGTCGTCCCTGTCTGTTATCACGAGCCTCCCCCTTTCTGACTACCATTCCGAGCTGTCGTACATAACCCACAATCCTTCTCTCTTTCATCGGTTTTCTGTTCCCCGGAGACGAACCGTGGGATCTTTTAGAGTATTATGGGAGCTCAATCGAAGCCGGTGCGTCTCCCCCCTTGGGGGAACGCTGTTGCAGGTGCTACCGGTGCGGTGCTTGCCAATGCTCTTGTGTATCCGCTGGACATGTGCGTGAATATTGAGAGCCAACGAGACAACAGGATGCTGACTCTAGATTTTCCTCTTCCTCCAGAGTTAAAACAAAACTGCAAGTTCAAGTGAAATCCCAGGGTGCAGATAAAAGTGACGAGCACGAACACTATGAATCAACTCTGGATGCCATCAATAAAATCGTCCAGGATGAGGGGGTGAAAGGACTTTACGCCGGACTTCCAGGGGCTCTGTTGGGAGTCGCATCGACCAACTTCGCCTATTTCTATTGGTACACAATCGTGCGAAGCGTATACATGTCATCCAACCTGGTTTCCAAGCCTCCGGGTACTGCTGCTGAGCTTAGTCTTGGGGCTATTGCTGGTGCTATTGCCCAAATCTTCACTATTCCTGTTGCAGTGATTACCACAAGGCAGCAAACTCAAGAGAAGGGCGAAAGAAAAGGTCTAATTGCGACTGGCCAGGAGATAATAGACAGCGAGGACGGCTGGACCGGGTTGTGGAGGGGTCTCAAGGCTAGTTTAATTCTTGTGGTCAATCCTGCCATTACATACGGCGCCTATCAACGATTGAAGGACGTCCTTTTCGCTGGCAGGAGCAACCTCAAGCCCTGGGAAGCGTTCCGTAGGTCTTCGCGAGACGATGCTCGTCAGCAAAAACTTGCAGGATTGCAACTGACTTGTCTTCTTTAAAACAGTCCTCGGCGCGCTTTCAAAGTCACTAGCGACGATTGCGACGCAGCCTCTGATCGTCGCTAAAGTTGGTCTCCAATCCCGACCTCCACCAGAGAGGGCAGGGAAACCATTCAAGACATTTGGCGAAGTCATGCGTTACATTGTCGAGCGGGAGGGCCCGCTGGCCCTTTTCAAAGGCATCGGCCCGCAGATCACGAAGGGTCTGCTGGTACAGGGTCTACTTATGATGACGAAGGAAAGGTAGGGTCACCGCTTTCCAAGCTGACCATTGTGGCTCTGACTGACGAATTGCAGGTTGGAACTCTTCTTCATTCTCCTCTTTGCATATGTTCGGAAACTTAAGAACGAGAAATTCCGCAAGGCAGTAGACTCTGCTGCCCAGAAAGCGAAAAGCAGCCTTCCGGCTACCTTGAAATAACGCACTCATCCCCACTCAATTTCTTTTCCTGACAGCCCATATCCCATTTTGAACACTGTATTCCCGTATTTACTTCCTTTTTTTTTCTATCGCAAGCGTTGGATATTTGCTAGAACTCGTCTCTACTTCTGGTTTCTCCTGGAAACTGGCGTGTGCTGTAAGATCTACATGCACTTTGTTTAAATAAAGTGATAGAGTTATGACAACAAGAACTACTACTCGACTCTAGATCAATATCAGTGTACCGATATGTTTTAGACTCAGGTAGAGGTTACCTAGTGACCTCGAGGATGGACCGCCAAGACCGAGCATCTCCGGCTGATCTTCAACGGTCAGTGACAAGACACCTGAGGTCCAAGTTTTCGCATCTCCCAAGTCGCCCAAGACAGGGACATGGGCCATCATGCGATGGCTGCCATGGAAGTCAGAGTCAAAGGCAGAAAATTCTCTCGCCGGAAACGAGGGAACCACTAAAAATAATAATAAAACGGGCAATTCCTCGAGCTCCTCATCGGCCCCCTCACTCATCGATCTCCCCGCATCGCCAAAACAGACTCAAAGCAGGTCCTTAATAGCGACGAGCTCATCAAACAGTGGACATACAGATACCCATTCAGCATCAGAATCAGCATTGTCTTCCTTCCTTCACTCGAACTCCAGTTTCACAAGCCCTGAAACACTCCTCACCTCTCTTCTCCTGACCAGCTCCGCCCTGTCTGCTTTCTACGTCCATCGGGGCTTTCTGCGCCGTTTCCCCAACGCTATCAGTGTATGTCCGTCATATTTCCGGAGCAGATCGAAGACTATCTTCGGGCGTGTTACCAGTGTAGGCGATGGGGATAACTTCCGCGTGTATCATACCCCTGGGGGTCGCTTAATGGGATGGGGATGGTTACCGTGGAAGAAGGTGCCGGTTTCAAAAAAGGACTTGAAAGACCAGACTGTATGTATACTACTTATCCGTTCAGTTTTTAGTCGCGGTGGCATGAGTTAGTTCTGGGGGCAGCGAGTTAAATTGCACTGAGCTGAGTGAATTGAACAAATACAGATCCATGTTCGTCTCGCAGGCGTCGACGCCCCCGAACTCGCCCACTTCGGTCGTCCCGAACAACCCTTTGCCCGCGAAGCTCACGAATGGCTGACCTCCTATCTCCTCGGTCGTCGCGTGCGCGTCTATGTCTACCGCCAGGACCAGTACCAGCGGGTCGTGGGGAGCGCATTTGTGCGACGAGCACTGGACTTCCCGATTCCTTTCCGGAAGAGGGATGTCTCGTATGAGATGCTGAAGAGCGGGTTGGCGACGGTATATGAAGCGAAGAGTGGAGCAGAGTTTGGAGGCGCCGATATAGAGAAGAAATACCGGAATGCGGAATGGTGGGCGAAGACGAAGGGGAAAGGAATGTGGAAAGGCTATCGTTGGATGACAGGGAAGTGGGAGAGTCCGAGAGAGTATAAGAGTCGGTACGGGTCATGAATCCGGGGCTGATTCGAAGGAGAGCGAAGGAAGAGAGTGAATTCGGATCGTGGATGGTGTTACTAACCCCAGCATACTTTGTCCAGCGCGTCTCTCTAATGTCTTCTGTGTGTATGTGGAACCACTACCTGGACTTTATCCAGTCTATGTTAGATACCAAAATTTGGGATATATTGATCCAAGCGCATGCATGGGAATAGTTTTACCATGCCACATGAGTATAGGCATATAGGTAACAAGTACACGTTCTGTCAGAAAAAAGCCCGAACTAGTAAAGGAAAAGAGGCGACCATTCATATAAGAAAGAACCGCACCACGGGAATCTACTTATGAAGAAGAACGCCAGCCAGAAGATATCGCAGCGGGCCAATCGCCCACTAACAGAACTTCTCTTCAACAGCCCTAAAAAGCCACGGGGTAATTTCGTCACTAGACTTCCCTTCCACCCGCCATAGACAGCCCTTCTCGGCGTAGAATGAAACCAGATCGCGACTAGTCTCTTCAAATTTGCGAAACCGCTGCATCCAAGTATCGGCCGAGTCATCGGCTCTCTGTGTCAAAGGCTCCCCTGTCACGTCATCCTTTCCGGGGACTTTAGGGGCATTGAAATCCGTATTGTACACCCTTCCCGAAGGTTCGTGGACCCAGCGCTTCCCTATCCGAGAGAGGATGACGGAGGGTGGGGTGACAAGCTGAACTGCGAAGTTGACAGAGGCAAACGGTTCCAGACTTATGGCCTGGGAGACGGTTCGGGGGAAGCCGTCGAGGATGAAGGATGCGGTGGGGGATACTGGTGCCGGTGACTGAGAAGGTGCTGTTGAGTTTCGAGGGGATGAAGTGTTGTTGTTCTTGTTGCTGCCGTCACTGGGATTGCTGGTAGACAGCCAGCCCCTTGTCTTCAGCTCGGAGGAAATGAGGTCGACGATCATGGAATCAGGGACCAGATTGCCTGATTGGATTATCGTCTCGGCTTGGACGCCTGAGGTCGCATTGGAAGGGCAGTTAGCGCACACGGCACTCCTCACTCTGTGCCGGATCTCATGAGGGAAACACACCTAGCGGCGTCCTCAGGCGAACATTCTCTCTTAGAAGGTCGCCTGAGCTGATCGAAGCCAGTTGCGGGAACCTGGCGAGTAACCGTTCGGTCTGAGTCCCTTTCCCTACGCCGGGGGCGCCGATGAGAATGATTCGAGCAGCTTGCTTGAGCCGCTTGGTTGTGAGTGTCATTTGCCTCTCTTCCTTCTTTCCTTCCCTTCTCCTGTTTTGAACCGGACGCTTCTAGTTGGTATATGGGGGTGTTATTCTATGCCCGATAGCTCCAACCGAGTTCGAGTCAGACACGCTTAATACCGAGGCCCGGGAGATATGAAAGTGCTCTATTCTAATAGCTGTTAAACCTGCAATATGTGGGCAAATGCAGCGCAATTCTCGCTACCCCATTTCCCAATGCACCGTGGTCAGTAGGCTGTTGTGTCTCGTGTTTTGTGGTGTCTAGTCGGAGACGAAGCCGAGCAGCGGGAAAATATTGTGCTTCTTATGATGACTCCGGGGTTGATTGGGGTTATCTCTGTTTAACTCCATTGGGCGCCGGTGAGCCAGATGCGGGGGTGGTTCGCTCTCCGCACCGGCCAAGTCTCGGTTTACGTGCGCCTGCGTCCGCACAGTCCTGAATTGCGGATCTTCAGTAGACAGGATATCCTATATCGACTTTTATATATTATCCTGGCCTTGCACAGACATGTGAAGAGTTGGCTGTTGAGTTATGGTATATGCTCGGGCGATAGGTCACAGTAGAGGCATTGGTAGGAAAAATGACCGTTCCACTGGAGGCTCGCGTTCCTTGTAAATATATCTTCGTTCTTACGTATGCTGCGAAAGTGCGCGCTTCCGCACTCCGCTTGCTGGTCTGAGTTGGATGATCAATAAAGATTTAAAGAGGTACCTGTTGCATCTGGCTACAATCCTACCACTAGACAAATCCAGACTACGCGTTATGTTAATTGATCATATAGGACGCGTGGCTGACACAAGGTCATCATAGATCTGACTCTGCAGATAACTGGAATAGATTCGACGTGCGGGTGCGGCCCGGAACTACCCCGAAACCGCCGTGGGAACCGCGTCTTTTCTGATAGGTTGCCTAAGTGGGAACTCTGGCAAGCCCTTTCATGCCCCCTGGAAACAGTGAAGTGTACACAGCAGCGCCGGTCAGAATCCAGGACTTATATTGCTACAGTGGCGAACTTCGTTGACTGGCCTGGACATCCGCTGACTGGTAGGGCAAAATGGCTCGAGGTTTACCCAGGTTGAAGCCTCCGATAAGATTAGGCTGGGAATTTCACTGGAGAAGAAAAGCGACATGGTCAGAGCAGGCAGGGAAGTCTGGGTCTATCATGATATCTATTGGCGAGCGTCCCCCCAGTCTGACTATTTCTTCGACGAGGCTGACTGAATGTAGCTGATGCAACAAGCATCCTTGGCTTGCTTGTACGTATAACGCTCTAACCCTGGAGTTAATACCTAGAGGAAATATTGATCCGAAGCCTATTCAGCATTGGCTCTTTATGAACGATCATCTGGTGGGTTCGAATTGGCTGGATGTTGATGCTTGTTCGTTTGCTGACAATGCTCAGCCTTACAGGGTCTCGCCGCCCCACCAATCTCTGGTTCTCATATACGGAGCAATACTGACGGATTCGTAAGTCTGACACGGGGACTCAGAGTCAGCTGACGATATTCATGGCGTATCCGCAGGATTATCAGATATTACTGCTCGGTTTCAACTGGTACTGCACGGTGGCAGCGGCCGATGGCTGAATTGCGGTCAATGCCAAGTCGTGGCTGTTTCATACTGTGATCCTCCAGCTGACGACGCCTACACGAGAATTGATTGAAGCATATGCAAGTGTTTACGGACGACACACGCTACAGCTATCATTGAAAGTACATGAGAACCTACCTCGTGGGGTGAGGGTTCAACCCTCTGCCTTCTGTGAGAAGGACAGGCACGGCACTAAATTCAGCTCGTATTCAGTGATGCTTACTCTGGTGGCCCAGAGATATTCAGCTCGTTGTGAATATGACTGGGGAAATTACATTCGCAACAGAACTAATCAAATCTCACGCCTTGACGCCACTGCTATTGGAACTTTCGCTTTCGGAGCCTCATGCTGACCTCCATCCTAAGAAATTACCTGTTTTTGGAAACATGATAGGTGGAGACCCATTACCAGGGAGGCAGGATACGAGCAACCCAAAACAAGAAGCTATATGCAGCTGTTCAGCTACTGCTGAAGGCCCCTGTAGTATGGTCTTGACTATATTGCTCTTATATGTTGGGAAATGTCTTCTATTTCTGCGATTCCATTAACTCTTTTGTATCAGTCCACGTATAGGTGCCTTGTCATAAGGATTTTAGGTGTATTACATTATGGGTTTCTTCAAAGCTCTGGTTACTGTGGCCGTTCAAATATTCTCATTTTCGGGAAATGAAGTTCTCGTTGATCAGCAGCCACTGCCTTTGGCTGCATCGCCGACGACAGTGTCTCTCGATTCATTCTCTAACGGAGGCAGCATTAGCGAGGCAATCCATCAAGTGCCAGAGAAACGGATTACCTGTAGCTACCCTAAGCTTCGAGGGTGGGAACTTTGCAATGGCCCTAACTCTCGTGACTGCTGGCTCCGGGACTCCAGAGCCAAGCAGCCTCTCTTCAGCCAAATCGACATCAACACTGATTACGAAGATATCTGGCCTCCTGGTATGAAGAGAGAGGTATGTGAGATTGTATGTCATGTCATGCATGTACTGACCATTACTAGTACTGGATTGACGTCTCCGAGAAGACGATCACCCCGGATGGCTTTCCGAAGCAAGCTATGCTTTTTAACCAAACGTCAGTAACCACAGACATTTCTCAAATAGAAGCTAATAGTTTACTTTGTAGATACCCGGGACCATTGATTGGTGAGAAAAGCTTTCAACCTTTCTTACACATCTGCTGATGAAGGAAAAGAGGCTTGCTGGGGTGACGATGTTGGTGAGTGGGCATCTGGCCGTTATGACTCTCAGTGTGACTAACCCGCAATAAGTTGTCCACATCACGAATAAGCTATCCGATAATGGAACAACTGTTCATTGGCATGGTGTGTATCATTCTTCTAGTTGCATTTACTGAGAAATTTCCCAAGCATACATATTCCCCATAGGCTCTTGCTAATGTCCTGCATAGGTGTTCGTCAACTGCATACAAATGATGCTGATGGAGTTAATGGTATGAGATCCTGCATACATGATGTCCCTAACTGCTGACACTAATAGGTATTACGCAATGTCCAATTGCTGAAAACAGGACTTACACTTACCGGTTCAAGGCTACTCAATATGGTAAGCAACCAATATCTCCTGAGGACTGGCTGCTGACACAAGACCAGGTCACTCTTGGTATCACAGGTTAGAACACTATATTCCTTGCTCATAACCTGTTTCTAATGTTATTTTACAGCCACTATTCGCTGCAATACCCTAATGGAATAGCTGGTAAGGAGCATTCAGCAGCACTGGTATGCAATATTCTAATTTCACTCTAGGTCCACTCTTGATTCATGGTCCCACAAGTGACGACTGGGACGTAGAGTTAGATCCGATAATGATGGCAGACTGGATCCATGAGAATGCCTTTAGTGCTTACCAGCATGAACTGCATCCACCTCTGCCCACATCAGATAGCATCTTGCTCCATGGACATGGTAACGACTAGATTCCCAGTCTGGCAGATCAGAGCTAATATCATGTGTAGGTACCTACAATGGCTCTGGCTCTGTGTTCACACAGGTTGTTCCAGCAGGGAAGAAAGTGCTTCTCCATCTTATCAATACTAGGTAGGCTAATTACCTATGTGTGAGGCGAATAGTTCTAATTTTGATAGCACGGATATGCACTTCTCCTTTTCCATTGATGGCCATCCCCTGAAGGTCATTTCAACAGACTTTGTTCCAATCAGACCATACTGGACAAATGGTCTTTCAATAGCTATTGGTATGTTGTTCTATGGCTCATTTTCTTCCCGTTACTAATCGTGTGCAACAAAACGAAGGCCAGAGATACTCGGTAATTGTCGAGACAAACCAAACAGCAGGGAATTTCTGGATGCGCACTGTTCCAATTTTTGGGTGCTCTGGTAATGCAACTAGCACTACTGGACAGACAGGAATCTTTCGCTATTCTGGAGCTCCCAAAGCGAACCCAACAACGTCATTGAATCCTGGGATCGTGTTTGCATGTGCTGATGAGCCGTCAGACAAGCTTACTCCTGTTGTGAGATGGGAAGTCGGCACCAACCCTGCCAATGACGTCTCCGACAGCACATTTGAAGTGGGCACAGTCCAGTCCCGGGGTGCAGTGCGCTGGGCCATAGGTGAGAAGTCGATGTGGTATGAACTTCACATTCCTTTGTTTCTCTCGAATGCGATATGGTTGTACATTCTCACCAAGGAATCTATTAGGCTCAACTTTTCCGATCCAACAATCTTGTCACTTGATAACAAGACTTTCAACCCCGACTACGATGTGTACAGATTCGACTATGTCAACAACTGGAGTAGGTGACCGCAAGCAGAAATACAATGCTATCTTGCAAGGTTTTAATAGATTTCACAGTATATATTGTGATCACGGGCAATGGCACCGTTATTGGTGGGGACCCCATTGACCCCGTTACCGGACGGAATTTTGTGCCAGTAGCACACCCTATCCATCTTCACGGTCACGATTTCGCCATTCTGGGCCGCGGAGAGGGTATTTACCATGAATTGGAGGATCCGCGCAGCTTCAACTACCACAACCCGCCGCGGCGAGATGTTGCACTCCTTCCGAGAAACGGTTGGCTTGCCATCGGGTTCCGCAGCGACAACCCCGGTATCTGGTTACTGCATTGCCATATCGCTTGGCATGCTAGTAGTGGTCTAGCGCTGCAGCTGCTGGAGCGGACTGATGAGATCATCAAAACACTGGGTCACCGACGGCTGGCCGCGACAGAGCAGACCTGCAAGGGATGGGACCAATGGCTCAGTGGCGGAGAAGAGATCAATCAGGAAGATAGTGGTAGGTTTCTCTTGCGTCCCGAACAATTCAAAATTCTCTTTCCTGGCTGGCATTCTAACATGATGCAGGCATCTGAATTTCGAGGGTGGAAACTCGGTTACTGGGGGGGTATAATTCTGTGATTATCACTGTTGGGAGACTGTGTAGTTTCCTCAGCAGGATAGTCAGATGGAGAACGAACTTCCTGTCAAACAGCGGTGGACATAGCCTTGGGAAGATAGCCCTTGACTTAGTACTTGTATTGAGTCTCGAACAGTGTCAGCAACAATGCAATTCAAAGGTAACAACTTTTTAGGCTGTCTGAATGATTGTAAAGTTGTCAATACTGCTGTAATCAACTGGAGAGTTCCATGTTAGTCAACGTTGGATATTCTTGATCTTGCAAACAAAGTTGTCTTACGCGAGAATCGAGGATCGGCTCGAAGTATCAAAAAAAGATCGGATCTCATTTTGGGTCTACGCAGTTGAATGAGTAGCTGCGACATGGCTGTTTCGGCCTATCATTCTAGATCAAGCATCCTCATTTCCGGATCTTCATTGCCAGCCATGAATGCTTCGACGGCTCGCACTGACTCACGAAGTCACGTGGCTACAATTTAGCGGCGCGTCTCGGCAACGCGTCGCGCGTCTGGCATGAGGAGATGGATAACCACAGCAACTCTCTGTCCTCCGTTGATATGTAACTGGAGGTTCGAATATCCGCCTGTCCATTACAGTTCAAAATGATTCGACAAGACTCCCACAGGATTGACCCCAAAAGAAGAAATGTCCTCGATCACAAGAAGAAGCAGTTCGCAACACCTACGTACAAGCAGCAAGACTACCCGTACCGACTGAACTTCTATGAAGTCCCCCCAACTGCGGAGATAACGCTGGAGCAATTCGAGCAATGGGCAATTGACAGACTCAAGAGTGTGCATCTCCGAGAATTTTGCGAATGAAAGATTTCCTTGACTAACGATTGAGCAGTCCTTGCTGAGATAGAGTCCTGCTCATACCGAAACAAGTCACCCGCCGAGACAGCTGCGCATATCTCGCCCCTTCTTCAGAAATTCCTTCCTCTTTCCTCCAACACTTCCTCCTCCTCTGGTGCTGTGGACCAGCGTCTGAGAAATGAACGACAAAAAGACCACTATTCACATTTCATTCTTCGTTTGGCCTTTTCGGCCACGGAAGATCTCCGGCGGCGATTCGTGCGAGCGGAAACAATGTTATTCAGGTTCCGATTTCAGCAAGATGACTCAAGAGAAAGACGTGCGTTTATCGAAAGTCTGAATCTCAATTGGGAGCCAGTCAGTGACCGGGAGAAGCATGAGCTGTCTGAGAAGTTACTCCACGGAACACCCGGCTTACGTCGCGTCGATGAAGAGTCTTGGTATAAAGTTGCTTGGGAAAGCGTCCCTGAACTGGTCGAACGGCGAGCTGTATTCTTGTCAAGAGGAAAGGCCTACGTTCCTGGGAGGGAACAAATAAGTATAGTGATGGCCGAATTCACGGCTCGGCTGGAACGTGCTCTTGAGGTGCGTGTAGGAGTCTTTTCACTGCCGTCTTATCAGCTAATATATTGCTAGCTCACGAGTCGAGCACTACCCCGTCTGGATGAGGATGATCGCCTGAGCCCAATTCTGGACCACCTGTCCAAGAACTTCGAAAGCGCAGACTCAGTCTACACTGACGGGGAAGGTTTCGTTGATGGAGCTCCGATCAATGCAGCATCGATTGATCACCTTTCGCAGTTTTTCCCGCCTTGCATGCGAAGTTTGCACATGACGCTGCGCAAGAATCATCATCTAAAGCACTTCGGCCGCCTCCAGTATACGCTCTTCCTGAAAGGCATTGGCTTGTCACTGGAAGACTGTATAACCTTCTGGCGCCAAGGGTTCAAGGGATTTACAGATGACGAATTCAATTCCAAGTACAAGTATAACGTACGCCATGCATATGGCGACGTTGGGGGTGACGCCAACCGCCGGAACCGAGGGTATGCTCCTTTCAGCTGCAGCAGGATTTTGAATGAAACAGGTCCTAGTGTTGGGCAAACTCACGGGTGTCCATATCGTCATTACTCTGTTGACAATCTTACCGGACTTCTTCAGTCCATGGGAGTTGGTGACAGAGAACTTCTCCGCACTGTACGAGAAGACGTCGAGAAAACTCGGTATCATTCAGCTTGCAACAGAGTTTTCGATTGGACCTACAAGACCGAAATTAAGAAGGCCAAAGAAGAGGGTGTATGGACCCAGTCGGACCTTCAGATGATCGCTCATCCAAACGAGTACTTCAAACGCGCGTATCTCTTAAAGCAGGGTGGGAAGCCTCAGAAAACCGAATGAGTTCGAAACGTAACAATGGTGCATGATGCTTATGCTGTTCTTTTTTTTGCCTTCTTTTTTTTCATGCTGGCGTTCTGCTTTGGTGTCTAGTTGGAATTGTCGAGTTACGCCTTTACGTGGCCATTCTATAGGCCATTCTATAGCCAATTTAAGCCTGTAATCATTTGTAAATTCTAAGAGAATCGATATGCTATTCTATACCACAAACCCAGTTGACAGAGAGAAGCTCACTCAAAGGGGTATGTAACCACTGCTGATTCCCAGGATATCCAGAAGGATCGGAACGACCTTTCAAAACCAGGTGCCCAGCGACGGGTCGAATGGTTCTACGCTCGACGCGAAAACAGCTTCATCATTGGTGATTGACGGAGGCTGTCGACAGAATTGCAGTTCGGAGTCGGCGTAGTAATAATGTAAATGGAAAAGAAAAGAGGGAGCGGGAATGTTTGTGGAGCGAAATTTGAATGACATTCCGTGCGGTAGACCACAGCGACCACTAGTGCTGCAACCTGGCCTTATGCGGACGACCGAAGTTCACACAACCAGAACTCTCGAGGGTCGCTGACATCTACCTCCTGGATTGCGAGTTGCTGGCGTTGCCCTATCTCCAGGTAGGATTATGCTACCGGCAGGCCTCTTTGTTACTGTTTCATTCCTGGAGTAAATTAAAGTTTTCCATCCTTCAACTGTTTCATACTGTTGGAGAGCCCCCTCTTCCGTATCAACCAGACCTCGAGAACCTGCTCATTGCCGCACATCATGGATTACGAAGCGTTGAAGGACCAATGGAGCGATATCGAAGATCGCGATGGCATTCGGCTCAGCTGGAACACGTTTCCGAGCTCTCGAATGGTACGTACTTGAACTCGCTGTGACGACGTTCGTCTACTCAAAAGTGCTTGCAACAGGAGGCATCCCGCCTGGTCGTCCCCATCGCAGCCGTTTATACTCCTCTCAAGGAGAAACCAGATACTCCATTGCTACAATATGAACCGGTGACTTGCAAACAGCCTTGTAGGGCTGTACTTAATCCCTATGCGTATGTATATTGGGATCTACGCTCAGGTGCTCCGCAGTTCGGCTGACTTTTGAAAAGCAATGTTGACGTTCGAGCGCGGATTTGGATATGCCCATTCTGTCTTATGCGCAACCCTCTCCCTCCTCACTACAAGGACATCACGGAAAATGCTATACCTCCCGAGCTGCATCCTCAGAGCACGACGATCGAGTATCAACTGGCACGCCCTGCACCTGCCCCCCCAATCTTCTTGTATGTGGTGGATACTTGTCAAGAGGATGACAGCTTGAAAGCTCTGAAGGACACTTTGATTATGAGTTTGTCTCTGTTGCCTGCGAATGCTTTGGTTGGATTGATCACCTTTGGTACAATGGTGGGGTTCACCGCACGCCCTTTGAACGGGATACTGTTTGTGGAATTGTTTGCTGATTTCAACGTGTAGGCACAAGTTCATGAGCTTGGCTACACAGAATGCACTAAGTCGTATGTTTTCCGGGGAAATAAGGAGTACCCTGCGAGACAGGTTCAAGAGATGCTCGGCCTTCTCTCACCTGCACTGCGACAACCTGCGCCCCAGCAGATGGCTCGCCCTGCCCTTGGCCCCGCGGCTCGATTTCTCCTCCCTGTCCAACAGGCTGAGTTTCAGATCACAAATGTTCTCGAACAGCTGCAGCGCGACCCCTGGCCTGTTGCGAACGATAAGAGACCACTGAGGTGTACAGGCGTTGCGTTGAACGTCGCAGTTGGCCTTCTCGAGACTTCTTTCCAGAACGCAGGTGGACGCATCATGTTATTCACCAGTGGGCCTGCTACAGAAGGTCCTGGCCATGTCGTATCCCCCGAATTGAAGGAGCCGATACGTTCTCACCACGACATTGATCGAGATAACGTCAAGTACTTCAAGAAGGCAGTCAAAGTGAGTACTGTTTGACAGTCACATTCTTGGTATTTCGGTGCTAATGACGATAGTTTTACGACAACCTCTCCAAACGTGCTGCAAACAATGGGCATGTCGTCGATATCTTTGCCGGATGCCTTGATCAAGTTGGTCTTTTCGAGATGAAGAACTTGGCCAACTCTACTGGTGGCCATATGCTTCTCACGGACAGTTTCACATCATCCCAATTCAAGCAGTCGTTTATCAGGGTGTTTGACAAGGATCAGAATGACAACCTCCTGATGGCCTTCAATGCATCTCTGGAAGTACTCACTACCAAGGAGCTCAAGGTCACAGGTCTTATTGGCCATGCGATTAGCTTGAATAAAAAGTCGAGTTCTGTGGGTGAGACGGAATGCGGTATTGGTAGCACTTGTGCATGGAAAATGTGCGGAATTGATCCTTCTGCAAGTTATGGCATCTTCTTTGAAATTGCAAACCAAGGCGGGCCTGCAGCCGTGCAGCAGGGTCCTCAGAGAGGATTGATGCAGTTCTTAACCTACTACCAACATTCTTCTGGATACTATCACCTCAGAGTCACGACAGTTGCCCGGGCTTTGAGTGGGCCGACTGGTGATCCGACACTTGCTCAGTCGTTCGACCAAGAAGCTGCGGCGGTTTTGATGGCTCGAATCGCCGTCTTCAAGGCGGAAGTTGATGACATCCCAGATGTTTTGCGCTGGGTGGATCGTATGCTTATCAGGCTCTGCTCTCGCTTCGCGGACTACCGAAAGGATGATCCTACGTCGTTCCGATTGGAGAAGAACTTTACTCTTTACCCTCAATTCATGTTCCATCTGCGGAGAAGTCAGTTCTTGCAGATGTTCAACAACTCTCCCGATGAGACCGCGTTTTACAGGCACGTTTTGAACCGCGAAGACGTTGGCAATTCTCTTGTCATGATCCAGCCGACGCTCGATTCCTATTCCTTGGAACATGAAGGTAGCCAGCCAGTTCTACTGGACTCGGCTTCTATTCAGCCTGATCACATCCTGCTTCTTGACACCTTCTTCCACATCCTAATTTTCCATGGAGAGACCATTGCTGAATGGAGAAAGGCGGGCTACCAGGACCAGGAGGGCTATGAGAACTTAAAATCTCTCCTCGAGCTGCCGAAAGAAGACGCAAGGGTTCGTGTTTTTTTTTTTTTTTCAATCTTGTGTCCCTTCATATATCCTAGCTACAAAACTTTACTGACTCACAATGTAGGAACTGATTGCCGACCGTTTCCCGTTGCCTCGTTTCATTGTTTGCGACGCAGGTGGCTCTCAAGCACGTTTCCTTCTGTCCAAGCTGAATCCATCTACTACTCACACAACCGGTGGATACGGGGGTGGAGTGTCTTCGCAAACCATCTTCACCGATGATGTCTCACTGCAGACCTTTATGGAACACTTAATGAAGTAAGTCCGAAGCTACGCTGTAAATGTTTGCGCGTATCCAGCTAACCAGTGAACTCAGGCTTGCTGTGTCCGGAACAAGCTAGATATTACGAGGTAATTGCTGTAACGGAAGCAAAAGGCGGTCCAACATCAGACACCCAGGTCGTTTGTATCTTTAGCGGTGACATTGAATTGTTCTTTTATAAAGACGCAATATAGTAAAGTAAACCAGTTGACCCAGACATGCTATGTGTTAAAATACGGGAGCCACTACGTATAACCACGTGACGTTGATAGAGGGTATAGCCCTAAGGGATTTCCAAGCTGGGACACTCGCTTAGGGTCCAATGCGGGTCCTCCCTAAGGAGTGTCGGCTCGACAAAAAGTTCCCCCAGTACTTCTTCGCTTTGTCTCCATCCACCTCAACCAACATCTCCAAGGACGATTGACGACCTTTCGCACTCGCCATGCGTAAGTATCATCTCCTTGGATGTACATTGGCGATAGACTGACAAGGATTCTCTCTTTTCGTTAGCTCCCAAAATCGACCCCAATGAGGTGAAGATCGTGTATGTGTGAACTGTCTATTTCTGTTCTGTGCGAATGACTATTTCCAACGGCGCAGCTAACATCTAAATTCTAGCCACCTTCGGGTGACTGGTGGTGAAGTCGGAGCCCAGTCCGCGCTGGCTCCCAAGGTCGGTCCTTTGGGTCTGTCTCCCAAGAAGATTGGTGAAGACATTGCGAAGAACACTGGCGACTGGGTAAGCTAGGCTCTGGCTGGGATAGGTCCTATGGATAAGTCCGGGAGTGCAATCGCTAATATCTGATCGCTTCTTTGTAGAAAGGTCTCCGTGTTACCGTCAAGCTCACCATCCAGAACCGTCAGGCCCAGGTCTCCGTTGTGCCTTCCGCCTCGTCTCTGGTCATCAAGGCCCTGAAGGAGCCTCCTCGTGATCGCAAGAAGGAGAAGAATATCAAGCACTCCAAGTCGATCCCGCTTGATGATATCATCGATATCGCTCGCCAGATGCGCCACAGGTCTTTGGCTAAGGAACTGAAGGGAACCGTCCTCGAGATTCTCGGTACCGCTTTCTCCGTCGGCTGCCAGGTTGACGGCCGCAGCCCCAAGGATGTCAGCGACGATGTCAAGGCTGGCGAGATTGACAGTAAGTGGAACTCGAGCGCTCGGACTATTATTGTCTTTCAGATGCTAATGTGGTGCAGTTCCCTCGGAGTAAATCAAATATAATCCGCATGGACGTGGCTTCGATTTGACTTCTTTTGTAACTGCCAGCATTTGAGATGTTTGCGGTGCTAGTTACAATGAATTAAAAATTATTGTCACGGAAAAAAAAAATCTTACGAATGATGACATTTCCCTTGTTCTCATGTTCTAAGCGTTTAGTGAGCATGGACTGGACTGGACTGGACTGGACCTTTGCCGGTAAAGCCAGCGAGCGACTGGCGGTGGTTGGAGCAGGCGCTTGCTCCATTCCCCCATACATAGTTTGACAACTTCCACCTTGACCTTTGCAACACTCTGGCCCGTACTGTCCTTTAGGACAACATACCCCGTGGTATAGGCTTATTTTGCGCAAAGGAGATTAACTCGGCCCTCTACTCACCGCAGTATTCTTAGGGGGAGAGCCTTCGTGGTTCCCCCTGTGAATACAGCGGTCCATTATTTCGGCCAAAATGCCATCTGATGAAGTAGTGCGTAGAGATCTGAGAGATTGATTAAGGAACTCGTGGCAAAGTCATTTGTGACGATCTGGGAGAAGTGGTTACGGGGAAATGATCTTGTACAGCCGATTCTTAGGATAGGCTAATTAGAAGCAGCGTCACCAAAATTCTATTGTTTTTGTCAGCGGATTTAACAGAGGCTACTCTTGTTTTAATTTTTTTTTAATTTTTTTTTTTTTTCTTTTGCTTTGGTGAGGCATACGTGAGTCAACAAGATGCAGATGAGGCAAGCTAAGGATCAGGTCCCACCCCTCGAGGGCAAAATAATGGGCATAGGCGGAGCAGAAAATAGACACGGACCCACCCACATGAAGAGCGCCGGAGGCTAATCCAACGATACAGGATGGAGAATGATATATCACTTGATTGCAACTGGGGCCTAGGAGACCAATTAAGTTGGCGCGATTGACAGCGCGAGCTCCTTCGGCGTCCCGGAAGCAAGGCCAGGGCTCCAGTTGGCGCAGGATTCCCAAGGATCATGGGGCGGTGGCTTGAGCCAGCGAAGGCAAAAAAAGAATCGAATGGTGATGCTCTCCTGGTGTGGGCGAGCAAGAAGAACAATCGGTGGTGGTCCAAGTACGGATGGGGAGGTTGATTGGCGGGTCGGTCAGAGACAGGGCTGGCGCTCTCTCTTCCCAGGTGTCCACCCGGCATTCAAATAGACCCAGGTGGCTTGGACCCGTTGCAGGCCGTCTCACGCGGAGTGAGACATGGCACAGTCCATGCTGTAGATAGGACGGAATGGCCTGGGCGGTACAGATCACCGACTTTACGCGGCTGATCCATAATTACGATATGATAGATATTGCGGCATCTGGTACATTCTGTGGATTCGGGAGATTTGCTGGCCGTTGGATCGGTGCAGGTGGATCTTGTTCACCCTGAAGGGAGGGGGATTGTGGAGTGTGGATGCCATCGTATTGAGCTCAGTCATGGCTGTTGTTGGGACGGCCAATCTTGCCAGACGATCTGAATGAATGAGCCGCACTCATGGTGCGAGTGTCCAGAGTAATACTGTATCCAGTGTACCTAGGTAGGTAGGTAGTTAGTCTGTAGACAGGCACGCCATTGCCAGGCCGTGTACATGGAACGGGTAATAATGCATGATATGATGTCTTGTCTGTGGAGAGATGATCGCTGCGGCCCAGTTGGCTTCCCGCCGGCGTTGCGCTGGGGCTATTAATTATGGGCCATCGAGAACAGATACTCTCGCCCGTTCTCTTGCTTTCCGCCTGTCTTATTTTTTTGTTTTATTTTTATTTTCAAGCGCTTCCCTCTGTGCCTCACTGCAGTCTTGCAGGAACCTTTCCTCTGCAGTAAGCAAACAAAAAATCAAGGCTGTCTGTCTGTCTGCCGCTGGGTTCTCCGCGTTTCGTTTCTCGCAACTCACGCCCTGACTGGCTCCCCGGCCGGGCAAGCTCAGCTGGACGGGCAACGACAACGACAACGTCTTCTCTGTGATCTCGCTGTCCCTGCGCGGATCTGTTCGCTTTTTCCATTTTGCCTGCGGCTTTGCCAGCTCTTGCGCTGTCCGGTCTGTTGATTCTGTGACTCACCCTGTGTTTCTGTCGGTGTTCGCTGTTGTTGGAGTTCTTCCAGTTGTCGTGTCGACTCCCGCCCGTTCCCACCAGGATTGGCCGTGACTGGCGGGCACTTGCATCTAGCGTGTGGCCTCTCATTTCGACCAGGATTTCGACGGGCTGTGCCTCTCCGTCGTTTCCTCTCCTCTCCGCTCCTCTCACCTCTTCTGCTCCCCGTCTTCTCTACTCTCGTCCGTTCTCTCTTGCGTCTCTCGTTCTTTCTGCACGACCATCGACCCGGACGCAGCTCTGCCCGCTGTTTCTATCTATCTATCTACCTACACTTTTCTGACGTTGATGTATGCACGACTCATCGAGCACGACCATGAACTCGTGAGCAATCGCTACTGCGCTTTGCTGCGATACTCAACGCACCGGGCAGGATCCCATGATGAGGTGTCGGAAACGTTTCAGGAGAAGATGATGCTTGTTGTTGAACTTTCAGCAGAAGCGAAATTGGCTGTCTCGAATTCTTGATTCGTACTTTTTGTCGTTGCTCTTTATTTTGCTTGTGTTTTCACTCCTCCAACCCATCCTATATCGCTGTTGATTCCTTCTGGGTGGCCATTTTCTCGAACCGCCTGCGCGGGTCTATCATTACCTCGCAACCATGTTACCCACCGTAGCGCTATTTCCCCAGGTCCAGCCGCATCACCACCTGGATCATTATCGGGCTAACGATGCCCTTCCGCTTCCTTATAGCCCGAGCAAATCTGTCTTCCCGGCATCGTTGTCTCGCGAGGGTCTCGCGAAAGGTTCGTTCCAGTCTGTTCCTCGACCCCGCGTGCGGTTCCCCCACCCCGTTCAGCGGCTCGACTCTCGCGATACCGTCGATCTCACTTCCCGTCCGAAGAATCCTGCTGAGCATGCACTGCGGAGGAAGACCCCGAATGGGACTCTTGCCGCTGGCTACGATGGAACACCGGGTGATGCTACTGTCCAGCCCCCGGCGACGAAGCATATCCTGGTATCACCTCTGGAATCTGGTCAATCCATAGCCCCCCCGACTGGCATCCCACTCGATAGTTGGCTCCAACCGACCATGGACCAGCCCTCGATGGCAAAGCCGACGAATTTCCCACCTGTCTTCAAAGGCGATTCTAATCGGGGAAATAGCATCTTTCCCACCGATGCCATGCAAGAACCAAATACTACGGGCTGGGTGCGATCGTTGAACTATCCTCCAGGGATCGATTCCAACCTCTCATTTCCCATGCCGCTACAGCAACCCCTGCAACAGCCGCAGCAGCGCTATTATGTGCCCAATGGTGCCTACGTTCCCACTGTTTTGCCAGCAGCACTTCAACCGTGCATCGGTCCCACGGCCTCTGCTGGTAGCGGTCCGTATGGGCCATACTGGCCCGATGGCGCTTACATCCCGTATCGTCCGGCGGCTATGCGCGATTCGCGCTTCGACCGACCCTTTGGCCAGCAGGGCTCGCCGGTGTACAGTGTCGGGCAACCATCCTTCGGACGGATGTCTGTCCCTACTGGCGGTCCTTCGGACCCAGACTTTCTTTGGAATCCGGTTCCTGCGGCTGTTGTTGATAATCATGATCGCCTACTGAAAGAGAGCTGTCTTCCGCACCACTCGGGTCAGAGGCCAGTCCTCGACCCATCCCAACACCACCGCACCTTACCCTTTCACACCCGTCACACCAAGACTCCATCGGCCAGCTACTCGTCACATCAGCTGGGCAACGATCCCCTCTTGTGGTCTCGGGCGACGGGTAGTTCTAATTTCTCGGCTTCCGTTACACCTTCGCGTACAGAAACTGCGGAATTCAAGGAGAAGGTCCTCTCATGGGCCCATGGTGTCTACGTCGACCTCCTCGCGACCATCCATCAAGCTCGACGAAACAGCGTTGCTGCCGGCGTCACCGCCGACGGAGCGAATCCGCGATTCTTGAAGCCCAGTATCTACCCCAAGCCTCCTCGTCAGCCCGGACTGGATTTCTCCTCTCAAAATCACGCTCCGGAGGCCACCCTGCGTCATAACAGCTACCCTTCCAGTCAATTCGATCAGCAGGTCCCAAAGGCCGGTGGTATACCAGGCTTGGGGAGACCTGCACCACAGCTGGTCCATTCGACTTCGGGCTTTCCTGTGAACCGGCATGCGGAGCGCACGGTGCTGAGCCAGTTCCAACAACAACCTAAAACATCAGATGTTCCAGTTACGGACCGATTACATGGGACAGGACGATTCGCTGGTGCATCATCGATGCCTCGTTTCCCTAACCTTGCCGGTGAGAACTCGACCACTGCAAATGCGACTTCGGCATTAGAGATGCTCTCTCACCTTTGTATGGAAAGCGGTTGGGAATGGGTTGATGGCATACTCCTTGGCGGTTGCCTCGCATATGGCTTGGGTGATTATCACAAAGCTATGAGATGGTACTCTAGGATCATAGCGCGGGATGAAACGTGAGTATTTGCGAGTTTACGTATTGTGACTGAATTCTATCACTGAGAACGAGGTTCTAACGCGTTCAATTGCATTAAAGGCATGTCGAAGCAATATCGAATCTCGCCGCTACGCTGTTGGCGCTAGACCGTCGAGAGGAGGCATGCCAGAATTGGCTGCGTGCTGTGAAACTGAGGCCAGGCTACTTTGAGGCTGTTGAACATCTCATTGGCCTCCTGTGCAGTAGTCATCGTGGGAAGGAAGCGGTCAGCATTATTGAATATGTGCAGACATCTTTGCGGCTCCCCAAGGACGGAGATTGCTTCAAAGCCGATGAGCATTCAAGCGATGTTGAGAGTGATGCCGGTAGCATACTGTCCGACATCAACCCCTACGACCAGGCTGCGTTTGATTACGATGATGACCATGGTCTCTCGCTGGCTTTCAACCAAGTCTCAACTGAGGCAACCTCCCCTGGTTTTGGATCTAGTGGTTATGCCATTGCTGGAACCGATAATGGTCGAATGTTGGCCCTTGTTCATGCCAAGGGAAACATGCTGTATACTCTTGGTGACCACTCCGGTGCTGCAGTCGCCTTTGAAGATGCCATCCTCATTGCCGCTGGAAAAAGACGGCACGGAATCAAACGCCTAATCAGGGCTATCTCTACCGCCTTTGCACAAGGATCACGAAACGGCTTCCCGGTGGCGTCGGGTTCCGTCGAGACGAAGGAGACGATCCTCCTCTACCCAGACAAAGCACTTCAGACCGCGAAACTGGTCTTCCCCCCGACTGGCCTACCTCCGGGCCTGAAATATGTAGCTGAGGGAATTGCGAGGAAAGCTGCTATATCGACCACGAGTAATTGCCTACTGTCGCTGGCGAAGATCTACCAGGATGGAATGTCGAATGCCAGCCTCTCTACATGCCTGGGAACTGCTCCTGATGTCGGCGATATTTTGACCCTCTACTATCTTTCTCTGTCCCTCCTGCCCAGTCCGTCCACCGCGAATAATGTGGGCATCTTGCTAGCCAGCATCCAAAACAATCCATCGGTAAAAACACATCTGTACGCCGTTGGAGAGACACAGCACCCTGAAATACCAGGAGTGATCCCCGGAAGCGGAATCTCACTGGCTCTGGCATACTACAATTATGGGCTGCATCTGGATTCGCGACACGCCCATCTCTACACGAATCTCGGCAGCCTGCTCAAGGATCTCGGTCAACTCCAAGCAGCCATCCGGATGTATGAGCAAGCGGTACAGTGCGATAGCAACTTCGACATTGCGCTGGCCAACTTGGCAAATGCGGTGAAGGATGCCGGCCGAATCAACGACGCGATCTCCTACTACCGGCGAGCCGTCAAAGCGAATCCGGAATTTGCCGAGGCTGTATGCGGACTTGCTAATGCGTTGAATTCTGTCTGCAACTGGGCTGGGCGCGGTGGGATCGCAAAGGGCCGGGGGTTCCGTGACCGGTGGCACGTTGACGAGCAAGGCATGCTGCGTGACGCTAATGGCGCGGAAGCTGGCAGCGGTTGGATCAAACGCGTAGTTGACATTGTTGACCGACAGCTCAAGGAAGGCGAGACGTGGGGTTGTGGTCTGTTGACGCCAAACGTCATCGAGCAACTTTGCGCGCAACTCGCTCCTGCAATTGACAACGGCCGATTTGGGCCCAGTCGAAAACTGTCTTTTCTAGCGGCGACTCTGCAGTCGTGGGCAGGACGAAAATGGGAGGGGTCGCGAGTCGTGCGACTTGTTGAGCGTGCCACACGGTCGATCACCTGGCAATGGTACCAGGACCGCTACGTTTATGGAAAAGAATACCCGATCACGAAGTACCGCAGGCCTCAGCTCCCATCGGGACTCACTACGCCCAACGCGCCAACCGTTTTGCCTTTTCATACCTTCACTTGTCCTGTTTCCGCAAAACAAGTCCGCCATATCTCTCAACGGAACGGAATCCGCATCTCTTGTTCGACGCTACGATCACCGTGGCTACCGAATACTGTTTTCAAGCCGCCGGCGCCGCCGAATCCTTACCTGAAGGTGGGCTACGTGTCGTCGGACTTCAACAACCATCCGCTGGCTCACTTGATGCAGTCAGTGTTTGGAATGCATAACCCGTTGAAGGTCAAAGCCTATTGCTACGCTACTACGGCCAGCGACCGGTCGTCCCACCGCCAGCAAATCGAGAGAGATGCGCCAGTCTTCTACGATGCCAGTGGCTGGCCAGTTGAGCGACTAGTCGGGCAGATTGTGGAAGATGGAATCCACATCCTAGTCAACCTGAATGGCTACACGCGAGGCGCACGCAACGAGGTCTTTGCGGCAAGACCAGCGCCGATTCAAATGTCCTTCATGGGCTTCGCTGGTACACTCGGGGCTGAGTGGTGTGACTATATTCTTTCTGATGAGTTGTCTATCCCGCCGGAGACGCTCAGCCCTGGGAGACGTAATCTTCGGCTTGAGGATCGCATACTTGAACAGGACCACGCGGAAGACCTCGACGACTGGGTTTATGGAGAGAGGATCGTGTTCACGCAAGACACATTCTTCTGCTGCGACCATCGACAAAGTTCGCTAAGCCTGAGTGAGGCGCAAGTGTCTTGGGAGCAGGAGCAAGAGAGGCGTTGGAAGATGCGGAAAGATCTGTTTCCAAACCTTAGCGATGATACTATTATCCTTGGGAATTTCAATCAGCTCTACAAGGTATGCAATGCGGAGACGCTAGGGGGAACCTCCTCCCTCAACTTATTCAATAGTAGTTTTGGATACTAATCAAACGACTAGATTGAACCGACAACTTTTCGCACATGGCTACGGATTCTCGCACGGATTCCCAATGCAGTCCTTTGGCTCCTTCGGTTCCCGGACATAGGAGAAAAGAACCTGCGAGAAACGGCCGTTGCTTGGGCTGGCGAAGAGACAGCGTCTCGTCTTATCTTCACGGACGTTGCGCCGAAGAATGCACATATTGCACGAGCGAGGGTGCTGGATCTCTTCCTGGACACGCCGGAGTGTAACGCACACACGACAGCCACGGACGTGCTGTGGAGTGGAACGCCTCTCCTCACGTTCCCAAGGCACAAGTACAAGATGTGTTCGCGAATGGCGTCGAGTATCCTGAGCAGCGCGGTGCCGGATTCCGATGAGGGATGGTGTGCACGGGAGGAGCTGATTGCAACGTCAGACGAGGACTACGAGAACAAGGCGATCCGGCTCTGCCTAGGATTCCAGTATGTGCCTGGGAGTGAAGGGCGAGCGGTGGGGCGCTTGAGCGAGCTCAGGAAATTACTGTTTGAACATCGATGGGAAAGTCGGCTTTTTGATACCGGGCGTTGGGTGAGTGATCTGGAGGTGGCGTACGAGCAAGTGTGGAAAAAATGGGTGAACGGCGAAGAAGAGGACATTTGGTTATGATTGAGCTGGGTTTATGGATGGGGTTCATGGATTGGATTAATTAATTGGCATATACCCCCTATGTATTACTTGAATGGTTCGGCGATTTGGACTATGAGATCTATGTGTGAACGATCTAATGTACACCTACCGAGGCACTCGACAGAGGCCACACATTATTATCATTATTGTTATTATTACTACAGCATCGACAGGAACTAACTGAGACCAGAAAAAAAAAAAAAAAAAAACACCAGCAATGGACACTGTGTACCTGAATCTGGTGGATACGAAGCTGAACTCGAGTAAGCAATGATAAATCCTTTAGTAAGGTGGATTTCTTGTATCAGCAATGGGACCACGAAGCCACGAGTCTCGTACTGACGAGGTGAAAGTCTCAGCCACACGGGACAGGAAATTCGGCGAGCAATCGTGGCGCAAGGGAGCCAGCCACACGAGGACCTAACATGTAGCCGAGAGCAGAAGAAGAAGGAGAAAAAAAAATTAGAATTTCAAGCCCAACAGCTCAGAGGTGTGATTATTACTGCTAACTAACGGAGACCAACATGCAGTGTGTGTGCAGAAGTGGATCGGCGCTAGACCCATAGTAGTATTTTCACATACCCAAAGCACAGGGTAAACCGCTAATTAATTAAGTCAACCGCTAATTAGCGGGGACCCAACAACCCACAAGCGAAAAGGACGATGATGTGCCGATCAGATCGACCCCCCCTTGGCCCCCCCCACACAGAAATAATACTCCGCTGGAGACACGAGAGTGACAAATACCAGAAAATTAGCGCCAAAACTGGGTCCCAAACTAAATTAACCGCTGCAGGGACGAGGGATGGGGATGGGGATGGGGATGAGAGGGGGGGGGGGGCAGGTTGCATCGATCGGTGTGATGCTCCGCTTTTTTTGCCATACGTTTTTTCTTTTTGGCATTGGAATTGCACCCGTTGAACCTGAAAAAGGGTAAATCTTAAAAAATAAAAATAAAAAATGAAAATATAAAAGAGAGAATTTAGCGAGACGAGATGAGTGGGATTCTCTTCAAGACCGAGCCACGGTTACGAGATCGTGAGCATTGTCTTTTTTGGGATTAGTTGTGGCTTTCTTTTTCGTCGGTGCTGTTGCTGCCCTCCCTACTTGAACTGCAAGGATACAAAAATGCGGACTTGGATCTTCTTGTTGACAGGGATGAAAAAAGACGGGATGGATCGATGGGTGTCTGTCTATCTGCCTAGGTACCTGGATACAGTAGTAGTAACTCTAGACAGTCTGTCTGGTTGTACTGCCTTTTGTTTGCAGCTATTGATCGTAGCTATTAACAATTGGCTATTAGGAAAAGAGAGATAGGATAGGTATTTGGGACACAGGGCATAGGCAGGCAGGATCATAGCAAGCAAGCTCATCATCCATACACGTATATCTGCATCGATCAAGCTGACGAGCTAATCGACCTGTGGCTCAGCAGACGTTGCTGTGGCTTGCCGGAAATGGATCGGTCGACCGGTTCCCCCTTTTGGCCGCGGAGATCGTTTAGTCAGGGCTTGGTAAGATGAGGCGCCCGATGGTTCAACCGGTCGAGCGTCAAACTGTCAGTCAGGGTCCGTGTGTCTAGCCGTGTCCCAAGCAGGGTGCGTGTCCGTTTTCGGGGGCCCGCGGCCCACGGCTACAAGTCCCACGGCCCACACGACGGAACTTGACCGCAAACGGCTGTGCAGCGCCACATGTTGCATGCTACTGCAGGGTCAGGTCGGGCCAACCTATGCATGGCGTGGGAAATTTGCCAGGATAGACCGAAGGGGGGGGGCCGAGAGGTGGATGGAAGCGAAGGAGAGAGACACGACCAGCCAACAAGATTTGCAGATGCGGTGTTCGCAGTTCCGTAGGACACAGTTCGCCATTCTTGCCAATATGCAAGCCACTGCTCGGGTCGCCTGCGCCGCACTCGCTATTGGATGCCCGCTGCATGCCTCTCTTCGTCATCGACTCTTGTTCTCGGTCCATCGACCTCGAAGCTGAAACTCGATCTGTTCCAATCTGCGATCTGGATCCTGCACGCCGCTTGCCCTTCCTCATTCCCTTCCCCTCCATACCTGGTCCAGTTCAAGGTTAAATGTTTCTCTCCACTCACTCACACACACCTTCCTGTCCCGTAGGTTTTAATTTTTTTTGCTTATTTTTTTTTTGTCTTCGGCCGTGCTCGCCGGTTCCGAGATCCAGATCCAGATCCAGGAATCGAAGACATCGTTAACAACTCCGCTTTCGTAAGCGCAAGGGATAACAACAGGTAAACTGTCCCCGAATGATGCGTCTAGCAACGGAGAAATCGCCGGTCGAACGTCCCCCGGCGTATACACGCAATATACATAATGGGCAATATTGGACAGAGTGGAACCGCGATGCATCATCCTTGTTCCCTGGATTACTATTCTCCATGCGCATATCATTTTTTCCGTCTCCGCATAGGTAGACAGTAGATTAGATAGTACTACTACCACAGCACCGTCGGAACCCAAATACCGACTCGTCCACTATAGCACGTCAAATATTATTTAAAAAACTGAACCACCAATCGCCTGGAATCAAGGAGGCTATTCAAGCCATGGAAACAAACGTAGCCCTGGCTGGCTCCGTTGCATGTTCCAAGGCACAAGATCGATATGCAACTGTAACGTAACCCTTTCCCCGTTCGGGTCAATCGTAACATTGTGGCTGTGGTGGCTGTGCATATGCCACAAGTGTTCGGGCAGTGTGGCGTACAATAGTGGCTCGTGTAACTCTGGTGTGGCTCAGCTGAATACACAAAACCGAACGGCCGCTATTGAGACACCCGCATCAATGGTCAATTAATTATTTACTTACTCGCCCGCTCTGTTGTTGACTTGGAACCGAGCAGGGGCGCCCCCCCTTCGGTGGCTTGCGTGGCTGATGATTTATGATTGATGACAATTACCTAAAGACGGGCCATCATCGATTTCAGGAACAGAATCAACCGCCTGGCGTTTTTTATTGTAAGCATGGTGATTCTCGTTAAGACGAGATCGACGTTGTATTCCTTTTTTTTATTTTGTTCCTCTTAGCTTGCCGAAGAACAACCGAAGTCGATCTGCCAAGGAATTTTTTAATTTTTTTTTTCTGTCAAGCTGTGGACGCAACGGCGGTGGCTGGCTGGAAAGACACGGGTGCAAGTTGCTAGCGAAGTGGAGTTGGGCCGCCGGACCTAGTTTGGCATGATTCTTCGTTCCTGGAGCGCTCTTGATGATAGGTTATTATGCTTTTACTAGTTCCGGTATGTGAAGCGTTGTATGGGGTAAACGGGACCGACAATGGCGCGCGGTATGTCACGATTTGAAATAATCAGGAATTAGCCGTGGTGAATTCCATTCCCAACACAGCTTAAGCTAAAGGGGGAGGGGGTGGGTTGCAGCGTCAGGCTCAGTAATCTTAATTGTTGACGCTCTTCGCTTCGGGGAAGGGGGGAGATAGGTGTAGATCTCGCCGCACTGGCTCGTTAGTGGGAAGTCAAGGACAGACACTTGGTTCCGACGGTGGGCCTAGCTGGACAAAACGGTTTTTGCGGAGCTAACCAGCTCCTCCTCCAGAAGGGGGGAGGAACAGACTATCTATGTATGGTTGGTGTCCTTTTTCTGACGTGCCGTGTTGATTGGATGCTTTGTTTCTTCCGAGGCCCCGCGAGGCGGGGCTGAGATTTTTCGATTTGTGTGCGATGTACAGCTGAAGCCAAGATACATAAATCCTACAGCTACATACATAGTAGTGTAGCATGGGAGAAAAAAAAAAAAAAAAGAAAGAAAAGAAGAACGAAATGAAATTACAGCTATCGATCAGCCGTCCCGGTTCCAATCCGCTGGATACCTGAGTACCTATGTGACCCGATCCCACGGGAATGGGGCTGATCAGATCTGTCTTGCTGTTTGTTACAGTGGACATCCAGGCCAACATGTGCCGGGGATCCTCAACATCGACATTTACCCAAGTAGTGTATACAAACGTGGATAGACTGGAATAAAATCCAATCCTGTCAGTTCAGTTAACTGTCTCCCTATTCCAGCACAAGCTTTTCTGGTCTGCTGGAGCTGGATAGTGGACAACTGTGGCACCAACCAACGGAGCTGGAACAAAAAGAAAAGGCGCCCAAGCGAAGCGCGGGTTGTAGTTGCACGGCGCCTGAGACGGTTCCTCCAGGTTCCTCCAGGCCGCTGCTGGCTGCTGCTCCTTTAGTCCGACCGGGCGATTTCAATTCCACCTGGGCAGCAGTGGAGCTAGCCCGTTTCAGGCACACCCCCGCCAGGCGAGATTCCCAAGACGGGCTAGCGGTGATGCGTCGAGGGCGTGGCAGGCGGTGTTAGGGCGACGGCGCCGTGTGCATTTGCCACGGCCTGTGATCGGCCCGCCCTCGCGCGGCCAGTCAGGGCGCGCAGGCCGCCGTGACCGTTCCCAACGACAACCATGTCCGCCGCAAACCTAATCCTGCCTGGCCCGCTTTTTTAGAGTTTCACTCCCCGAGATCTCAGATCTGATCTTCGCCAATAGCCCGCTTTGCCCGCCCTGTCGTTCTTCCTTTTTATTTATTATTGATTAATTATTATTTTTTTAATATAGCCTTTTTTTACTATTTATTTTATTAATTTATTTTAGTATTTTCTATTATTTCCCTTTTTTCTCTTTTTCCCTGCGAGGGATGATGCACACACCCCCCCCCCCCCCCACCTCATCCTCCTCCTCTAGCCCCGTCCTCGTATTTGTGTATCGTGCCTATAAAATATAACTTAACTCTCTGCGTCCCGTACATCGTGGCTGTTGAACCTCCTCATACATAACCGGTCTACTCCTTCTTTTCTTCCTCACAACCTGGTCACCCTTGATTGATACTGTTCCCAGATCCCGTATCTCGCGGATCCTTGTTTTTTATTGCCATCCGTCTACCCTCCCGCTGCAACGTGCCACCTTTCCAACGACATCTTCGTTTCACCATCCTTATCCCTTGTTCTTCGCGGCTCTTTAAGTTCATGTAGACACACCGTTCCCCAACAATCGTCTGCTGTCCTCCTTCCACTGGAAAGCTAATTCTCTCTCTCTTCAAAAAGATAACACGGAAAAGGACGACATCCGAACCTCTGCGAAATTCTCTTATCTCAACCTTTTCTTTTCACTCTTATATTTCCTTAGAAATGGCCCCCGTTCATCGCCGTGGCCCTTGGGTCCCAGAAGAGGACCAGCTTCTCCTCCAGTTAGTCCAGGAGCAAGGACCCAACAACTGGGTCCGTATTTCCCAGCACATGCACTACCGGTCGCCCAAGCAGTGCCGGGAGCGCTTCCATCAGAATCTCAAACCCTCATTGAACCGTGCTCCCATCTCGCCCGAAGAGGGTCTGGAAATCGAGCGCCTCGTCGGCGAGATGGGGAAGCGCTGGGCTGAGATCGCCCGACGCCTGGGTAACCGCAGCGACAACGCAGTCAAGAACTGGTGGAATGGCAGCATGAACCGCAAGAGGAGGGGCCTGGCTAGCCCTGCTCTCTCTCACGCTTCTCTCCCTTCCTCTTCGCGGGTCTGCAACGGTCGAGTCGAGGCCCCCTATGCGCGGGCCTCCGTTGATCGTCGCGCTTTCATCGACCGGTCACGATTTGCGAACTCATCTGCTCCTTCTCCTCTACCGTATGGGCGTTCGACGTCTCCTTCGTGGACAGTGACGGAGAGATCATCTCGCGTCGAGCGTCCGGCTCCTATCAGTGTCTTCCCCGCTGGTCTACCACCAGTAAAGCGCCCGCGGTCGTCTCCCCCTGTTCGGTTCCCATCCTCCCTCAACAATACCGGACGACCCGTCGAACCACCGCTACCATCTCCTGCTTACTCTGAGATTTCACACGCCCCATCCATTGAGACCCCGTCACTCGTATCCGATCAGTACTCTACCTCCTCTTCTCCTCGGAGCATGCATTCCCCGCAGCTTCTCCCGGTCCCGGTAGATATGCGACAGCACTATTCTGATCTACGACGACCCAGTCTCCCTGCCCTCGTGACCGATGACAGCCACATGGGCGGCCCTTTCCCTCCGTCCTCCACAGCGTCTTCGCCGGCGTTTTCGCGGGTGATGCCCGTGAAGACACTGGAGCCTCTACCGTGGCCCGCATCCAGCCATCTGGCGACGTCATGGCAGCAACAGCAGTCTGCTCCATGGGTGGAGAAGAAGGACGAGTTACAGCGGGACTCGCGGATCAGCCTGGATAAGCTACTGAATTGATGAAAACTAAAACAAAAAAAAAAAAAGATCTAATGGGTTTCATTTCTTCTGAGTTATGCTATATAATAATTACTGTGGTGTTTGTGCCTCCTGTCTTCTCTTCCGTTCTGCGGTCTTTTGTGATATGGGATGGTTGTCTTGTCGATTCTCTCAGCGCTTCATTTCGGTACTGTGCGGGTCACATGGGTATTGTATTCCAGCTACAGGGTTGGTGTATTATTTGGTGTACGGCAAGGAATTGGGACGAGCGATGGGCGGCTTCGTCTTTGGGAAATGGGCGTTAAGCGCCTTGCAATAGTATGATTTACGAGTACATAATTGACAGTTTGTACCTACTGTTAAGTGTCCTCGCTATTTTAGGATAGTACCTTTGCAAAGGTGACTCGAGCGAGTACGTAACAGGAAGCGCGTATCGGGTCTCGGTTCCCGACTGAGGTCCGCACGCATGTCTTAGATCATTAGATGCTTCTCGATTGAGTATCATTATTGTTATTATTAGTAGCAGCAGCCTGGGCCTCTACAGAGTATAGTACCTATTTTATTCCAGTGCTGTGGCGCATTGCTGCGCAGGTAGGTAGGTAGTTATCTGGGGATAAACAATATTAATATTAATATTATATTTTAGTTACTTTCAGGCCGTTCTTCCGATTGCTCCTCTTCCACTTTTCCTCGCTCCACATGTGATATACAAAGCACTAACTTAACAGGTATACCGGATCTAATAGCCACGACGCGCACGACGAACACCCAACTATCCCCTGTGATAATCTGCAGGTGAGGGCAGCGGCAACAGCCGCTAGCAGATTGATGCAGGCTTGGAAAAGAAAAGTGTTGAGAGCAGTCCACAGGTTCGACTGGAGCAAGTCGGATGTAGTTGGGAGCTGATTGGATCGGTAGATAAATGGCGCATAAATCGGTAGTTCGTTGGAAAAGGGCATGATGTGTAGGTTTGGCATGTGCGATGTACGATTGCGGACTCAAAACAGTCGAATCGAGTAGCGGCATTATTATTGTGTTATTAATCCAAGTGTCCTGGTTTTCACCCTTTTTCCACGTTGTGCAGGGGGGCGCTATGCGTTGAAGGAACTCTAGTCGGGTGTTCGAGGCTTGCCTGCTAGCGAATGAGATGCATCGTCTCGTATCTATCTGCGAACCGCGTACTGGGCATTTCCATTGGATAATGCATATGCAAGCAGGAGGCTCCATCCATTCCTTGCCTAGATGCTAGGTAGTCTTGAGGTCGGTGCGATAGACTGACAGATTGGACCTGACCTGATCGGTGAGGCCGGACGGGGACTGTCCTTCAGGCAGCCACTGGCTATTATGTTGTTTCTTTCTTAGCTCCAATATTTCTTAAGAGACGTATAAGCATGACTGATGGGTTCACGGACGTGTCTTTTTACGAAGAGGCCATGCCGAGTCATGGCGTGCCAAGACGATCGGGTAACCGTTTAACGCCCATCGATCCGAGCTATGCCGGCCAACCAAAGCGAGTTTGACAAACCTGCACGGGTTGCGCGCAGAACTAGGGCATTGTGTTAATTATGTCTGGACGAGCGTATCGCAAAATGCATAATTATCTGGCCTCAGTCTTTGGCATCAATCGATAGTGTGTCTCCCCAGTCGTAGGACAAGATAACCGCCGTCCCCCCCACCCCGGGAAGAGCGCGGAGTAGACCATCTGCGGGTGCCCTAGACAGCGTCACAAATAGTCTGAAGACAAGAAAAGAACACTTTGCATCTGCACTGTCCCAAGTCAGTAGTGCGTCCAGGCATACCTAGTCGCTTTTACCCACCGAAAGAAGCAATCGTGAAAAAAAAAACCCAGAATCAAGGAGATTGGAGCAGCACGGACCACGGAGCCACAACAACGCACCTCTTACCCCTTCCGGGGCTGTTGCAAAATGACAAATAAAAGAAACCTTGTCCTGGCTAGCGAGGTGAGATCGCCCAATCAAGCCCGGTACTCCCACCTGTCAGAAGCTGCCGCATCGACCGGGAACCCCGTTCGCAGGCACGATCGTACGCCGCGTGCGCGTACCCTCCGTCCTGGTCGTCGTCCTGGCCTACGATTAGTCGCCAGAGCAGGCAGACCGCAGCTGGCAAGCTGCTGCTGTGTCGTCTGAACCCCGAGGTCGCCGACTTGTCCGCTGTTCACCGACCGCCCTCCCCAACAACGTCAACGGGCCAAATCTGGCCTGTGCGTGCGCCTAACGGCTGGCTGCCGATGTGTCGAAGTCCAAACTCCGTGCGGAACTCTCCGCTCTCCGCTCTCCGAGCGAGCGTGTTGAACGCGCCCCGGGCCCCAACGTTCCAGATCCACTATTTAGTATTTAGCATTCGGCCATGCATTGACTGCGAGCATTAATGTGGCTGGTGTTTTATTCATTGTCATTATTTTATACGTAGAGGTATGTAATACTGTGATTAAGGATGCTATTTTAGCAGGATCCATTAAAGTAACAGATGCTAGTGATGATAATGCTAACCCCCTATATACATTACTTATTAAATTCCAAGATGCATTTGATAAGAGAGAAGCAGGGGTAATACCCCCACATACAGCATATAATCATGCTATAGAGCTAGAAGGGGGGAAGCAACCCCTATATAGACTAATATATTAGTTATCTGTCTAGGAGCTATCTGTGCTCTAGAAATATTGTAGCAGGGGATCAGGTGACATATGGGTTGTACATAAAAACTCGCAGGTAGCCTAGACGTAGAGGGATCAACCATTGGAGGTTCACAAAAAGGGACATCAATCATCAATGTGTGTGGATGTCACAAAACCAGAGACACCTACATGCAGGATATTGGTGAAGAGTGCGTCTGCCTATGGAAGTTGATGTGATGGGATGATGGATGACGGACATGAGAAAGTTAACTGCAGCGCTTCATGTAATGTTTAATACTTGCCCAAGGTTACTCTGTATTAATTTTTAACATATGTCACTTTATATCCCAAGTACAGTACTCCAAGAGGCTGAATGATAGTAGGTGAACATTTGTATTAGTTTCAAGCATAAATGTCGCCACAGAATCATGATATTTTCCTATGATACTAGAAAGGAGGATTTATTATCGCATAAGCCTTAAAATGTGTCTGACCAAGAATTAGAAATGGGTTGTGAGGTATTCACTGGGGTGGTCTATCTATACATTCACTGACGGCCACCTTCAAAATCTCATGTATTCTTCCCTCGCATTCACTTGTCTCTCTCTCTCTCTCAAGTCCCCCAATCCTCTCTCTAGTCTGACTCTCCTCTGTCTCTGTCTCTCTGTATCTCCCTCCATCTCTCCCTTTTCTTCTTCTTTCCTTTTTCGACTTGACTCTCATTTTCACCCCAAGGAAGCCTTATCACGGAGTTTCTCCTGTTCTGTTGACGTCATGCCGCCTAAGAAACGCAAAGCGGATATTTCAAAATTCAGGCACCAGCGCGTCAAAGAGACCACTTACGGATGCAAATGCCAACCCGAAAGTAAGTGTTTTTCCATCCTCCGGCTGTCTAAGCCTTTTAATTCCCGTGGACGTCTCAGTTAAGCCTTTTATAATAGCCTCCCACCGATGTCGTCTACAGTGATTCTGTCCCACAGCAAGAGAACCCGACGAATGCAGCAAGGAAAAAAATGGCCGAGTCCGTCAACTCAATAAATTACAGCGAAGCGGAAAATCTAGTCTCAAATGACCAAGGCTCCCAGCTCATGAAGCGTCTTTCGACTCTGGAAGAAAGACTGGAAGCTTGCTGAGGAGACTGGCCGAAGACTGGAAGCTGCCCAGGCCTCACTTCCAATGTTGGAGGCGACTCACCGTAACTATCTGGATGTGAGACAGCGAACTCTGTGTACATGGATCAGAGACGCATTCAAGAAGGAGCAGGAGAAGCGCAGGGCAGATATCCGGAGGCTAAACAGGACCATTGTTCACGCTGGAGATGTCAGAACAGACTCCCTACTTGTCATCCGACGCTTTCACACCAACAGTTCTGAACGACAGAATTTTTCGAGTTTGTATGGTCTGAGCGCGGAGGACATCCAGGAGCTAGGTCTTGTCTGCAAATTCCCTCAATGAACTTCATACTATTAACAAGCTATAGATGATACCAAGTGCTCTGACTCTCTCGACCTCCTGAACACTGGAGCCAGTATCCTACTTAACGAGACATGGCAGCAATTGCCCAAAGACAAGCGCCAAGACCGCGATGCCGTTGTAGCGCTTTTGAAGGCCAAGAAATATGAGGAGGCCGAAATGCTGAGCCGTACCATTGCGTGGGAATAAGATATCCCGGCTTGTCCAGTCGATCGACTGCTTCGCATTCTATATCGTCTTCTCCCCGTTCTCTTTACCAACCGCGCTGAGGTGTCCAGTCTCGCAGCCTTTGGGGCAGGGTAGAGCATGCATAGTCTTAGACTGGAAAATGCTCTATAAAATGGAAGAAGAAGAATAATAATAATAATAATACTAGATTATCTATGACTAATAGAATGCAATCTAGATCCAGATTAGCAAGCTAAGATGTGAGCCTACTAGGAATTCTGCAAAGTCTGCACCATCTCCATAAAATAGATGGAGCACAAACTTAGTAAGAAGCATAAGGTTGCTTATTTGATGATCCCACATAAGGCAGATGATATTATTATTGCTACTATTGATTGCTAGTACTATGTGCGTCTCTGTGGTATGCGCACGGCCGGGCGTTGCTAGAGATTCTAAACCGTAAGGTAGTTTCGTGGTCGCAATCTACCTCCTAATTTAGATGGTTGTCCCCGACATCGTCCATCGTCATACAGTATTATTATTATTATTATTATCAGTACTATTATTACTACCTACCTAGCAGGCTGCAAGGTCCCCTTCGAGCAAACCACTGGACAGCGCCGTAGTACTTGCCGCCAACTTCGTTCAGATCTCACTCCACCGTCGGACGTCCTCTTTGTTAAGTTAATTACTTCCATTATTTCTCTAAGCGACCATTGCAGCTTGAGTGTCCCGAAATATCTTAAACCTGAATGCACAACGCAAAAAAATCTCACCCGAACTGAAACCCTCGAAGTTTCAAACTGACACAAGCAATCCGCGTCTCGCTTTCTCCCTGCGCGCGCTTCCCGTTCACTGCACTGTAACCTTCCCGTCTCCACAGGGGCTCGCTTTGTTCCCTTTTCGCCTATAGACCAAGTGGGTTCCGACGATGAGGAGTTGTACATAGCTTTACCTCCGCTACTTCTGTTTGCTGTTTGCTGCTTGCTGCTTGTCCTTACCTGGTGTTGAGAGGGGCGTGCTATTGCTGACAGCCGTCATGGCTACCGCTGCTCAAAAGCAATCTGAACTGAATCTGCTCCCTCTATAGCTCCGGGAGATGACTGGCTTAATGATAAGGCCATGATGCTTGCTTGACCTTGTTCTGCCCGGAGCCTTGCATAATTGTCAACGCAAGACGGCCGTCATGCGAAACCCGTCAGCCGCTCTTTCTGCACGAGCGAGACCCAAACCATAGCTAGAGAATTGAGTAGCCTCTCGCCTTGGTAATGAGCAGAATGTGAGCTGATTTGAGCAATATCTGAGCTTTGAAGTAAGAGATCCCATGGCCGTTTTGTATCTACTTAATGAATCGAGAGGAGGTTCCATATCACGTGCAACTACCAAAGCAGTGAACAGACTGCGTCAGCCAAGCCCGAACTTCCGAACTTACCAAGTAGGGAAATCCAGAGAGCCTCAACAGCCTCGGAATTAATCCTCAGCTCACTTCCCATCTGGACCTTCCGTCGCCCACTCTAGGCAATTATCTACGATTATCGCATCAGTGAGGCCCTTGTGGCTTCTCCAACTTGTCATTTGCCATGGAAGTTGCAAATCTACAGCAGCAGACTCCTTTTCAGCCGTCCACTTCCGCGGTCCTTACAACCAACGCCATGAACACCTCTACAGATATCGAGATGGATATTGATCTCGGGCCCCTGCCAGGTGTAGAGGCAGTCAATGCCGTAAGTTGTCAGCAGAAATATCGTTCTGTCCGGCTCGACGTCCATCTGAGACGACTTCTGATCCGTCTTGTTCTTATCTCTAGGAACCCATTATAACAGATCACTCAATTGCGGCTGCTGCCGCGGCCGCCCTGGATAGCACAGAGGACCCTCTCGCCTCCGAATTACAGTACGAGAAAGTCCACATTCGAGGCGTGGACGAATTAACGACAGATGATATCAAGCAATTTGCCACCGACCACTTCGCAGTCGAGCAGCCTATGCGCTTTGAATGGATCGACGACACCTCTGCGAACATTGTCTATTCATCTCCAGAGATTGGATTGCAGGCTCTCTCGGCCTTCACGCAACCTGGAACCGAAGAGGATCAGTCATCGCTACCTGCCATACGGCTCCGATCCGCGAAGCTTCTATCTACGCATCCCGACTCAGTCCTTCAAGTGAGAGCGGCCACCAAGGCTGACCGCAAGAGACACCGCGCGTACGAGGCTAGTCGCTTCTACCTAATGCATCCAGAGCATGACCCTCGAGAGAAACTGAGACGGGAATTCGTGGAGAGGAGAAGGCCGGGAGGTGATGACCTTGACTCGAGCGATGGCGATTACCGGAGAAGAAATTTTGATCATCGAGAGCTTCGGCGGCGGAGAGGGCGTGACAGGGAGGAAGGGTTTAGCGCGGATATGTATGATGAGACACAGGCGATGGACTATTCAGATTCGGATCACGGTCGAGGCGGTCGGGGCCGAAGTGAACTGTTTCCAGACGAACGGGGAAGCCGTTCGACCGGTCGTCTCCGGAATCGCAGCGCTTCTCCCGGTCGTGATACTCTGGATGACGCAGGGCGTGTGGAACTCGACCGCTATGAGTCGCGGAGGCGCTTCCGTGAGCGATCGCCGCCCCTGGGCCGTCGAAATGAAGGCAGAGAGCTCTTTCCGTTAAGGAGCACCACTGGCGACGGCGATGGGAACGGCCGCGAGTTATTCCCTAATAAAACGGCGGAAAGCTATCTCAAGAAGGATCTCTCTCCGAACAAGAACACCAGTCACCGTCGGTCTGACGCGTTCGACGCTGCCGACGAGACTGCGGATCTCCTAGGCAGGAGGATATCTGTTCCCCTCGTCGACGGTGCAAACGAGACCCGCAAATCCCAGCGAAACGCCAACGTTGAGCTCTTCCCTGAATCGTCGAATGGCAACGGTGTTAGTATTCGTGGAACTGCCGTTCAGGACCACGGACTTTCCATCCGTGGGACGGCAAATAATGGTATATCAATCAAGGGGAGGGGAGCATCAGCTCGAGAACTGTTTCCGTCGAAGTACAATGATAATGCTGGCAAGGAGCTTTTCTCGGACAAGCTTGAAGGGAGAGGAGGTCGGCGACGAAGGGCGGAGGATATGTTCGGCTGAGACGGTATATGAGATCGGCCGCATAAGGCTGGCCAAGTGCAGACCAGTGCCTAGCCTCTGTTGCTTTGCATTTCCAATTACGTTTTTATGAAAATCAAAAGGGAAAATTAGAATGGCGGCTGTATCTCTCACAACATATCAAATATCAAGTGGTTCTTCTGTATAGAAAGTTAAGGCCATTGGACTTGCAAGTATCTCATGCCATCGCGATATATCAGAGGACAAAAGAGCCTCGGCGTAGTAATGTGCAGAGTCTACTAGTACCTAATCGGACTATCGCACAACCATTCAAGTGATGGTAATATTTTTACCACAGTTGCAACGCATCTAGACATGCGTTCGGCCCGAGTCGTCCATGAAAGACGCCATCTAGCAAGCTCTACTGTATACGAACTAATTATTATTATTCCGACCCATTCGTATCCTAATAGGGCGGAATGACCAGTTCGTCAGTACTGCAGCCTAGCCTCTCACTCCTTAGGAACATTATTACAGCCCTCTTCATCTCGTATACGACGCACATCCACAGTCCGGCCTAGAACTAATACTAGCTCTAAGTATTTCCACATTACCGGATTAACCTTATCCACGGACAGTACTGTTTAGAAACTTGTCGTACTCGGTAGCACGAGCTGGCCTACTCATCGCTCTGTCCTTGTTGACGGAACGCCAATCCAATGGAAACGGTGATCGTCTCGTGTCGATCTTTGGCAGTTTCGTATTTTCGGGGGAGAGTTTGCGTTGAGTTTTTTTTTCGGTTGGCTAGCCGTCTTGCTCGGTTAGATGGAGGTTCTTGATTAATTATTCCTGCCTTTGGTGAGTTTGGCTGTCTTGAAAAAAAGCTAATCATTATTGTTAACTGTGGCTTGTCTACTGATTACTGCCTCGATCTGATCTCTTGGGTAAGATTGGAACATCCCGGCGAGTAGACTGGTTAGAGTAGTACGATATTATTAGTTACTACTAACAGTATGTTCGATGATCAACCTTGGAAGATAAACTCAGTTCATAAGGCTCGTAACGCACTCTGTCCAAAGGACCAGATCGAACTAGACTCAGCCCTGACAGTCTAGGCCTCTTCACCAGCCACCACCCGAATGGCAGAACTAGTAGTAGCTTGCAAGTAGACATAGTCGGTCTTGTAGTCTGTGGCCACCTGGGTTTTGGGCATGCGGTTGTAGCACTTGGGGCTGTGCTATGCGCAGACAAAGACGACTCTCGTCGCTTCAAGAGTAGCCATTTCGACGGAGTCAAGTAGAATCGGAGCTGTGAAGATCGACTGAAGTGAGAAAGCAGCCAGGACGTTCAGCTTTGCTCTGTGGCTCTTTAAATGCCTCTTCTCGATTGTGTTGCTGTCCACGGATATAAATATCCATCCGTCCGCTGCTCTGTACATTGCCCTGCAATGATTGTTGCCATATCCCCACAGATAATCACGTGGGTCCTCACCTGTCTATCCACCAGACCAGGGCCTCGCATACTGATCTGCCTAATAGAGCAGGGATTCAGTTCATGATCTATGCGAAATCGTCGGGCTGCGCACATTTTGACGTTCACAGTGCCTCTTCTGACGCCGCTGGATTCCCTTGCCCGATTCACATGCTAACAGGAGAGCTCCCCCTTTTACTGTGTACCACAAGAAGGCGTTGCTCTGATATTTAGCCGGCACTATGGCCCTATCTTCGTGACTTTCTATTCTAGTATAATTCTGGTAGAGCTCTGTGATCATATCGTGGATCCTCTGACAGAAACCGGATATTCCCAACAAGTGAATTGAGCCCACTGGTTGGACGGCTTGTATCCTCGAATACCTGGAGCGCCGTAGTTAATTGTTACCGTGAATCGGCAGGATGGATCAATGATGTCTTAGCGGAGATGCGCTCAATCCACCATCGTCGAAATTGCCGTGTACTGGATATCGAAGTGGTTGGCAACCCTGAAAGGGGCTTATCAGTTAAGATATCGCAATCTTGGCACAGATTGCCCGCTGGTGGTCTAGTTGGTTTATGGCACCCGGCTGTAATTGGACAGAATACCGGGTTGTCGCTGGTTCGACTCCAGCCCAGCGGACAGCATTTTTGCTCCTGTGACTTTCGCACTTGACGTGGTCATCTCGAGTCCGCGCAATTTTTTTTGTATTTCTTTCCACGTCGTGAGCTGGGATAGACGCAACTGATCCACTAGCTGATATCCTGAGATGGCCAGATCGAAAGAGACGTTAAATTGAGATGAAGTGAACCTGCCCCGACCATGTCGGGTCCATCTAACCTTAACTCTAACGCGGCCCCGTCGTTGGACGACGACTGGGTCCCGCTCCAGCGCATCTGTCTACATCATATCCAGATACTGCCCTTTGGCTGCATATCACCGCCATTTATCCGCTACGACGAACCTCTGTCAGCGAGAGAGCGGCAAGAAATGGATGAGTTTCCGGAACCAGTCCCTTCTGCCAGCACACTGGTAGCTCGTTTTCTCCGGTCACGTAACTACACGGGGACGCTGGAGGCGTTCATCCGCGAGGCGGGACTCCCGGCCGACGCGGGCGAGACAAACTCCGGATCAAGCTCTGAGAATGACTGGACCATTGAGAGCCTCCTGGAAGAGAAGAAGACCTTTGACTATAGTACGAGATTCGAGAGATTCGGGAGTGCCAATAAGAAGCACGTTTGGACTCTTCCAGGTCAGTTCGAAGAAGGAACCGCTATTTCCGAGGATCAATTGCATATATTAGCATTGCGTGCGATTGGTCCTCTGTGCTTTTTCGATTACTGACTGAGCTTCAAGCGCCCTCGAACCCGGCCATAGTCGCAACGCCAGCGCCGGCCAATCTTCTAGCGGCGTCTGTGGAGCCGTGGCAGAAGGTTAGAGATCCAGGGACCACAGGGTCGGCGGCGACTTTGTCGTCGTATATCGTTGCCACTGGCGCAGATCGGAAAATCCATCTTCGTCATACAGCAGGTGGAAACGATGATGTCGTTTCACTTTCTGGACTTTCAGAATCACCTGTTCTGTCTTACGTCTCTGTTTATGGCGGAGAGTATGTGTTCATGACCAACATGTCCGGGCAGCTGTTACTGCTGAGGGGCTCGGAGATCCTGGATAAAAGGAAGGATCATGGCAAGTATGTTGTCAAGGTTGTCGCTCATGAACAGGAGCAGGAAGGGGAAAGAAACCTATGGCTTGCAACTGCTGGGTGGGATGGGAAAATCCTCGTGTATCGTCTGGGTCCATTTCCCGGAGTCGAAAGTGAAGCGCATCATGATCGCCCAGTTGCCATGAGCATAGGTGATCCCTTTGCATCGATCGACCTCCCCAGCAATCCTGAATCAATGCTCTTCGTCCGCCATCCGGAATCCGGGCAATTGATCCTTGTGGCTTCACGGCGAGACTCGACCTATCTATACTACTATCAAGTTGAACCGGAGAATGAGTCGCGTTCATCAGACCTGCCTGCTGACCAAGAGCAGAGTGCCTCGGAAACGCAAAAGAAGCCCTATGAGTGCAAGTTATTATCGAGACAGAATCTTGCTCCTCACTCTGTCGCCTGGATGACATTTACCCCAAGCTGCCTTGCTCTCTCTCCGACAATTCCCGGCATAATTGCGGTAGCTACATCCACTACGCCGCATATGAAGGTTATGATCGTACGCTTGTTGTTTCCATCGGAAGAAGAAGAACAACAACGGAAAACCGGTGGCAGCGCTTTTGCCTCTACCGGACCAACAACCGAGGAGCATATCTCGCAGACGCTCTCGACGCTATCGCTGCAGAATCGTGAGGATGCGGCCATATTGATCCAGGTGAACACCTTTGCGCCGCAGACGGCGTATTCGACTCCGCAAGTCGCGTGGAGACCTGACGGTTCGGGCCTGTGGGTTAACGGCGACGATGGAGTGATTCGCGGCATAGAGGCCAAGACCGGGAAGGTGGCTGCTATGCTGAAGGATGGACACCAGTTCGGCTCTAAAGTGAGGACTATCTGGGCTGGATGGGTAGATGTTCCCGAAGATGGAGGGGATGGGACGGCAACGCGTAGGGAGGAATGGTTGGTGAGTGGTGGTTTTGATAAGAGGCTGATTTTGTGGAGGGCTTGATGATTGAAATGGTTCGTCTCTAGAAGATAATGGTATGACTAGCATGTACGATCAGGAAGTTATCTAAGACCGGAAACTTGACATAAGGAGAAAGAAAAGAATGATATTGAATTCTACAATAAATGACTCTAGTTCACTACGCATGTAGCCATCCGTCCATGCACCCTCTCACACAGACTGAATGCCAGAGAGTGTTTGGTAATAGGAAGGCAAGGGGTTTCTCTCGGCACGAAAACAATATCCTTCAGCAACCGCGCATGATGGGAGCACGGCGCTGTACACACAAATGCCTTATGGGGAAGGAGGTGGTTCAGGGCTGAATAAACCAGACAGATCATAAAAGCAACCCAGAGAAACGCATAAATGCCCGTCTCGAAGGCAAAAGACTGCAGGTAAGCGGTGGGGATCTATACGCATCACGTACAACCTTCACACACAAACCAGGAATCTGGCCCATGGCGAAGAAAAAGACAAGGCGAAACTTTGGAAAAAAAGAGGAACCAGTCAGGCGAACGAACTCCGCTGTTATATGGAGTAATTGTAATTGTTCCGATACGGCCACGTAGATAGATAGGTACCGATATTGTTCATTGCACATTAAGACACCTGAATCCGACGCATGAAATTTATTTCATTTCGACGGGTTATTTTGTTTTTGGTTTTTCCTTGGAACGACACAATCTATGCGACCTCGCGCTTGCCCTCCTTTCTCTCCTTCTGTTGAGACAATTAGCATTCTCCCGCTCCATCTTCCGTGGTAATTCGGAAAACTATCGATATGTAGATTGACGTACCAGAGCCCTCGCGGTGCCGTGCAGAGCATGTCTGTGGTTACGACGGAACTTGGGGTCAACGCCCTTCAGGGAAGGATAGCGGTGGGTCTTGGGCTTCTTGATGCTGTATTTTGTGGAAGAATGTATCAGTTATTGTTTCGCTCGCTTCGTTGTTATCTTTTCCCAGTTGTTCCATTCGACAATATAGAGACAGGGGCTATGGAGTCGTCCAATCCCGAGGTAGTTCACTCAAGATCCATTCTCGCCTGTCTCGGAGATACGACGGAAAAAGGAGAGGGGAAGGCACTCGAAATGGGAGAGTACGCACCCGTTGCGCAAGTTCTTGCTGTTGGAGTGGTGCTGGGAGGCGTTCTTTGACTCTAGAAAGGAGGAGAAAAAAAAACAAGTTAGCGACAATCGCAATGAAAAAAAATGGAGAGGACCGGCGTGATGCCATGTCTCCACGTACTGGCCATTTTGTCGATATGTGTCGCAACGAGCGAGTTGTTGACTTGACCGGTGTTGGACTGGGACGTTGGACGGTGACCTGGAACTCGCCAGGCTAAAGATGTCGCCTAGGGCTGTTTCGGAGACTTTTGTTTGTGTGGGAGCTCGCTTACTGGCCCGATGCGGCTAGTATGCGTTCCGGTGGTCCATAGGTGCCTCTGCCGCAGTGCGCGTAGGTAGCTTAACACTATTGGAGTGTTTCTTTGTTTTCCAGTCCGCTCGTTCTCTAAATGATGGAATTGATATAGAGTAAACTCTAGTCGTGCGGTGTTTCCTATGGGGAAGGGCGTTGGCCTATTGGATTTTTCTGTAGCTACATGTAGCACGGCGGTGATCTGATATCGACATCCCATTCATCACAGCTCATGCGGCTATTCTAATCACAGACACGGAAACTCATCCTCAGTTTCCGTATCATTTAAAGGTAAGGGACAAGGTCGTCATATTCCCCGTAGAGTTGTTGTTGACCAGACACCACCGGGACCATGCCTTCCATTTGCAAGCGTATCCAAGGTATTGCCCAACCGTGTACACGCAAGTTAGACCACAGGAGTCGCAAATACCCATCCAATACAGCGGCTGCAAGCTGCAGGACCGCCAGGGCACACATAATAATAATACCACTGCCAAAGTCGTGTTTGTTGTACACTACGTAAAAGCCCAACACAGCGACCTTGACGGACTGAAGGAAAGCGACTCCGCGTCCACGTGACCGACCTAGGGAACAACCGGCACTCCGGCCATCGACTTTCGGCGCAACTTGAACTTCACCTCCCCAGGCTCTGCGCGGGATCTCAAAGAACCACCCCACTCCCCTCATTCATTCCTCAGACCAATTGCTTGCAGAATGAATTCTCTTCGCTTCACTCGCTCTGCCCTGAGGGCGGCTCGCCCGATGGCCTTCCGCGTCCCCGTGCAGCGCAGGGGTTACGCCGAGGCCGTGTCCGACAAGATCAAGCTCTCTCTTGTCCTTCCTCACGAGGTAAGGAGTTTTAGTCAGGCGGCTATTGAGTTTTGTTCTCTCCCCCCAATGAGGCATACTTTGCTGATTGTGCTTGTCTTTTCTTTTAGACAATTTACAAGTCGGCCGACGTGTATGTTGCTATTTCCCCCTCCGGACTACTCCCGTTTTTTTTCGATGTCCGACCGAAGGTCCAAATACAAACGTGAAATGCGGGGTTATGTTAACAAGAGAATGCTTTACCCAATATACAGTGTCCAGGTCAACATCCCCGCCTCCACAGGTGACATGGGTGTTCTCGCCAACCACGTGCCGTCGATCGAGGAGCTCCGGCCCGGTCTCCTCGAGGTCATCGAAGAGGGTGGTGGCTCCAAGCGCTTCTTCCGTACGTGAATTAAGGTCCCCCCTCTGAGTAGCCCTTGGGGAGGTTGGGGGCAATGGATCGCAATCAATCAATCAATTGACTCCTTTTTCTGCAGTGTCCGGTGGCTTCGCTGTTGTCCAGCCCGACTCCCAGCTGAGCGTGAACGCCGTTGAGGGCTTCCCTCTCGAGGATTTCAGCGCCGAGGTACGTCGTTATAATCGAAAACACAATCATCGGATCTTATTATTATTACATGGAGTATGCTAATATTAGTCTTTGTAACTAAAAGGCCGTCAGGGCCCAGATCGCCGAGGCCCAGAAGATTGCTACTGGCGGCGGTAGTGAGCAGGATGTTGCCGAGGCCAAGATTGAATTGGAGGTATGTCTGTTTACAATGAATGCTACCATACCATATACCCACACCCCACCTGGCAATTGCTACTGCTCAACAAGAGACTAATGAATGCTCGCGTGATAGGTTCTGGAGAGCCTGCAGACCGTCCTTAAATAAATGGGGGTGATGTACATATCATGTCCACTTGCGCTTTTCGCTTGAAACTGTAGAATCATAGCTACCAATTCGCCGGTTCCTTCCCCGTTTTGGGCTTTTTGCTTCTCTTTGTAACACTCGATATGGCGGATTGTCCGTGCGTTGATTCGACATGTTGGTTTTAGTCACTACTATACCTCTCTTGTTCAGAATATCTAATTATTCAAGTGACATTCTACTACAGTGGAGAGAGTTGCAGATGGATAGAAGGGTCAACGCTTGCTTATCCCCGGCATTCAATGCATTGTGTTAGACAGCACTGAGAGTTCATCGCATAGCTCAAACTCCGATATTTAATTCGTTCTGTTTATCCAGATGCTACCGTCAAGAAGAACCTCGTCCAGATAACAGGCCAACCATGAGCTAAAGGGGAGGGGGGGAAAGGAAGCCGAAGGCGTTAAAAATGTCAATTAACTACAGGAATTTCGTGAATTGTCCTTCGCGGGCGAAGTGTAGAGGGCGGAAACGTAGCAGAAGAAAATACAAAGAAGTCGTCCAAAAGTATACAATCATGCCCACCCATGTCCATTTAATACATTCATGTCATTGCTTCCACCAGATTTCATATCCTGCGAATCCGTTCGTTTCGTCCGAGCCAAACCAACATCTTTCATAATTAAGGGAGACCGACATGCCTAGACAAATTGGTCAGAACCGTGAAAGAGAGAAAAAAAAAAGAAACACCGTGAGCGAAGCAAAACCAGGCGCAGGGGTGGAGACATCCCAGGATGCTTGATGAGAAAAGTGAAAGTAACCATGCATATCAAGAAAATATTTTAGGTAAATTCCACATTATGCTGCTGTCTTTCTTGGCGTGCTCGAGCTCGCTCTGCACGTCTTCGTCGCCGATTGCTCGCGTAGTCTCCGCTCGCCTCCGTTCCAGTGAAAGTCGGTGAAGTGTAGCTTCCCTGCCCATAGGATAGACCGGTCTGGGACTGGGGAGGCGGCGGTGCTTGCGGTGGGGGTGGTGCTGGCACAGGAGGTGCGTAATCTGGCATAGTTCCCGGAGGGGGAATCGGGGGAGGCCCTGGTGTTGGTGGCCCGGCTGCAGTCGCTGCTGCTTGTTCTCGGCGAACCTGCTCTTCTTGCTGACGCTCCATTTCTTCAACACGGCGCCACCGGTCATAACCAGCCTCGTTACCTGATAGCGAGCTTGCGCTGCCCCGACGATGATGGGAGTGTCTCCGCTCGCGCCTTGCTTCGCGACTCGCAGCTGCCTCTTCCTCTGTTAGCCGACGAAGAGTAATATTTCTGCCGTCGTTGTGCATTTTGACTTTGAGGGACACAGGAGGCGATCCAACGTGCTCTGGACCGTGATGAATTGGAGGAGGGGTAGGAACATCGTGACCTACTGCTCCAGGGGACGGGGCACGCTGCAGACGCGGATCAGAACCCTGGTGCGCTGGTGGAATAGGCGGTACGCCTGGAACTGCTCCGGAAGCAATGGGCCGTTCACCATGGGGTGTGGATCTATCAGACGATATCTCGCTTGTGCTGAGGGAGGTTGCTCTCCTGTCCCTTCGGGGCAAGGCCCCATCTCCCGTGTACCGTCTGCTGTTTGCCCTGGCAATCCTCTCCTGCTCGGCGTCGTGGCGGAGAATCTCATCCACCCGTTTCTGTTCTCTGCTCTTCCTACCACCGCCGAATAACTTCCTGGCAGCTGCAAAGACACCCGCACCAGCAAGTGCGTCCCGGATGGGATGAGACTGATCCGCATTTTCACGATCGCGGTCGTTAATATACCCGCTGTCGGTGTAATAGTTTGACGAGGGACTTTGCGATCTGCTAGGTGGTCTGCTGGGAGGTCGGGTCGGCGGTCTGCTCAGTGGCCGACGTCCTGGCGGGCGGCCTTCATCTCTGCTCAGAGAATCTTCTGTCATGCTGGCAGTCCGCGAGTGCGCAGGCCGGTATTCCCCAGAGTCACTGTCGCTATTCCTACGGCGCCTTCTGTCAAAGTACTTCTTAGCAAGAGCAGCGCCTCCGGCGAGTGCACCAACTTCCATGAGCCTCTTTCCCCAACCACCGCGACGTGGTGACGAATCGTCAGAGTACTTTTCCTCAGTTCCCTCCCCATAGGAATCGTCATACGACTGATCTTCGCGTTTATGTCGACGGTGTTGGAAGAGAGCAGCCAAGCCAGTTGCGGCAGCCGCGGTAGTAAGAAGATTTCTGCCTCGGTGATCCGAATGCTCAGAGACACGGTCATCGTAATCATGCTCCACGTAGTAGTATCCTTGACTGCCATACGCATAAGACAGGACGAGGAAGAGTACAAGGAGTCCGAACCCAGCGAGCGCAAATATGATGAACAGCGCCTTCGGAGAGCCATAGAGAGTGAGCCCTAGCGGGATCTGGATAAACCCCAAAATAGCGAGAGCGCGGCCGAGCCAGCGATGAAACTGTTGCGAGATCCAGGTCAGCTTGTAAAGCAGCATTCCCCAGTCTGGGAAGGGAGGGGGACATTTGTGAACGGACATACCACAACTTTCAGCGGAATATCGCGCCTCTTCCTCTTGCGTTCGGTCCGGTGGAGATTCCAACCCCAAAGGGTCTGAAATATGATCATGACGTAGACTGCAAGACCAATCCCATGATGTGGGTTCGTCAAGCTCCTTCTGGGACCAACAGCAAACCAGCCGAGCACAAAGACAACGGTGGACAATAATAAGGTCAAAACCTGGGCCCAGGCATGCAGCTTGAAAGCCAGGTATGAGTCCTTGATGGAGTAATATCGAATCATCAAGATCGAAAAAGGAACAAGCCCCAGGAATACGAGTGTCCCAATGATTCCGTGGGCCAGAATCAAAGAATGGTACTCGGGCATGTCACGAAACCTGTTCCCCATGCCTAGTATTTAATGTTATATCAGCAAGAGAGACAATTCGCTTCAGGGTTATCTATTCAATGGCTCACCATTGTATCGCATAGTCTCAAAATTCAGCCCCATCAAATTTGGCAGGAGGAAGGTATCCCGACCAGAATCCCATGTCCCATCGCCAACGTGTAGCGTATCGGACGAGTACGTGCTGCTCCCCGGAGACGCGAGTCCATTGTTTGACGACATGATTCCCGAGTCCCTTTCGCAAAAACAAAGAGGCGCCCGAAAGGGGAAAAAAAAAAGTCGTTAGACAGGGACGTCGGGCTACTCAAGGAGATCTATCGAGATCCCCCACTCCGAAGAATGTACCATGCGCTGAGGGAAGGGGGGAAGGCGGATCAATCGTTTTTGGGAATTTTGAAATTCAGAGCGGGATCCACCGGAAAATACTAGATCCTGCGAACGAAGTCTTTGAAGTGGACTCTAGAGATGATGCGTCTTGATGGAGTGAGTTTCCCTGGCGGTGAAGATGACTTGACCTCGAGCTGCTTCGAGTGCGGGGATATCGATTCGTATACTAGATAAGTGTAGTCTGTATCGGATCAAGGAAGAAAAGACGAGCAACACAGAGGAAGGCTCAAACAAAGACAAAGAGAGAACAGACGAGATGCAAAGCCAATGCCAGCAAGGGATAGGAGAAGAAATCGCAAGACGAGGGTAGGTAAATAGTGGTGCAGCTGAGAGGACGCAAAGGCCGGTGCAGAAGCGACGCAAAGACGGCCAGCGAAGCGACAAACTGTTTTCCGTTTGCGGTTTAGCGCAGCAACTAGCTAGCATATCCCGGACAACGGCTGACTCAGCACGACGGATTATATCACGTGCAGACATGTGACGGGGATTACGGCGGGCGATGCAGCCAAGAGCGCAGCATGGGGTCCGGGTTTCGCACTGGAACCTCGGTAGCTGCTCGGCACTCCTCCCTCCCCACGGGGTCCGATGCGGAATTCGATCTCCTCAGATTCCCAGCAGTATATTAGACGACTCCTCGCCGTGGTACTTCCCCATGAGCTCCGCACCTATTTATTGGCGACAGGCGGTCCTTTCCTAAAAAATGGCGGGACCGTTACGTCAACCCATTGACATCCCATCGTTGGAACGGTATATCAACAAGAATGTACCGCTCATCAAGACACCATTGGATGTGAAACAGGCAGGTTTCCGTGCGCACTCCAGTTAATGCAAGTACTGTATGTCTCTAATTTGGCTTCTGTGCACAGTTCGGTTTTGGCCAATCAAACCCTACGTACCAGCTCACCGCAGCAGACGGCCAACGGTTTGTCTTGCGCAAGAAGCCTCCGGGCAAGCTTCTGTCCAAGACAGCTCACCGAGTGGATCGCGAATACAAGATTATACATGCGCTAGAGCAGACAGATGTACCGGTTCCCAAGGCGTACTCTCTCTGCGAGGATGACAGTATCCTTGGGACCCCGTTTTACATTATGGAATTTCTCGACGGTCGGATGATCACGAACCCTGCCATGCCGGGTATAAGTGCAGAAGAGAGAAAGGAACTGTATGCTTGCTTTTCACCTAGAGACACCCCTGTCCGGATTTATTTGGAAAGTCGCGGCTCACCAGGTCCCTTTTTTTTTTGTCTTTGTTTCTTAGATGGCGCGAAGCGGTCCGAACGTTGGCAAAGTTCCATCGAGTTGTGCCCGAGGCAATCGGGCTGGGGAAATTCGGGAAGCCAAGCGGATATTATGACCGGCAGATCGCTACGCTATCGAATATATCGCATGTGCAAGCGCAAGCGGCCGACGTAGACACGAAGGTGCCTGTCGGTGAACTCCCTCATATCGCGGAGATCGTCAAGTTCTTCTCGCAAAAGCCCACACAACCGCAGGACCGAGCCAGTTTAGTGCATGGTGATTACAAAATCGATAACCTAGTCTTCCACAAGACGGAGCCCCGGGTTATCGGTATCTTGGACTGGGAGATGGCGACTGTTGGACATCCGCTTTCCGATCTTTGCAACCTCACTAGCCCGTATTTCATGGACGGGCGTGATCACAAGACCACCCAGTTCCGGCCTGGCGGTACTCCCGGTGTACCAACGCGCGATGAGTGCGTTCAATGGTACTCAGAAGTGGCAGGGTGGGATCCCACGGCGGACCTGCCATGGGGAGATGCCTTCTTTTCCTTCCGGTTTTCTGTTATTGTACAAGGGATCGCCGCGCGATCGGCACTGCGACAGGCCAGTAGTGTGTTTGCCGCGGAGTATGGCAAACTAACTGTGCCACTTGCCTTGGGGACATGGGAACAGGTGAAAAAGATCCAAGAACAGGCGGGGATAAAGGGGAAGCTGTAGGAATGGAGGACGAGCGAAGTGCATGTTGGCAGTCGTTGGATGCCTCTGGGACGGGCGCCCGAATGCAGTGCGCTATGTCGTACCTCTACAGTCTTAGTGGGCGATGATGCGGCCTAGATTCGCTGCACCATGTATTTGTGTAAGCATTCGGGAAGGATCTAGATTATCCTTGTGTGCCGAGCCGTTGGCGTTGGCCTTTTTATGCTGGGGCTGGCTTCCAATGGAAAGATAGTATTGAACCGATCTCCCTCCTTACTAAGGCAGCGGGGCCTCGTATTCGCAATCCGTCCTGGATCCGAACTATCCGGCGCAAACCCGATTCCACGGACATTCTACTCGTATTCCGCGGGCAGCGACCGTATCTCAGGGTACGCCAGGGAGCGCGATGGCGGGCCGCCAGCGGACCTTCAAGGAGCTTCTCACAGGGTCTCAATAAATGTCTCAAGGTGCGATGAGGGGGTGTTTGGGTTGGGTTGGGTTGTGTTGGGTTGTGTTGGGTTGTGTTGGCTGTTCTCTCTGCAGGCAGACGGCATCCCATCACGGTTTCTCAGAGCGGCCGAGGGCGCAGAGGACGCGATTTGCCAGCGATATGTACGCGTGGGCTATCCGGGTGGTAGCAACGTGCATCTGCACTGCACATCGGAGTGCGTGGATGGCCACTTCAGCCTCAAGTGCAGCCAATCGGGAGGTTGAAGGGGCGCCCCCAAGAGCCTCAGTTAATATGTGACGCAAAGCCAACTGACCCTCCTGCGGCGGGAACCCGAGCAATCTGCGCATTATTACTGGGTTAGGCTCATGACTAACTCGCCTGGCGGCTGGTATTTTTTTTGCCCTCTGCTTCTGCTGGTGCTTTCGGTGCTTTCGTTCCCCCACCTCTCCGGCTTTGTCATGTGTAACCCGTTCACCCTGAGGCCTGAGGGGGGGCCGTGAGGGGCCGTGAGGGGAGAACCCCTTCCTGGCTGGTGTTGCAGTGCAGATAGTCAAAAATCCGAGTCAAGTTCGACACAATGCAGGAGGTAGGCGGTTGCCACAAGATGTGCTGCCGTGCTGCCGTGCTGCCACGGCGAAATCGACGATTATCCTGCGAACGCTGCGAGAATTCATTAATTATCCATGCTGGTCTCCACGGGTCTGACCGCTTCCCGCCGCCAAGCGGGATTCCCGCTCTAGCCTCACTTCTGGCTGTCTGCTCATCTTAATATCATTCGGCTGCCGTCTCCACCCGTGGTTTGTCCTCACTCCTCAGTTGCTCTCACGCTGCTCTCTGTCTCGCTGTGCCCGAGCTTGCCCTCTCCGTCTTACGCGCCTCATACGCTTCGTCACGGGCTCGGATGAGTCTGGTCTCCTTAAACGGCCCAGTTCCGGCTCTATCTGGGGTCCACGTCTTGCTACTACCCCCAGTGCCCCGTTTATTATTATTATAATAATACGTATTATTATTATTACTGCTATTATTATTTATTATTCTTACAGGCATTTAGATCATCCCCTGTGTGTCCTTCTTCTTCCACACCCCCTCCTACTCCCTGCTCTCCCCCCTCCAGCATCATACTTCCAGAGATAGTTTGGACAGAGCCTCACTTCAGCCACCTGTTTCCGACCGAAGCCGAGGTTGCCAAGGCCACGCAACACAACGTTATTGTCTGTCTCAGGTGGGCGATCCGGAGAAGCATAGAGCCGCATCCTTGGCGGCTGTCACTCCCGTCCCTTCGCTGTCCATCCCCCGCCCCCGTCTGATTTTCCGTCTTTGCTTGATTCTTTTTTATTTTTGTTTTATTTTTATTTTTATTTTTATTTTTTTCCATAACTCCTTCTCGTCGTTCCATCTCCTTCATTTCTTTCATCTTGTTGAATTCGTAAGGTGAGCTAGTTGCCTTGCCCAGGTGTGCTGTTCTCTGCCTACCCATAGATCGCAATAGTACGATAGTAGGTCTTCTCCCCCCCCCGAGTTTAACTGCCGCTTGGATGCATTTGGCCCCGTCTGCTCCCCTCGTCAGCGCGTCATGTATGGTAACGTCAATTGACTCACCCTTCACCCTCCTCTGCCTCGGATTTCTCTTCTCTTCTCTCTTCTTCTCTTGATAATCTCACGTCCCTGCGATTCTCGATCCCCAGCCTAGCGCATGCCCCTGTTCTCTTTGCGCATGCTTGACTGACTGCGATATTGCGCTTTTCGACCCCTATCTTTGACATTCCTACTCTTCTGTGCTTTTTTTTTTTTTTTTTTGAGAAATTTTTTAACCTCCCCCCTTTCTTATTCACGAATTGTGTTCAGCCAGCTTGATTTTTAGCAGGGTCACTAACTTGGTGGTACTAATATGGTCTAGCTGGCATCCATAATATCAATATCAACAACGAGAACGAAAACGCGACGACGCGATAGCGCGAGCGCTGGACGATCACCATCTCCGGTGCCGTTCAAAGACCCAGAGGAAGATCAGCGAAGAAAAACACTGGAAGCCTTGAAATAGAACACATAAAGGAACAGGGATACAAAAAAGACGCGCAAGGATAGCAAGGTTCGCGAGGCTGTGCGGCAGCTAATGCGCACTACAAGGCCGTCTTAATGATCGATACATACGATTCGGATGACTGCTGCAATCGGTCCGACCGTCTGGAGCCTCAGAAAATCAACTATGACCTCGAAGACCCGGTACCGCCATTTCTCCGCAGACGTTCTCCCAGCGGAGGAAGCACCGAGAGCTCTCCTTCAATGAAGGGTTCGCCGTTTCATCGCCCCCGTAAGCGCGGGAGAGTCCAACCGAGTCCAGCGGATGCGGTGCTGATAAACCAATTGGCTCCCAATCACCCTGATGTCGCCACTCATGCGAAGGAGCACCCCTTGTTGGGGTCGTCAGAGGATGAGTTGGACCTACCACCAGTGCCGAAGCAGAAAACGAAGAAAGCGGAATTGAAAGATGAAGAGGCTCCGCCGGCCTCGAAGGAGCTTGCGCGAGAAGCCCTAATGCTGCTCAATCCCGAGGATTCGCAGGCAGAAGAAGGCAAGAAGGACTCGTCTCGCCGGCTGGACAGCGCCGGCGCTCGTGTTCCTCTTGGTCCTATCATCGACCAGACTCGCCGGGCCCTTACTCTCTCGGCCCCGCAGCAGCGCTCTGTTGGCCCGGACATACCGGGCCTGCTGACAAGCCCTAGATCTGAGATCTCACATCTAAAGAAATATACGATTTCCCCTTCCGAGCGCCCAGCGCAAGAAATACTCCCAGCGCTGCAGTCTCCGCAATCGGCGGCTGCCAATTCACCAGACAACAATCTCAACAACGGCAATAGTAGCTTCAATGCCAATAACCAGAGCTTGCCTTCTCTTCAGTCTGCTATAGGCGGCCAACTCTCAGGACTCCCATTACCGAAGGATCCGCCTCCCAGGATTACCGACCCAACGGGCTACACATTTCCAGTAATTCCGGGGTCTCCTCCCCCGCTACCCCTACCAGATGCGGTTCGTGAACGTCGACTGTCTGGACTACTTCCTCCGCCACCGATACCCCCCAGCCCGTTCTCTCACTTTTCACCTGTGAGCCCCAATGATCTCTCGAGCATGCCTTCTCCGTCCACCCAGCTGCCGTCATGGAGGCACTCCTTCAAAGCTGATGTCTACCCTGTCGTGTCCAGTTACGAGACTGCGTCTCACCAGTCACAAGTGACGCCGAGTCTGGCCACTGGTTACCCAACACCCACAGACCAGACGACGTCCGCCACACCGGACAAAATGGCGCTTGACACCAGTAACGCGCAATCTGGTGCTTCCGTGGCCACGGGTACTTTCAAATGTAGCCACCCAGGGTGCACGGCTCCGCTGTTCCAGACTCAATATCTGTTGAAGTACGTTTGAGAGTTGGGCCATTTATCTGAGAGTTAACTGTAAGGCCTGTATTAACGACCCACAGTTCCCACGCAAATGTACACTCGCAAGACCGTCCCCACTTCTGCCCCGTTCCGGGCTGTCATCGAGGAATTGGCGGGAAAGGATTCAAACGGAAAAATGAAATGATTCGACACGGTCTTGTTCATGAATCTCCTGGATATGTGTGCCCTTTCTGTCCGAACCAGCAGCACAAATATCCGCGCCCAGACAATCTTCAGCGGTGAGATGAGTGTCTTTTTTTTTTTTTTTTTTTTTTTTAACGTGACGTACTCAATCTCAGCACGACATACTGACCACCACGCAGACACGTCAAGGTGCACCACGCCGACAAACGCAAAGATGACCCGGAGCTTAGACGGGTGCTTACGCGGAGACCCGAGGGGAGTTCACGGGGGAGACGCCGACGGACAAATACGTGACTCGAACATGATGCCTAACGAATTTCCTTGACCCTTCTTTTCTTCTTTTCTTTTCCCTGTTATTCTTATTCAGCGACTTGAGAACTGCATTTGCGGATTCTTTGTTAAATTGATTTTCCCACCGATGATACCAAGACATGTAGAGTCTTATGCTGATTGATTGAATTGTTTTGGCTGAGCGCATATTCGATTCCGTGATGATTCCGGTCAAGGATTGGAGCGAGGCGGAGGCGTTTCGGTCTTCGATCGGGGACTGGTTACAATTCAGCGTCCTTGTGTGATATACGATTTCTTTTGAGCCTTTACAGGGGGGTATGTCTATACTGTTGACCAACTGGTATATGTGCCGTGTCCCCTTGGCTGGTTGGTTGAATGAACAATCTACCTATCCGTATTGCAAGGGCTGAACGAAAGCTTTTTTTTTTTTTCATATCCATGCAAGCAAGCAAGCAAGTAAGTGTTAAGGCAATGCAATGCTCATGCAACGAACGAAATAACAAAACCAAACGCTCATAAACGGAGACCCGCCTAATAGCCAAGACCATCCATGCCATAATATATATATATATATATATATATGCCTGGGAATATATCCCAACGCAAGTTCAACAACACCTCCGGGCACACACACACACAATAGCCCCAATACCTATACACCACCACTCCCAGACCCAACCTTCAGATGAATCCTCCTAACATGATCCTTCATATTATCCACCCGACTAAACACCCTCCCACACCCGCGCCACTCACAATTCACCCCGGGATTATGCTTAGCCTCATGCCGGGCTCGGTCCTTATTAGACGAGAACCCCCCCTCAACAGACTGCGGACACCCATCGAATCGACAAAACAAGTGTCTCCGGTGCTGATTGTAGTGTTTTCGCAGATCGCAGGCCCGCCGGAAACTAGTCTGCGAGGTGCAATTCCGGTGGGCGCACCGGAAGGTCCCGTCGGGGAGCTGGTGGCCGTATTTCGTTATCGGGTCGTCTGATGGTGCTTTGCTGTCTTGTTGGCCTTTCTCTTTTCCTTCTTCTTCGTCTTCTTCTTCGCGCCGCCGGGTTCTGCAGCGGCGGCTGCTGCTGCGGCTGCTGCTGCTGCGGATCTGATTCGGCCCTGTCGTCATCGGTGTCGTGCGGGTTAGGTTGGCGCTTGTCGATGTCGCTGTTGACGACGACATCGTCCCCGGTAATAGGGATAGGGAGGCGAATGCGAACGGTGATGGTGACGGCGATGTCGATGGTGGTGGGATTGGGTGGTAGAAGGGTTCTTCTGTTGTTGCGCCCGTGGCCATCGGCATGGTCATGTACTGGTCTGAGCCGAAGAGGTGCATTTCGTCATGTTCGTAGCCTGCACCGGGGCTAACACCACCTGCTGCTGCTGGTTGCTGGTAGGAGGAGGAGATGGTTTCCGAGGCGGCTGATCTACTTCGTGTCTCCTGAATGCTCTCGGGTTGAAATGACTGGAAGTACGAGCTAGGGTCGATGTCCATCTCGTTGGCGGCGCCACCGTCCATGGGGGCCAAGTCAGCCTGCCACGAGGGCGAGACCCCCCTGAACTCGAAAGCGGGGAGCGATGCAGCGTGGTGATCGTCTTGGTGCAATGTGGACATAGAAGGAGAGGGTGAGAAGAAGGTGAGATCCGGCGATGCGGCGCCTGAGAATCCAAAGGAGCTAATACTGTCTGTCCAGGACCCGGCATCGGGCCGGATATGGTGGTCGGGAGGAGCAGCCAGGAAAGCAGACGGAGCAACAGCAGCAGCAGCAGCAGCAGCAGAGGAGACTTCGTGAAAGTCCACGGGCATGTGCATGTCCTGTGGAGGAGGAAAGGAGGCGGCGGAAGACGAGAAGAAACCCAGGGTATCTGTCGTGGCGGCCACAGCCTGGAATCGGTACGTCCATTCGTCAAGGCCAGCTGGAAGTTGGTCGTCGACCCCGGACGTAGGTGGCCCTAGAGCTGATGGAATGGGCTGACCGGAATCGTCCATGCTGGAGGAGAGGAAGAAGCACGCGCTCGCTGGAGACAAGAGGTCAATGGATGTCATAGAATGGAAATTGAAATCGGGATGTCTGAGACAATCACGATCAGTACGAACAATTACTGATACCGCCATCTTTGGCTCTTATATGCGTTGTCTGCAGCGACTTGCCAGCCTGGCGAGAACGGAGACTATGTATACACCTGACGGATCGACACCGGTCCGGGGGGAAGTGCAAGTTACAAAAATAAGAACCGAGTCGACATCACAGCCATATCCACGGAGTATCATTAGAAACTGCCACTGCCCGGACTTTATGTGACGGCCGCGGAATCTCTTCATTTCTAAGCACGCGCGCCGATCCGAAGGAAAGACTGCGTACTACTGCAACCTTGTTTTCTCACTGGTTTTCCCGGCGTGTCGAGTTCACTTCAAGCCCTCTGAAATCTTACTTCCGATGCAGTGGACAGCGGAAATGGGGGGGGGGCCCTGTCTAAGGCTGAATCGGGCCCCAGCGCGAATCAGCACGAGGGAGTCTCTCCGTTCAATCCAAGGATATGGCTGCATGCGATTTCTCATTCGCGGTGCCAACAAAGTAGCAGCTTTCTTAAATTAAAACGTGAGACGCTCTAGCAAAAAGGTATTATTTTAGCTTGGTTGCTGTGTGCCCTATGACTTTTTGATCTTTTTCTTTTTTCAACGCCTTCCAGATGGGCAGTCAGAGAGTCTTTCCAGAAGAAATGGGTAGTATCCCAAGGCCCGAGGAACAACAGCCGAAAAGTTATAGGGCTGATGCGGACGGAATTCATGCGCTGGACAAATCTCCGGCCCACGACTTCCGGTGTTATGATACCGATACCCAGGACTGACCGCCAGATGAACAATTCATCAACATGATTAATTAACAAGAAAAGAAGGTTCAGAGATGCTTGGCAGCTTTCCCCCATGCAGCTCGGATGTACGCCGCTCGCAACGGCTGGGGCGGTCACAGCCCTAAGAGGTAACACTAAGCGCTAAGGCCAGCTTACTCACAGAATCGGGCTGTGTTGGGACCACGGTCTTTGTAGGGCCGGACTGGGCTGTCTCCAAAGTTAGAACAGTGTATTAATATATCCCCGGTTGTGTAGCAAATCACTAGGCACGCCCCCTACCGTAAGACCAAGAGATAAAGCTGAGACCTGGAGAATGCCATCATGCCTCAGGACCAGGTAGCCAACCAAGTCTTCTGCATCCGGGATTCACCGATCTGGTCCCGCTTCAGGGCCTTACCTCAGTCGGATGGCAGTAGGGCCGGGGTCTTCTTTTCGCCATGGACGATCATCCTCAGTTTTTTTTTTTTTGGTGAATAATAACTTCAAATTTCCTGTTACGAAAGGGATACCACAAGCGTGTTCCGAATACTGTTGTCGTGCCGCTGTAGTTGTGACTCTAGACAATCCTCCCCCTAGGTCTCGACAGAGAGCTGGGATAGACAAAAAACGACACTCCAGTTCAGAGACGAGCTTCTTTCAGATGGGCGAGTTTATGCTGGCAAGAGTCAGGGGCCAAACTGCCAAATATATGTGCTGGAGGTGAATGTGGTTGTGGTGCATCCTGTTATTGACTTTGGGCGGAAATTTCGAGTCAGGGTCGATGTCAGCCCTATGGCAAAATTGTTATTTTCTTTTTACCTGAATTCCTAGGAGCATTCAGACCGTTCCAGGGAATACGCCTGAAGCCATCTAATCGGCATCCAGCCTTCCTGCAGGCGAGCGATACGTTCTGCATGATGCTGTGTTTGATAACCAGTGTGAATTTTCCATTCTTTCCTTTCTCTTCTCCCCTCTTCTTGCGCGACTAATGTTTGTGCGCAAATTTGGGCCGGGTTTGCTACGTCTTCTCAAGGGATGCTGCTAGGATTCGGGACAGAAGGGAGGTAGAGGTGGGGTTCGTGTTATTATTCTATCTCGTGTGATGGCTGTATTTCTCTGCCTATTTTTGCTCGGACCTAGACCGAGCGCTATCCAATGGAGCAGTTGCCATTACAATGAATCGTAGCGAGAACACCATGCTTATGCTCACCACCTCGGAACTGATGTCCGTAAACTCAGTAGCAACGGACTCCCAGTCATTGCTGATTTTCTAGAGATATAGCATCATCAGCAAGAGAAGGATGCGTCCTGGAGCCCCATTTATGGTAGATTAGAAAGCAGGCAAATGTGGTGGGCACTGTCATTGAAATCCAGACCCAGACCCGAGACAAATTTCCTAGCCACCTGGTACTGCTGAAAAATGGCATGGATAAGATGGTCTGCAAAGCACAGAGTGAGTCTTTGTTCGTTCAATAGCAATAATGCAAGTCTGAAACCAGGTTGGACGATGCTTACAGCAAATGTGGCGGCAGGGAGAAAGAACATTGTAACGACGGCGATCTTCACAAAACATGGTCAGAACCTAGGCGAAGTTGCCTGAGTCGAATATCTGGCAAAAATATACCGTTCTCATAGCCACGCTGTCTCGTTTCATTCCCTGACTCAGCTCGTGGGATGCCTTGGCCATCTTCCGCCCCAAATTCGTGTCCTCCTGCATAGCACTTAAAATGGCCTGCATTGCTTGCCCATTGGCAACCAACAGCCTATCACTGTTGATCTGTATCCGGTTAAAGAGCTGAGAAGAAAGTAAGAATCCCTCTCTGGAAACAAAATAGCACAAGAACGAAAATGAGAAAGACGTTATGCAGAATGTACTAGACAAGCATACCAAGGCAAGAATGTTCTTGATCTTCTTCTCCAGCTCCTCAGCAAAGTCATGCAATGCTTCAATATGAGAGAGAACTTGACTGAATCCCCTAGAGACTTGTTCAAAGCCATCTAGGTTGCCGTGGGCAAATTCCGTGCTATATATGGACTCGAAATGAGTCAACATGTCCGTCGCAATACCTTGGGCGGATTTTAGCTCTGATAGATACCGATGCAGATGCGCCGCAATCGAGTGCAGAGCACGGTTAATATCTGAGAGTACCGTTTCTGGAGTAATACGCTGGCTGCTCAGCTCTGCCTGCAGATCCATCTCGTACGAAATCAGCTGCTCGTTGATGCTATTCAACGCGTTCGTCCACCAACGCGCGGCACTGCTGAGATAGATCAAGTGCATGGAATGCCCATAGCCGTCGTCCGTGCTTAGATCTGCTCTATGCTTTATGACCTCGTCAATACGTTGTCTTGGCTCAAGCGCAACTCTGGGCCAGCCTCCATGCATGAGATTGAAGGCTACAAAGGTTATGCGCTTCGTGGCCGGTTCCACGCGCGAGAAGATGCCCACACAAGAGCGACGAATATCGAGTTCGACAGCAGGAAGATGGAGCTTGCGGAAGGGATTCATCTGGTGGGAACCTGAGACATTGCCGGCCGCGCCGGCTCTGGGAACACCAGCCTCCACTTGGACTCGGATGGGCAGAATGTACCAGAAGTCAAAGGCCGTCGACTCGTTGACCTGTACCTTACGCGATCCTCGGCCGTTTGGAAGATAGTGGCGCGAAAGGGCAAAGATGAAAGCAGGAGGCAGTAACAGCCGGGTTGTCAGAGCCTCAAAGCAAGCTGAGGAGATGCGTAGCCTGTTGGCATCTTCCGGAACTCGATCTTGTCGGTTGTGGAGGAGGTACTTGTATATGAAGCTGTTCTTGTCAGTCTTTGCGCTTTCTGCGCCTTTCCCTCCTTCGTCACGAAATGCGCACGGGCTTTTAGACTGACAAGAATTCATGTAATGGCTCACGGTCCACGCGCTTCGGCTAGCAGAGTCAGCGATCTAGTTCCAAAGTACTGTACTTACAATCACGAGGGGCCGTACAAGAGACTTAATATGTGCCGGGCAGGTGAGATCGGACTCGATGACAAGAGAACGGGCACGATAGAGCGCGTACTTGATGAGCGTCTCGTGTGAAAGCTGGGATCGCTTGAAGGCTTCGAAGGATGCCGCAATTACATTCAAATGCTCCCTCGATATGTGGTTAGTTACTAAATTCAGGTACAAGGAGAACTGGCAGCTCACAGCTCCGGCGAGTAGTAACTACTAGCTTCATACATCGAATTCATGGCGAATCCCAGGGAGTCTGCATCCCGCAAAGTAACGAGAAATTCGAGGGAAAGAATACAGAAGGAAATACTGCTCGGGTCGCAGTGAGGCTGTGGAGAGCGAGATCAGAGTCGCGCCATCCCCTGCAGTCACAGCCACTGCCCTGACTTTGCAGTTAGGTATATTGTTAGGGCCTGTCGCCGTCTTCCCCGTTCGCTCCTTTTTTCCAACTCCGCTTCTCTCCGCCTTCTCGTCCACTTTTCCAGCAGAACAACAAATGCGCAATAGACGACATCGCCAGCAAAACCCCCAGTCGTCCGCCCTGGACCCCTCATGGATACTTCCTTCGGATGACGGAAAGGTTGAGCACGGTGCCAATTCTAATCTCTGTGGTGACAAGACTACGCCGGGAGAGCCGTTCAGGCAGCCGCGCGCAGACAGTCCCCTGGGAGCGGTTGATGCAGGAGGCGAACCTGTACCCGATCGACAGCTGCCCGATCGGAAGGTGCCAGCTACGCCCGGTCCTTCTCAACGCCCTCTAGTTGGCAAGAAAAAGAGGCGTTATGCTACTCAGCACTCCTCCGACTGGCTGGAAGACAGCGCAGACTCGGCCACGCTGGCCGCCGCTGGAGCGGCTAGACCTGACAAGGCTGTCAAGGTTGTGCAGAGCCCAATGCAGCTGCAGCCTGATAGCATCACAGGTGCATGGAACGAAGTCCTTTCACAGCCAGATCCTGTGTCAATATTTCGCGTGAGGAATTCGGCAAATGCGAGCACAGGATATGATGCGCCTGCAATTTCGCCGCCAGTATCATCGACTTATTCTACACCCTATAGTTTGACAAATACTTTAGAGCAAGGCTGACTCGAATTGAAGGGAAGTGGCGCAGTCCTAGCTAGAGAGTTCAGCCTTGTTATGAACTGGTCTGATTAGCATCGACGGCACCCTTCAACCTTTTTTTTTTTTTTTTTTTTTTTTTTTTGGCCAGCATTTCATCTGCCTTTAAGTTGCGCCGCAGCCTTCTCCGCATCCCGCAGAAGAGCGTCATGGTCACTCAACCAGGAAATTCTAAGACCATCGCTAGCTCGCAAAAAGATGTATAACCAGAAGCCTCCGATCACACCTAAGAACCCCATTCCGCCCAAGGGGAGACAAAGTAACAGCATGCTAAGGAACCTAAGAGACAGTATGAAATAACCGTCTATTTGAGCTACACAAATCTTACGCTGATCTCTAATGGGCTCTGTCTCTAGAAGTTCGTGTTGACCGCTCGCGAAGCGGGTATCCTCCTTTTCCAGCAGTGCCCGATCATGCACCCATAGACTATGAAGACAGTCCTATACCATCGCCCATAGAGTCGCCCATCAGAAGCCCGGCTTTTTCAGAAATTCATTCAATGAACCCCTGGGTAGATTTTCCTCTTGCTCACTATTTTCCCACCCAGCCACCGCGTCCGCGAGCAGGATATGTCAATCCTGTTCCAACCGGTTTGCCGCCACAGGAGGTACATGAGTACCACAGGCAAGACTTGCTGTCACTTCGACAGATGCCTCTCACTTTTGCTATTGATGTGTCTGGGAGCACAGGAGGGAGCGTCCTGCGCGAAGAACGGAATGCCATTCTCAAAGTCTCATCCAACTTTGACCGAGAAATTCTCACATCCCAGTCAACCGTGCTTCCTTGGTGTCACAAAAATCACTCGCCGGTGGACCTGGTTAATCTTGAATTACTCACTGCTGGTGGCGGGACGAATCCCGCTGTATTACTAGAAGACCCTATTTGCAGACGCCAGCTTCAGGACTGCCGCGTTTGGTTCCTGTTAACGGATGGTTTCATTGAAGAGCACTTGATTAACAGATTTGCCAATGCCATCCCAGAGGCAGGTATGCATGGGACTGCTTGTGTTATTATTCTCTTCGGCTATGTCACAGGGTCTCCCTTCCACTGCAATGTTTCAGTCGGTATGTCAGTCTTTGCTGTCGCTCCACATTGCATATTCCTCTTCCACGACGTTAGGACTGGCGTAGTATATGTCTTCCAAGCCAAGGGTTGCTTTTCCAGTCTGCTACCAGAGAAGAAGCGCTTCACGTCATTTGGGGACTGGACCAAGTGGACAGACTTGGTTCACATCACCTATGACGAATTGGTGCAGGTTCAGGTCCCGGCTCCCACAAAGCTGTCTCGAGATACAGTCCTGCTGCCTACTGGGCGTCAGCTGGATATGAACGATATCTATAATAATACGCTCTCGGAGGCTGATAAGCTGGACTTGCTGTCGGACTACTCAGCTTTAGACGTCATCATACTGGCCGCAAAGACTCGAGGCAAAGACCACGAAGTCAAGACGTGGATCTCGAACACCCGTCGTGCGAGAGAGTCTAAGGATCCGATGCGAACGGAGCGTGAAGACGTCGGCGGCACAGGTATAGCGCGTCTGGTCGCCGTACTCGACAAGGTCTCTCCTCCCGATGTCATGCGAGACCAACCAGAAGTCATGTGGCAAAAACTCCGTATTTCATCTTCATTGCCCAATCTTTATCCGATGAGGAAGGATCTCTGGTACCAGAACTGCGAGAACTGGCGGAATTTCGAGAGCAAGCTCGTTGTTGAATGCGACCTGTCCTCAAAGTTGGACGAGGTCTTCGACGATATTCTTTGCACCATGCAAATCTATGAAAAGGGGAAGATAAAACATCCCTCGCAGCTGACTCCGATGACATCTCCATATCCGGGCGACATACAAGCCGGAACGTCTAACATACGCAAGAGAGATAGTCCATTGGCCCCCCAACCTTACGCGAACCACGGCCACTATTACCAACACAATGTTAATGCTTTTCCTGTCTCGCCACCCCGCCCTGTGTTCTCCAGTGATGCGAATGCGGCCGCCGTCTCTTTTGTAGCCAGAGATATGCTCTTTCTCCAAGGATTCAAGGGACACAGGATCTGGACTGGAAGGAGAAATGGTCTACCCTCTAACTACAACGAGTGTCCCATTTGTGGACAGTATAATTCGCTGCAGACGCTCTTGCTACAGGCATATCGCGGTGGTGAGGACACTCCGCACTTCCCCAGAATAAACTCTCGAGCCAGACACAAGTATCCAATGGTTCTAGGGAATTATCCGGAGACTGATGTGATCCTGCCTCTTGCAACGTGTGACGCCTGCGCATTTCTAATGCTACAGGTAGGTGAACTACCAAACGGTGATCGTGTGGATGCTGCACTACCGCTGGTCTCCCTGGAATATGAGGGAAATAGGCGGGAATGGCTACGCACCCTTTGCAAGGTGTATGACAACCGCTTCCACGACCGGATAACTCTGCTCGTATTCCTTTCCTCTGTCTGCTCGACGATCGAGGATCTTGAAACTGAAGAACACGACGCTTCGGACCTGATAAAGAATCTAAAGTGGTGTTGCAGAGAAGTGTGCGAACTTTCAGGCGAATCTACGACTGCATGTCTCACTCCAGCTGATACCCCGATATCAGCGGTTGTCGACGACTCGATTCCACTGATGATGGCGTTGAGAATGGCCTTCTCCAAAGCAAGTCCGTCATCCTCCCTCGAATCCCACTTCTTGTTATATCCCCTTGAGGGCTTTATTGTTTTCATCCGCCTAGCTTGCACCCTCTTGGAAGATATTGAACCGTCCGTTGTCGAGCTGTTCGTATGGAAACGGCTCCTCTACCACTTTACAGAACAGCATAGCGAGCTGCGTAAAACGCTAGGCGCTCAGGAAGCCAATGCAAGGCTTAGGTCTATTATCTTTGACATGTCTGCTGCGGCCGCAGCAGCAGACAATAAGGCACCGCCGGTGCCGAATCTGTCTCTCTCCGTTGAGGATCTGACAGATTCTTACCTCCTCCCTGTCTCCTCAGGAGCACTCGATCAGTTCCAGCGAATAAGCTCTTTCTTCAACCCAATCGAGGAATCAGAGGCCTATCACTCTGCACTGGCCGTCTTTCTGCACCTGCTGCTGAATGTGTCCATTGCCGATGGAAGCAGGTTTCTAGATGCTGAAGATCTCTTCACCGAAGTGCAAAATTACTATGACACAATGCGACTTACTGATGGGGATTTGCATGTGCTGGAGGCCCCGAGACTAATTGTCCGCGAAGATGCGGCCAAGCTGGTGGAAAAGGCATATCACCTGCAGAGTTCTAACGTAGGGAAGTAGGTCAGCTGCCATAGCAGCCCAACAAAATAAATTCATATGAGAGGTTCTAGCATGCTTTTCATTTTCATTTTGTCGTTGTTGTCGTTGTTTTAAGGAAAGTAGTGAAGGTCAGCCTTGTTTCAACCTTTCTGTTGGTTTCGTTCGTTATGCGCCTTGAAGTTAGTATGAATAATGATAACCATTGGCCCCTCCACTGAGGCAGATACAATGAGTATTATACTAATTCGTGCTACTATAGTACCATTAGTAGTACTATTCTGGCATCTGAATATTTCTAATTCAGCAGTTCATTTATTTCCAGAGGTCAGGATACCCGGACCTCGGAAAATTTCTTAAGCTAGGAGATTTCACGGACGGAAGGTAGCTGCTCCTCTGATGGTCCTCTACGGTCAGCCGCTTATACCTTTTTGAGGATGGATGAGTACAAGGGCAGGAAAAGACTCATCCGCCGAAGTTAGATGTAGCGGTTTTGGATTACGCTTGGCTGAGGACGTCGGGAGGAAGGGAGTACGCCACCACAGCTTGCTGGACAGGGGTTGATAGTGGTAGCTCTTTGAACGATGATCTTTAAGTTAAGATAGATAGATAACTGCCAAATGAGTGGGGCTCTTGTGTTGTACGTCCCAAAATCATGCCACTTGGGTTAACCAGCCTTTCTTGGGCCAGCTGGGATAGCAGTGCGCCTTTATAGCTCAGTGGTAGAGCGCGCCACTTGTAATGGCGAGGTCCTCGTTGACCCCGAGTGGGGGTAATACCAAACCCTAGACAGGACGCCTTTCAGAATCAATTATCCAGTCTGTATTCTCCGAGCATGTCTGCTATGATACTTGTCGTGCAAGCTGAGTGCTCTGCGATGGTTTTTGCTTTTGCGTGTTAGAATATTGTCTGAAAATGGGAATCGTAAGCCTCTAAGTAGATGTGTTGTACCTACTGAACATTGTAGACAGTAGAAAATATTATCACTTCCTCAAGTATAAATATTTGATCTCAATAACATATTAGGCGTAGAGCAGCAAATATATGTACTGCAGAATGTAGTTACAACTAGAATATGAGGATGAAAATGGCTCTCCTCTGCAGACTGACCCAGGCACCCTCCCTCACCCTGCCAGGCTGGGCACCTATAGGACACTCGTCCTCCTTCCTCTTGGTGTTCACATTCCAGGTTCTCTCCTAATCCCTAACCTGCAAACTCTAAATAGACTTTATGAATCTTGTTGTCTTTATTCTTAGACTTAGACCCTGGTAATCATTCGTCCTAGCTTTTCTAAATGGTATCTGTACTCGTTCAGTCAGCTCAGGGTAGTAAGCACCAACACTGGAATAATCCTATTCTTTACAGGGAAACTCGAGCTAGTCTAGGATATTGTTACGGACCCATTGGGGGGGCCCCGCTCACAGGGGTATCGGCGGGACAAAAAGGACCTACAGTGAAATGACAAAAGTATTTAGAAAGCGCCAGTGGTGCCGCCTCTACAGCAGGAATGATCATCGTTTTGGTGCCTGCAAAATACCTTAGAATTTCCTAATATAGAAGCGGTACCACTTGTGCTTTTCCAAATACTTTTGTCATGCCACTGTATCAAGCACATCGCTCTGAGAGCAACGGGATAAAGACGACCCTCTGCCAGGAAACGCCAGTCACGTGATCACGCACAAAACAGCCTCCTATTCGCCGTCTTATTCTATACCGTAATGTATTGGGTGGAAAATATCACATGACCTGAAAATCGACACTGGTGAACTTCCGTACCTGATCTTCCTTCACCGCTCATTTTCATTTTCCTTCCATATTTCAATATTACCTCCGTCGACTCCTGCTCTGTTCACAATGTGGGAACCAGTGGTTGTCCCCTTTCAGAACTCCCAGCCTCTACCTACTCTACCTACAACAGATGAAATCCGCGCTTGTACCAATGTTCTGTGGGAGACCAAGGCGTCCAAGATTGTGGCAGTGAACGACGATATTGTTGTAAAATATGGAGGTTGTATAAACACCTGGGAAGGCCAGGCTTTGGTTTACCTTGAACGACACGTCCCAGAAATTCCGGCTCCTCGACTGTACGCGATGTACTATGATTCTGAACAACTTTTCTTGGTCATGCAACGCGTTCCCGGGGTGCAGCTGAATTCCATTTGGCCATCATTGGCGCCCTCTGAGAAGGATGACATTATCGCCAAACTCCAACTAATATTCAACGCAATGCGAAAGGCCGAGTGTCCATGGCCTGACTTTTTCGGAGGCCTGGACGGGGGCGGCGTACATCACTACCTCTTCTATAGCCAACATGGCGATCATAAATTTCTAGGGCCTTTCTCCGGCGAACCTGCCTTCGTTGCGGGCCTTGTCGGTAATTATAGAGCCTTGGCCGAACGCAATAATTTGCCAGACTACAAGGCTCGCTTTTACGAAAAATATCTCCCTCGCGTCCTTGAAGGTCACCGGCCCACACTGACGCATGGGGACGTTCAGCAGAAGAACATTATGGTCACAGAAAATACAAGCCGCCCAAACAATCAAGGTGGGCGATCATTTGACATCGTACTGGTCGATTGGGAGAATTCCGGCTGGTTTCCTGACTTCTGGGAATTCTTTTGTGCATCTGACCCCTTTATTTTCCAGTGGGAAGAAGACTGGTCCTGGCGAGTCCAGGAGTTTGTTCAAGTATGGCCCGCCGAGATGGCCATGATGCAACTGATTGACAAGGATCTAGGCTTTTGAAGTACCTTGGTATGTTTAGAACGAAATCGATGTATCTTCTTAACCACAAAGAAAAAAAAATAAACAAAACAAAAGACCAGTTATCCTAATTCCAAATCTACTTACAAATTTATCTCGCCATAGTTACTGTAACATTGACAAACCGATGCTTCAAATTGAGCTATGCAAAATTCCTTCGCGTCGCAAGGCCGGAATCGCAAGCTGATGTGTCCATTCGTTACACTTCATGATTGGCCGTCGTTGTTCGCCTGGCCCGTAAAGATCCCCATTCTGCTTCGTCCAAGTAAGCTTATACCGCTTATCTGGATCCTCGCTCCAAAAGTCAATTCCCTGCTGTTTGGTCGGTTTCGGCAAGGCTTCCAAGATACCCGCTATTCTCGGATAATCGGCTTTGCGAATCCATCCAATCTCTGAGGTTCTGTGAAAATGCCTGGACGTTCCAGGAGCATAGTTGTCTTTCACTTCGAACCGCATGCCGCTGCTGGCGATGATGTCGCCGGTGACATGAAATAGCGCTCCTTGGAAAGTCTTCGGGTCTATTTCAACGAAGATACCTGTGTGGTATCGCTTGGGAGGGTCCAGAGGATCGTAGGCTACTGTGTCGAACTCTGGTGTGAAGACTTTGTACCACTCCTCCCCTCTGCGAGCGCCGGAAGGGGGTGCCGCCCTAGGTGCCGCCCTAGGTGCCGCCCTAGGTGCCGCTCTCGGTGCCGCTCTGGGTGCTAGGGCCGTATCGCCCTTCATGTCGGCACCCTGGGTCCTTCCCCTAGCGCTGGGAGGAGGTGCTGCTCTTGGCGCTACTGCGGGTGCTGCTCTGTATGCTCCTCTGTATGCTGTAGAGGGTGCTACGGCCAGTGCTGCGGCCGGTGCTGTTCTGGATGCCCCTCTGTATACTACCGCGGGTACTACCACAGGTGCTGCTGCTGGTACTGTTCCAGGTGCTGCTGGCCTGGGTGCTGGAAAGGGGCTGCGCTGCATGTTGCGGGATCCTTTCTTGTCGAACATGTTTGATATTTAGACAAGGATGTGAGAAGAGTGTAGTGTTAATGAAGGAAGACAGAGTATACCAAAGTATTAGGATGCTGAATAGTGAAGGTATGGTTGTTTCAGTCAGGATATACGGCGGGCGATTACGGCCAATTTGCAATAACTGAGATTGGCAAATTGGCAACTAAGGGACCTCACCGCCGCCAGTTCCGCCTACTAGTGATCTGACATATATTGTTCAGTCCATATGGAGTATGGTGGGTGGTAATACCTGCCACTCCCATTACTGCTGCATCCTATATCCAACTAACCAGGGAGACCAAATTCAACTCCACCAATTCTCCATATTTCCTTATGAAATTAAAGTATGTATAGGTATATATCCACAGTTTTAATTTCATAAAGAAATATTCAGAATTGGTGGAGTTGGATTTTGCTTAAACCATCACCTGGTGAATATAGGATGTGAGATGAGCACTGAGTCAACTATACTATACTCTACCTACTCTGCCATCTGAAAAAATTCAATTTTAGTTTTTGCAAATTGGCCGTAATCGCCCGCCGTACAGGATAAGACAATGAGTAGTGATCATTTTGTCACAACTGAACTCATATCATCTTCCTTTTCTAAGTCAAAATCAATTTTCCTAATTGTGAATGGAAGTGTATACTTGGACATGATCATGAGATATTTCAAGTATCATCTTGCGCGCGCTAGCTGAGAAGTTGTAACAGTTGATGAGGCTGAATTAAGCAATTGGATGACAGCTTCAAAGAAAATCCACCTGTTACATGTTGCGTATCAGTATAGCCTGCAGGCCGCCATACACTAGTTGCGGCGTTGCGCGTACTATATTTGTGCCAGTGGATAACCGTCCAGCTGTGGCTAGTTTGGTGGGTTTGTGACGGAGGAATAGGCGCCTCTTTACTAAGAAGCCCCACCCATACGATAATTCCTATCCAAACGATAAATTTGACACTATTCAGCTTCCTATACACCACCATCAAGATGAATTCTAATTCTGACGTTGAGATACGCATTTCTGAAACCTGCCAAATTGCAAAACGCGTAAAAAAACCTAATTGAAGCGCGTTGCCGTGTCAATTAAACGTTCCTTACCGACGCCTCCGAGCCCGCTTCCATGGCCGCGCAGACCTTTCCTCACGTCTTATGTCAAGAAAAGCCCTTGATAATGTACAAGAAGAAGCTTTGATAGATTGGAATCATCAACTTGATCCTCTGTATACTCCACCTACACTAACAATGATTGAATCTGCTACGAATTAGATTTTACAACGAAATGCGGAAAACGACCCGTCTCGTACGGTCAGCCAGAATTGGGTCTACTGTTTAGCTATAAGAGCCGAGCCTTCAAAGCTGAGATATAGTCCATCTGTAACAATTGAATAATACCAGCCAGCCTGGACTTGCACAGCTCGCGCTGCGCGCGAGATTTGCTACGCATGTCCGATCAAAAGGGCGCATGAGACTTTTGTAGAAGTCTCGCTAAAGATTGAGTTCCGATGACCAACCATTCCATCGACAGAAGGCAGGCGTGATAAGCCCTTGCGTACGGCAACCTTGCATCGCAATCGCTCGTGCCATTGGCAGAAATTCCCACGCTATCCCACTACACAATAGCGCGTAGCGGCCCTACAATAGTATCAATTGATACTGAGCCCTGGTTGCCAATCATTTCTGACTAGAGCGACTAGGTGTAACATACATGTGCGTTGACTGGTCCCAAAATCATATTTTATGCTGCCAGACAAACTCTGGGAGGCGTAGGAACCAGGATGGAAGCGATCTTGTCTGTTGGGTGCAGAGATGAGGATGATTTCAGTTGCATAATCCCGTAGGTAAAGGAACCCTGCTTTAGAGAGCATACACAGAAATAGCGACGGTAGGGGGAGCATGGAAGCCGTAATTGATAGGTTCATAAAACCCTGCTAGGTAATAAGAGGTCAGCAGACTAGGCGTATGTCTGAAGGCATTGGGAAGCAAGCTTGCCCGCCAATTCCTCGGGCGAATTTCCAAGTAGACTTCGTATCCATACTCAGAAAATTTGATCTGACCGTTGATTTGCGAGACTGTCGAAGTCCATTTAACATGCAATATGAGGTCAATGTAGAGAAAGTAGAGTTATAGGGAGGAATCGGGGAGAGACTGTCTCAGCACTCACCCCTGGCGGGGAAATCTCCTGCGTATTGATTGAGGTTGCACATGTGGCACTAGTCCTTGGAGCATTTAAGGGCACTGTGCATCCCATCCGTCCTCTGATAGAACACTAGTTAATCTACGAATCTGTTAACTGAAGATCCCATTGCCAGCTACATTTGAGGTCCTAACTGGAATATTATCGAGTGGCAACGGACAGAAAATTATGGTATAACCTAATGCTCATTCAAGGCAAAGATTTCTGCACTGCGTAGTGTTCAAAATACACCATTTCCGGCGTCATACTACTATATTTTAAGCTCTCAGGAGGCCCGTAAGGTACAGCAACCGTCAGCAGTGCGGTTGCACCTGCAGAGTAGCAGATCCTGCTGTCGGACGGCCGGTTTCTTTTTCGATCTATTGGTTCGCGCCCAGGCTGAATCCGAGCTTTCTATTTCTGTGCTATAGTAGAAGTGATGACCATTTAAGATAACGCCAATCTCAACGCGTAACGACGAAGGGGCCGGATGTTGCTTGAACGAGAAGAACATGAGCAAAAAGACAGGGTCAAAAAAAAACACCAAAGAATAAAAACCGGCCGTTCTTATCTACATGCGTCAAACTGTGGAAGCTCTGGGTGTATCATCATCCGGTGCCGCCAACAACGGCGTGATCAGATCTCGTTCCTGGTCGAGCGCCTTGGCCTGCGACTCGCCCGAGTGGCGATACAGGATGTAATGCTGGACGACAAAGATCACATCGAAGAAAATCGTAACGTTCCCCAGAAGAAATTTCACGGGATTCCCTGTAATCCCGCTCCAGTCGTTCTCGTAGCTGGAATCGATGACCAGTTGGATCAGAGACAGCACACCACCCACTAAATCCAGCATGATCTGAACGATGCTCCAGCCGACGGTCGACTTGCGTTTATAGTTGACCCATGCCTGCGGCACGTATTTCACGACCGTTATGACGACTTTGATATAGGAGAGCGCATACAGCTGGCCAACTGGTTAGTCCTTCTTGGCGGAAATCTTGTCACTCTCTCTACATAGTACTCACCACGTCAATCCACGCCCACGTCGAAGGATCGTACCCCCTATCTGGACTCTTAACAAGCACAATACCCACCACTACCGCAGTGGCAACTACAGAACCCCAAAAAAGGCCCAAAATCGGCCGGCTAGCAGTCTGATAGCGAGATACTTTGAATCCCCAAATTATCGGCCAAAATTGCGAATAGACGATAGAGCTGAGCACGAGCGCATGCAGCGCGAACGCGAAGTCGTTAAATCTCACGCTGGGCGTCTCCGAGAGCGGATGACGAGCCGCGTATTGTTTCAAAATCACCGGAGAATAGAGGAAGCCCGCCGTGTATATCGTGTAGCAGACGAAACCCAGGACGTTGATCGTAGGAAAGTCGATCGCTAAGCCTGCTGTCGAACGGCGCTGGTAGTTATGGATCGGTTGCGGGTAAAAGGATGCCGACCAGCAGAGCATACTGTATCTGGTTAGCAAATAGGTAGTTTTTCAAAACCATAGCGAATAGAAGCTCACTATATCCATCCTAAAAGCCTGTAACCATCCAGTCTGTTAGCCCAAGCCAGCGCCCCAGCCGTTATCTCCAAGGGGGTGGGATTTGAGCGCCTACCGAGAGATGGCCTTAACAAGGATCTCCGTTTGGGAGGCCATGGTCCAAAGTATGACGAATCTAGCAAAGAATAGAATCGTCAAGAAACCCACTGGCCCTGAACATTACATTTCACACAGGATCTGCGTTTAGCAACGAGGCAGCAGAGTGGGAGGAAGTCTTGATAAGGACGGTGCGTGGGGCCTTGGCAATAAGCAGTGGTCTTAAAACCACAAAAGGTGAGATCGAACTTTTTTTGCTTCATAACAATCTTACAGTCAGTTAACTTATGGTACAGTTGGCACCGACAAATTACATCTTCCTTGCTTTGGATTCTATTCCGAGTACCTCAAGTATGCAGGATTAGAGATAGCGAAATCGCACTAGTCCTTGATGGATGATCTCTATCCAGGCGTCCATATAGCATTTGTTCCCTCATTGTCTCCTGAAACCCATGATCATGTCTCGAGGACTGTTCTTCTGCAGTAGTTCTTCAGCAGAACAAACAGTGTCTTTGGCTTCCGGATCTCCAAGATGATCTCCCCAAGCTTCCGTTCACCATGGCTGGTTAAACAGCCCCAAAGCTAGTCTTAACTCAGATCCAACCTCGTCCTACGATGTGAGGAGCACCTCGGGTCGGAATACCCCCTTCCCAGGCACCTTCTCAGGCCTAGACTGGTAAAGGTTCCCCGACCCTCGAGCCTCAGTGCTCTCTCTTCCGCTCCAACAGGCCAGCTGCCTGCTAAGATTGCGACAAGCGAAGCTAGCGGTTAATTATGCGCCTGCGGAGCAGAGCGCGGAAATGTAGTTGAATATAGTTCAAACCGAGGGATGTAGCATGGTAAGGACTACTGAGGCGTCACGGCATATAGAATCCAGATCTGTGCCCCTATGCTTGATTCCGTGTGCGTAACGAACTCTGATAAGGTGATAAGATAAGCATAGCACGCGATCTGACGTATCGCACGCAAACGGACTAAACAGGACAAATGCATCAAACTCATCTCCCTCAACGCGGGCGCGCGTCGCACGCGTTTCAATTTGAAGGGAACCATCCCCAGTTGACAAGAGAAGCACAATCCATTGCCTTCTTCCACCCCTTCTGATCTACTGGTGAATAACCTCATATCAATATAATGACCAAAGAGACCACTCCTCCTCCTCAGACAGACTCAGAAACCGTCACCGCCCCCCGCGAACCTCCCTCACTCCCGGCCTCTCCACTCCCAAAACGAACCAAGACGTCCCAGAAGGATACCGAAGAGAACGTCCCTGGCTCCATTGCTTCCACTATGGCCTCTAAGACGTCCAACGGAACTCCTGTTACATCCCTCTCTCAGCCATTGCCTCCTCTTTACGTCAAGAAGCTCACGGAATCTGCCCAAGCGCCGACCCGCGGCTCGGCTTTCGCTGCCGGGTATGATCTATACAGCGCGAAGGAAACAGTGATTCCCGCGCGGGGGAAAGCAGTCGTGGACACGGGGATCTCGATTGCCGTCCCTGAGGGAACGTGTATGTGCTTCATTGCTCCTCTGACTATTTGGTGTTTCTTGCGTGTAGGGGCGCGGTGGATAAAACAATCGCTAACGCAAGTCGCCATTTAGATGGCCGGGTCGCTCCCCGAAGCGGTCTTGCTGCGAAGCATTCCATTGATACCGGAGCCGGCGTTATTGATGCCGACTACAGAGGCGAAGTGAAGGTTCTTCTGTTTAACTTTTCAGATGTTGACTTTGAAGGTGCGCTTCTCCCGGTTCGCGATGTGGATATAATTAAGGCTTAACTCTTCCTCGTTTCTGCTGCTGACGTGTACTGGAATCAAATAGTCAAACAAGGAGACCGTATTGCTCAGCTCGTTCTGGAGAGGGTACGTTCGCTAACCCTTACACTGCATATCGCTGTTGTTTGTACATGGTCCGTACATCTTTTGCTGACGTTCCGTCTTCAGATCTACACGCCTGAAGTGCTAGTTGTTGACCAACTGGAGGACACCATTCGCGGTGCTGGAGGATTCGGGAGCACTGGAGTGTAAGAGGCAGGTATGCCTTTTACACGACTTGTTTAAGTGCCTTTGAATGAAGTACAATATAAGGGGTTGTCAAATTGGCGCATGGAGGTGTCTTACTCCGGGGTCTTAGATCTTAAGGACGGGGAATCATGGATGTATTTCTAACGGGTATGAAATGGTATCTGATGTTCACTTAGATAAAATGATACTTTGGCGAATATGGAACTTATCATTCCCCCCTCCCAACTGTTTCCCTTCTTCAGCTCTCCCTTTCAGACCTCTATTCCATGTATCTATGCATCATATATTTCTGATTCTAGCATTCTATATGCCACGCTCAGCCAGATCAAAATCGACCCGAAAGAATAGCTGCTCAGGCAAGACGAGCCGACGGAATGAATGGACAAATCGAACGCTTGGAAACATCTAGTATTCCCCCCCTTTCCCCCCCCCCCCCTTTTTTTTTTGCAAAATCACCAGGTCTATGTCGCAACGAAACGGATGATAACACTTACTCTTTCCATTCCTGTACCTTAAACTTGACCACCGGCGAGTGCAGAAACTTCACATTCCGAACAAGTCGCACCTCTGCCGCTTTGGAGTTGCGAAGAAGCTCCTCCTTCTGCTTCTCTTGCTCGCTGACGGGTGCCGAGGGCTTCTCGGCGGCAGCAGCAGCAGCAGCGATACTTGCCAGTTCAGCATTGCGAGCCTCCAGGGTCCTTTCTAATACGCTATGCATGCTAGATAGGACTTTCACAGCGGCCTTTGCCAGAGGGAGATCGGTAGCCTGGACGGAGTCAGGTGAGACCCAGGACCTGGTGGTTGGGAGATCCGGCCCCGCAGCGAAGACGGCCTCACGGAGTCTTGCGACGGTGAGAGCGGCGAACATGTCGCCTGTGCCGCTGAAGTAGCAATCGAAGGCGGGCACATCGATGCGGAACAGCCGCGGGGAGCCGTCGGAGCGAATCGTCGAGCCGATGACGGTCAGGGAGGATGGCGGAGGCGGCGGCGCGGTAGCGGAGGGGGAAGAGTCGGTGAGCGCAGAGAGCTGGACGGAGGTGATGATGATGTGTGGGACGGAGTAGGTCTTGTGGATAGCTGCTACGGCTTCTGCAAGGGTGTGCAGAGAGGTGATTTTGATTCCGGAGAGGAGCCTTGTTCAAATTGTGGTTTCCTTGCGTTTAGCATGGGTCAAAAATTCGCCGCGGCGAAGAGAGAGAAACTGGAACTGGAAACTGAAACTAAAACCTGGTTTCCGTGCTACTCACTCGGCTTCGAATTGGTTCGGGAGGATGAGATCCGCAAGACGGATGACTCTCTTGTACGCTGGTACCACATCGTCGCTGACGTACAGCCGTCCCTGGTCTCCCATGACGGGGTCAAGGACTATACCGTGTCAGGGCATTGTGACTCCATTGAGAAATGCACTTATTTGGAAGAAGAGTTCATTGGCTCACCCCAAAAGAAAGAGCCAGGCTCCTTCTCGACCCGTTTCTGCAGGTCCAGTCCGATGGCCCCTACGGCTTCGACGGCCGCCGCGCTGGGGATGTATCCGGACAGCATGACGTCGAAGTCGGTCAGGTGGCTCTGGGATAGACCTTGGTAGATATCACTGATCTCTTGAGCCGTTGTCCTAGTACCTTTGAACTGCCCGTAGCCGGTATGGTTGCCTGTGGTTGCAGAGTTGGTTCCCGCTGACTCTGTTAAGTTGGGGGAGGCAGAGCTTACTGAAATGAACGGTGTTTAAGGCTGCCACTTCGCAGCCCAGTGACTGCATGACGTACGTTGCCATAGTGTTGCCGACATATCTAGATTGACATTCAGTATGAGGCATGCATTTGACACCGTTTTAGGTGTTTTCATTAGGCCAAACCGGAGATCCATGGCCTAATATTTTCAAATGCAAAGGTGTAACCAGAGTATCAGGAACACCAGAAAATAGAACATACCCATAGACAACCTGATTCAACAGAACCAACCTGCATCAGTATGCGAATGTCCTAGCAGGAAAGCCAAACATGCCTGTATACAGGGCAGAAGTAGTAATATCGATGACTCAGGCACATACATGGCTTGCTATGGCGAGAACACGAGTCTCAGGGACCAAGGAGTCCGAATCAGAGGACATTATCAGGAGAGATAGAGTTGTAGGACCCAAAACACAGGGCAAATAAACAAGAGCAGACCAAAGAGCTGAGATAATCTCCACAGTTGCAATTCTTGCAGAGATGAGTGTCGACTGCACGCAATGATGTTATCGGAAGATAGTGCGGAGAATTGCCCCTCCCGACCGTTTCTTCGCCGAACCAAATTGCTCACGTCTGACTGATTGATTTATCCAATTAGATTGGGGACACAGGGTTGATAGATATTAAGCTAAATAAAAGAGCATCACAGTCAGGATCTAATATCTCATATCCACTGCTCCATTTTGCACCCTGTGCTCTTCTTTCCGTCTATAGCCTGCTCGGATCATCCCAAGCAATCCTGTATTTTGCATCTCCTCGTCCTTCGAAGTATGCTTGGTGTCATACTGTCCAGATGCTGAGGTTCTACTCTTCATGGCCTGCAGTTGCGACAAAAGGTTAGCCAATTGAATGGTTCTGGTCATCTTCTTTCTCCCTGATTCTTGCAGTGCAGGTCATCGCAATGCTTTCACCAACTGGTCAGTCAGGCCCAGGAGTAGCCCAGCCGCTTCCAATTCTCTACTAGTAGACACGGAAGGTTCATCGGACAGATCTCATGTTTCAGGTTGTATCCTCTTTCAATTTAGATATGCAGGTAATACATGATTAACTTTGTTTGCGATTACATCCCGGCTATCTTGACTGAGGTGCAGGAGGCACAATAATGTAGGGCAACCCAGCATCGTCTATTTCTAAACCAACGGAAGCGAATTGTCTGGAGTACGGCAAGATGTTTCTATTTAATCTGGAAATTTTGTGGGTCCTCTCTACGTTCCAACCAATCTTTGCTGGAGAAGTCATTCTTATTGTCTTCTTTATCATCCTTATTGCGATTAGAAAATGTGTACACGTTGTCTTCATGCTAGCAAAAATTGCAATATTTGGTTTAACTCTATGTGCTTCGAAATCAGCATATTACCCTAGGGTACAAGTCATCATGATACGTGATCTCAACTGATGCCACTAAAGTTAGAAGGGGGGACTGGAACTGGCACCAAAAAGCTGGAATCTCATAACCCACAATGCGAAAGCGTGACCACAACAAGAAGGGAGGTGTATGAGAACAGCTGGTCCTCAATGCGCTACGTATGTTAGGTCTGCGTCTTATCTGCTAACGCGGATAATGTTGGTATTTTGGCCTTGTACAAGAACACAGGAGACCCAGCTGTTCCCTTACAGGAGGAGAAAATATCAATTTGGAGATACAACAGAGCAAGACGGACCAAACAGCCATAATTTGGAAGATCCCTCCCCAGAAAAAAGATAAATTAAGGCAACACATGACTATCCCCTAGTTAATATCTTCTATTCCGGCTGGCTGGCATGAGCTTCCCAATTGATCTCCAGACATAGCTCCAACAATACATCCCCAGTCCGGTGCTCGAAATCAAAAGACAGGACTGACACGCAGACAATTTGAATAATACAGGCGGTCGCCGGTATCATTCATCTTGCATCATGTGGAATACAAGAAAGCCGGCCGCCTCACGCTCAGCGCAGAATGGGCAGACGGCCAATTGGATTCTGCGGGTTGCATTTGACGCAAAAATCATCAATTAGTGAAAATATCACATCCCTCCGTCTACGGGTATACTAACCACTTTCCCAAGTGGCATTTCCAATGAAAAACTGGATGAATAGATACTAGTAGCTTTACACAAAGCTGGAAGGACCGTGGCCTGGGTGTTGCGTTCACATGCCCACAAAGCTCGGTTAAACATATTTTCCGGTGAGCCACTAGCCACGAAAGCTGAGAGCCGTGGGAGACACCTCCCCTTGATAACCTATCATCAGCCTCGCGGAGCACAGAGAATGGATTTTGATCCTCTTGCACAGCGGCAATCAGATCGAGTTTTCCAGGTGTGGATACAGAACTTGCTCAGAAATTCACCGGAGGAACTGGCGGGCAAGCTTGCTTCTCGTCATTGCCCAGGTACACCAGTAACAGCTTCACGGTTCTCGACCGGCGCTTTTAATATATGTTATCGAGTCACTTTCGAAGATAGACGTCGTGTCCTAGTTCGCTTTACTGCCCTCGGTCGGGTCATTGCTCGCAATGAAAAGGTCAAAGATGAGGTCGCTGTCATGGAGTACATTGCTCAACACACAACAATCCCTGTTCCAAAGGTGCTAGGATTTGGCAAGAGTGTGGTCGGTCCATACATCGTGATGACTCTCATTGACGGAAATCCATTGAGCAAATACCTCGGCGATTCATCTCAGGAGACAGTCACATTGAACCCAAGCATCTCTATGTCTGTCTTGAAGAGAGCTTATTTCGGCATGGCTGAGGTACTCCTAGAGTTGTCAAAGCCTGAATTTCCGTCTATTGGAGCTGTCTGTCAGGATGAGTCAGGTAATTGGACTGTGCACAAACGTCCGCTTACTTTCAACATGAATCGGCTTGCTCAATTCTCCAATGTCCCACTCAATGTCTTTGAGCGGCAACATTTCAATAACGCGGCAGATTATTTTGAGGAGCTCGCCCGCCAACATCTCTACCATCTTGAGCTTCAACGCAATGATGCAGTTACGGATGAAGCCGACTGCCGGAAGAAATATGTTGCACGGTGTCTTTTTCGCAAGCTCTCGCGTGAGATATCCAAAGAACATTGCAATGGCCCTTTCCGGCTCTATTGTGATGACCTTCACCCCGACAATGTCCTTGTTGATGCATCAAAGCTTGTTGTCACCGGAGTCGTTGATTGGAAGTTTACTTATGCTGCTCCTGTTGAATTCACTTATGCTGCTCCTTGCTGGCTCTTACTAGAGCGTCCGGAGGACTGGGACTCCGATCTCAATCAATTTTTGGATCGCTTTATGCCGAGGTTTTGTACTTTTCTGGAAGTACTTCGAGACGCCGAGACCAAGAAAATAAAAGACGGTTCCTTATCACAATCCCAGCGCCTATCAGTCGCTATGCAGCACTCATTAGAGACTGGTCTATTCTGGATTTCCCTTGCTTCACAACACAGCTCTATGTTTGATGAGATTTACTGGAACTTCATTGATCCAAGATTTTTTGGTCCCTTTACAGGGATTGAGGATCGACTGTGTCTGCTAAGTGCCGAAGAGTGTGTGAATATTGACACTTTTATTGAGAATAAAATGCATCAGGCAAGTGAGGGCAGTTTGGTTTCTCATTACGGTATTGATGAACTAGTTGATCTATAAATATCACTAGTCGGTTTAATTGATTCATTTACCCATGAGGGGGAACTACTCCGAAATCAGCAACATGTCCTACGGAAGCTGCTCAAACAGATGATAGCATCCGGAATCAGGAGAACAACAAGGACAGGGATACAGACAACTTCAACGTCGTCAACTTGTACCTTCAGGAAACCATCGAGACCCTGCGGAGAGATACTTCCTTAGGACCTACAGAAGGAGATATTGGCTGCTGACAGGAGAAAATGATTTCAACTCTACACAGTTCCGACCAATCTGCAGTGACTGCTCCGCAATCTACTGTAAATCCCAACCAGATCAGGAGGCACCAGGGAAGGCAGGGAATCCTACGGCAGGTGTCCACCAATGCTAACACGGAGGTAAACCAACCTCGAAAGAGACAGTAAAAAAAAACACACACGACGAGTTGAAGGCGCCAATCGAAGTCTTGGATGAAGAATTGCCTAAGGGGGTGGTCATCGATCTGGCTGTCAATTAAAACTAAGTGCGAGAACCCGCCTGGTACAGCATCTAGGTGTCCAATTTTCCGAAGCAAATCCGCAGAGCATGTTTATTGCTATCTCCCTGGGAATCACGTTGGCGTCTGTGCCGTTTCTTCACATGCTAATAATGTTTCGTTCAAGTCCTTGACCAGGTTCGATCAATCGGGGGGGACTGCAGTAATTCCCATGTTCCATATGAGTTTTCTGGCAGTCTAACGGACACCGGTCTAGGAAAAGGTGCTGAATAGGTACCATCCGACATTTCCTGTGTCCAGGAGACAGCCTACGTATTCTTCGTCAAACTTCGCCACTGTGAGGTATGCTTGGAATTGTTGGTGCTGCAGTATCATGAAGTTCCTAGAATTGACCGTCGAGGACCCTCTGTACCACTGATTTGATATTACTTGGTCTGATGCAGATTTTGCAATGCGAGAACGTTGCGGAGAGCACGATCTGGGACTCTGAGTGGTGTGTGCAAGAGGGCTTTCCAGAAGGAACTATCTGTTGCAGTGGGCAGACAGTGACCGAACGGCTGTACAAACATTGTCATCGTAAATTGTCAATTGACTATCTTGAACATCCATGTTACTAACCTGGTATCAAATGCAGACGTGGAATCTTCCATCAACGTCCGGGTATTCCCTGGCAGTAGCATGCTAAGACACGATCTCCTATCGAAAGTGCTGGAGATCTTTAAGTCTCTATGATTCAGAGGAGGAACTCCTGCGGCATTCCTGTGTTCTTCTGACCGATGGCTGGCTGACGACGCTGTCCTAAATTGCCGGTACCTTTGAATTGTGATTTCTGGCTATTTCCCGGCCAGGCCACTGCCGTGCAGAAAGTCTTCCGAGGTTTCGAAAGACTTGGTGTAGTGCCTCCTCCATAGCGATGAAGTGAAAATCAAGTTCCCCTACAGTAGCAGCGAGTACGCTTAAGTCCCTTGTTTGAGTAGTTGCCAAATTTCTAAAGCACTGACGTAGAGTTGCTGCCTTGAGGGCACCCCTCCACATTCTGAAGCACAAGTCGTAATAGAACGAACGAACCGATTATCGTTTTAGGGTGCCACCGACCAGTCTCGCCTGCAGCGAACACTGGAAACTGCGGACGTCGACAGGGCGGAGCATATGAATGATAATGCGGAGGTTGCTCGCCTGGATCAGTTCATGGTTGAATCTGTGAATGATCTCTGCCTCCTCAGTTTTTGCTTATGACACCCGGTAAGATGCGGACACACTGTTGAGCGTGTCTTGCCTTAAGTCAAAGGGCCAAATTAGAGAGTTTGCTTTGGTAAATCCGCTCTCCCTGATTCCCCAGGGGAGAATTGTGTGCCAGCAGTGCCGAGGAACAGGGTAGCTGGCATCGTTACTTCGCGGGTCGCCTGTTATTTGTGTGTCCGGAACTTTAGGGCAGAGTTGGCACGAGTGCGGACTGATGGTGACAACGGAGCCACACAGGCTGGCAGCAGCGGCTAGGGCCTCCCAAGGTGGATGTCCGGCCTGATCGCCAGCACGGCGGCGAGGTTGGCGCAAGGCCTTAACCGCCCTCGCGTATCAGGGAGTCCATCTCGGCACGACCAAGCTCGTATATATATATGGAACCTGTGGACAGCACAAGTCGCGTTTTCGTGGGCGGACTTGGGGACCTGTTCTTCGATGTTAGCTTTTCCCCGGCATAGTCTTCCTTGCCTCAGGCACTGGGACGCACTTATGGTGTCCTCGATGACACTAGACGCATGTGTTTCTCCAGTCATTGCATACCATGCTCGCTCCCTGATGGGTCCTGCGCCTAGTTGCGTAGGCAGGCGGGTGAGTCCACGGCGCGGGTCTCATCCGCGTCTATCGACAACACTAATGACGAGCCGGAGATGGAGTCGAAGCCGTCACAAGCGGGAGAGCTGGGCGCAGGCGGAGGGATCACAGGGCGAACGGACTCAGGATAGTATTACCGAAGTAGCCGACAGGGAGCACCATTAAAGGCACTCTTTATGGTTGTATATCAGGTATGTGTCATGCAGTGGGTGACACAAGGTGAAGGAAGGTTCAGACCTGAGGTTGAAAGCTGTTGGGTTAAAAAGGCTGCCGTTGTTTTGGTCGTCTTGCTCCCTTTGCTCTAGCCGGAGAGTCAAGAGTTGGGATCGATGACTTCGCGGCTCTGAGATAATGGCAGAGAGCCATGGCTTTCTGGAACAGCCAGACAGGGTCACAACATCTTAATCCATAGCATGTCACTCAAGTCAACAAAGTCAAAAATCTTGCTAACTAGCTGTAGTGTAGGCAGCAGCTGGAGCATTTAAATATGAGGGTATGGAGAGAAGGAACTCCAGGGACATGGAATATCCTTGTGCTTGCAGACAGGTCCTGCTTATGCAGAGCCCCTGAAACATGACGGCTTGCTGCAGAGTCAGTGAATAAAATAGCGGAAACCGGCCGAAATTGCAAGACCTGTGTCCTGGTAAAGGGAGTGCATGTGGGACATGTAGGATTTCCTGCAAGGACAACAAGGGGGGACAGATTAAATTAAAACTCAGAATGTTGCGTTCGAGCCCTTGCTGCAGATTCGGCGCAGTGTTTGCTTGTCCCTTAAGCGTTGCTGAAATGTGCAAACGGCTGCGGGCAATTGAAGCTTCATTTTCGGTTTGTATGAGTCCGAGAAAACGGGCAACATTAGATTGGACTTTAATCCGGACCCATGTTCCAGGGATCGAATCGGGAAGTGGAACTGTTGCAGTATCTAACAGGCGGAAAAAGTGTAGTTCCCAAAGTCATCATATGAAATGAATAGAGAGCGAATCAGGGGAAGAATTGCATATGATTCTCATAGGAAAGTGGCTTGGCGAGACTATTGGCAGGCATTTCACCAGTTGGAATCATTGAATATCCACCTCTTGATGGTGGTAGATGTGAGGCCTGTATCCTTGGTATGTGTGGTCTTCTCGAGGGATCCAGTTACAGCGATAATAGCCGCTTGGACAACTTAGCGTTCTGGGCTAGACTGAATGACTTGCTGATTTTTTGTTTTTTTAATTCTTGCTGGTTTAGGCCAGCTATATCTGGTTTCGCTCGAAGAGAACATGCATTAACCACAGGTCAAACAGAAGTTCTTTTGCGGCCAATTGAGGTTCCAACAGTGTAGTCCTGTTGCAGATTGCCATGTACCACTTTCAGAGCAACGAATGTCATTGAGTGGAGCGCTTTTTGGGGTGATGACAAGGCAATGAAACACTCTAACTACTCCAACTAATCATTCAGCCACGGATCCTGGAGGAGATCCTTCGCTGTCTTCCTATCTTCAGGCCGCCACTGAAGCATCCCTCTCATGAAAGCTATGAACATCTCCTTATTTCTTCCCTCAAGGAACTCTTCCGACAGTTCCAAACTGACTCCTGTCGGGATCTCTATGTCTTGCTTCCATTTCCCTGCAATGTCGTCTTCATAAGCCTTTGCAAAGCGCACCGAGCGAGAAAAGGATACTTACCATCATTGGTAAAGAATTCATGGCTTCGTTTTCCACGCTGGAGCATATCTAAAGGTGGTGGCCCTAGAATACCCATGACTTCTGCAAGATGCGCCCGGGTCGAATACCCTTTGCCATCGGGGTCATTTCCGTAGAAAAGGTGTCTCCCCTCAAACAAATCCCACACCTATTATGCCCGACGGGTTAGTACATGATATGGAGAGTGAAAGTAAACAGGCAAAGCGTACCATAACACCAACATTCCATATGTCGACCGGGTAACTCCAATCAGTCATCAGCATCACTTCCGGCGATCTATAAACATTTGGCTGCGCATCGTGATTCCTCCTCTCATCTCCTCGTACGGCAGAGCCAAGATCACTTAACACTGCTCGGCCAAACACCTTCGGCAAGTCGAAACGTCGCGAAGCATATACCGGCAAGCCATCGGCGATTTTGCGGGGTGAAGGGTTCTTCAGCTCAGCTTGGGTAAAACTTTCAAGGATTAACTTGTCTTCTACTTCTTGGAGAATATTATCGCTTTTGATGTCTATAAGAATGCAGATTAGGGTAACGTATTTTGACAAAGTTATATGGATACATCTTACCGGTGTGGACAAGCTTGCACTCAGTGTGCAGATAGTCAAGTGCAAGAAAGATCTGCATAAGACCAGCTTTGAGCAGATCTTCAGTAAACCGATGGCTGGGATTACGATATAGTAGATCCCTGAAGCTTTCCCACATCGGTTTCTGAACAAGACACGGATGGTCACCGCCGGAACGGGGGATTGTGAAGATGTCTAGTGCTTTCCTTATATGAGCATGACCAGGGTGCCACGAGCTCCCTTGGTTTAGTTGCTTATAGATCTGAAACTCTTCCTGGTTATCTTCGCCACGCGTGTAGATCTTGAGCGTCACATATTGATGACCTCTGATTGTGTCAGTGGGTCAGTGTTTAGCTGAAATAAGGAGATCTGCTCTAACTTACTCAAGATCACGAGCGAGCCATACTGTGGAAGTAGTCCCGAAACCAAGTTTACCAATAATCTGGTATTTGGAACTAAGCACGTCGCCAATATTAGCAGGATAATATTGTCCTTGTTTGAACTGCTCAAACCGTTCCTCGTCAAGCACCTCCTCTGGACGGACGATCTTGAAGCCGCTGGTGGGAAAGCACATGGGAGGGGATGGGGCCCTTCGAAACGCCTTTGCGGCCCATTTCATGAGTGTCGCCATGGTGGGCGGCGCATAGGAAGAGAAGAGGCTGATTTTTGTTAAGGTGAGACAGGAAGAATGTTTCTCTGTATACTTTAGATTTGAGGATATATGTGGCGCCGACAATAACTGGTGGGTCTGATGGCACTCGGGACGCCGCAGGTCAACTAGAAGACAAAATGGATCTCAGAAACCCAGCAGCAGTGGGCCAATAAATTAATCAATCCCGACCTGGGAAAGATGAATAAACGTCTCCGGGTGGATATTATTATTTCACCCGCCAAAGGAGCCATTTTGACAGGGCCAACTGCCAGTTTTTGCCCCTGCCAAAGATTTCCAATTCTCCAATCCGAAACTCTAAGCTCAAGTCGAGCTCCTGAGACCCGTCACGTTATCTTGAATATGGCCACGTCAAGCAAGTCAGAGAGGTCTAGCGACGCCGCTGCTCCTCAAACACACCTCATCTGTGACTTTGACGGCACAATTGCCAAATCCTCTACATTGGACATCCTGGCCTCGATCGGGTACGGTCGCAACCCGGATGTAACTCCCTGGTCAGAGATCACATCCGCCTACATGCGGGATCTACACCGTCACGACCAAACGTACACCAAACCGCGAAATGGAGGCATCCGAGAAGAACTAGAGTACCTCGACAGCCTACGACCCGTGGAACGGGCGAGCATCGAACGGATCGAGGCAGCAGGAGTGTTCAGAAATGTGACACCCTCCGATCTGACGGATGGCGCTGTCCAAGCCGTCCGCGAGGGCAGAATTAGTTTCCGCCCGGGATGGGACAGATTGGTCCACGATATCCGATCAACGGGTGGGTGGACCGAGGTCATCAGCGTAAGCTGGAGTCGGGCGTTTATTCGTGCAGCGATCGAGACGGCCTTCCCGGGCGTCTTGGCGGGGAGTCCGGATTTTAAGATCGCGGCGAACGATGTGAAGGAAGATGGGTCAGGGGAAATCACGAGGCCGTTCGCGAATCCTGACGGAGGGATCTGGACCGCGGAGGATAAAGCTCGTCTTGTCGACGAGATGTTGAAAAGGTGCCCGCGTACCATCTACGTGGGTGATAGCGTGACGGATTTACGGTGTCTCCTGGACAAGAGCATCGTTGGCATTGTTGTTAGAGATGAGAAGATGACGAGTGAACAGAAAGAGCTGAAGGAGACGTTGGACAAGTCCGGGGTGGTGGTGAAGCATATCAGCGAATGGAACGAAGAGGAGTCTTCCGTCGTGTTGTATTGGATTAGAGATTTTGGAGAGATCTGTGATAGCCCACTATTTGCTGGGAGGTGACGGGATATACTCGGGCTTTAGAAGCTTAATGTTTAACGACGACTATAGAGATCGATCATTCTACTAGTATTGACGGTTTGAGGGCTGCCAGATAATGTCTCCTTCACGAAGCTAGTTTGTAGTTCGGAAATACTGTGTTGGAGATACTCTCGCCTTTTTTTGATGTATCAAATTGAATTTCATAACAACTTTAAGCTAATGACGTCGTTTATCCGCGTCGATGTTCGTATATCCGCTACCCGGTCGAACGAGCGGATAGAAAAAGCAGCGATCTCACTCCGCTGAACAATCCAGATCGGCCAAGGTCTCTACTTCAACCCCAACACAGAGCTGCTGTCCAATGGCGTCCTTCGATACCGACTCTGCTACTGAGCTGGAAAATGCCACCTTCGACTTCGTCGTCGTTGGAGGTGGAACATCGGGTCTCGTCGTTGCCAACAGGCTGACGGAAGATGCCAATGTGAATGTGCTCGTGCTGGAGGCTGGTACAAACCGTCTCGAGGACGATCGCATCGTAATACCCGGGCTTGCAGCTACGGCATATGAGGATCCGGATTTCGATTGGAATTTCCGTTCCATTCCCCAGGTAAGCATACTCTTTCCGTCAACTGGGCACGAGTGGCCAGCGCGATCGCAGCTCATGCGAATTCAAAAAAACAGGAACAACTCGACGGCCGCCAGCTGCTGGTCTCCAATGGTCGCACTCTAGGGGGTTCATCGGCCATCAGCCTGGGCATGATGGCCTACCCTTCTAAGGCTGGCATGAATGCATGGGAAAAGCTAGGCAATCCTGGCTGGGGATGGGATGATTTTGCTCCCTTTGTGCGCAAATTCCACACTGCGACGGAACCAATTGATTCTGTTCGTGATTTCATTAAGGGTATGAAACATGACCCAGAGGGCCACGGGAATAGCGGTCCACTGCAGCTGTCATATGGAGAAGAGTATATGCCGTACCATTCTGCCTGGTTCGAGGCGTTCCAGAATCTTGGCTATCCGCAGACTGAAGACCCGATCAATGGCGGAGGACGGGGCCCGTTTCTCACTCTGGGCTCAGTTGACCCGATCACTCGTACAAGGAGCCACGCGGGCTCAGCATATCTGGGAGACGCGGTGATGAGTCGTTCCAATCTCAGTGTGGTAACGGGTGCATTGGTTGAGAGGCTCATCCTCCAGAAACAGGACGGCGGTCTCGCGGAAGCCACTGCTGTCCAGGTCCGCAAGGGAGATAAAACATACAACGTCGGGGTCCGGAAAGAAGTCATTCTTGCTGCTGGTGCCACTCAGACCCCGCAGATCTTGGAACTCTCAGGGATAGGAAATCCAGAACTTCTTCAGAAGAATGGAATTGAACCCGTTGTCGCTAACAGTTCCGTTGGTGAGAACCTGCAGGACCACGGCCTCGTTTCCTTTGGATACGAAGTGGCCGACGGGCTACCTTCCGGCGACAGAGCACGAGAACCCACCGTTGCCGCAGCTGCTCTGAGAGCATATCACGACGACGGGTCGGGACCCTTGGGAACGGTGCCTATGGCTTCGGCTTTTATGCCATGCCTGGACTTTCCTTTGGAACAGCGTGAGAAACTACTAGAGCAGGTCAGAAATTCCGAGAACCTCACTCCTGCCCAGAAGAAACAATTCAAGGTACTACAAGAGATCCTAAAGGATCCCTCCGAGCCAACGTCGGAGTACATCCTGGCTCCCTTCCAGCTACTCCCGCGAAAAGGACCCAGTCCGAAGGGAATCTTCGGCATGAGCCACCCCGGTTGCTTCATCAGCGTCATCAGTCTTCTAAGCCACCCGTTTTCACGGGGGTCCGTCCATATCCAGTCCGCAGACCCCAGGGAACCGCCAGCAATCGACAATGGCATTCTGCGCCATCCGGTTGATCTAGAGCTGGAGGCACGGCATTGCATCTGGATGGATAAACTTGCCGAGACCGAGCCCCTGGCATCACTTCTCAAGAAGGGCGGAGAACGCCTTCACACGCCCGAGAAGCTCACAGACATCGAAAGGGCCAAGGAACTGTCCAAGGAGCTAGTGCTGTCAATGTCCCATGTTTCCGGCTCTTGCGCCATGATGCCGCGGGAGGACGGCGGCGTCGTCGACTCCCGGCTTAAGGTATATGGAGCGTCGAATATTCGCGTTGTTGATGCGAGTATATTTCCGCTGGAGCCGCGAGGGAATATCCTGGCTACCGTGTTTTCGGTGGCGGAGAAGGCGGCGCATATTATTAAGGAGGGCATTTAGCGCATTAAGGATACTTTCAGGTAGAAAAAGAAAATATTACTGTAATGATATCGGTATACAGGGATCTAAAAATAGTTCTCGATGCTGTTTTTAAGGGTGGTAGATACCTCGTTCCTCAGGAGAAACAACGACGGACACGCGAGAAGAGCTTAGGAAACAGTAGGTAGTTCAGATAAGCAATACACCTATACAACGACAATTACCCGGCTGAAACTGACCTATTCAATGAGCTCACCGTTGACTCTTTTCTTAACTGGATCACCAAGTCCCCTAACGTGAACTTATCCAACCACAGGACATCATTCATATACTCAACCTGATACCCACCACTAAACACAGCAGCTCGTAGAAGCCTACCCACCAATTCATCGCCATGTTCCCATACAGCCTCCGTATCCCCCCCTGCTAATGTACGTCTCCAGCGCCTTGTCGCCGCCTGTAGAGGAAAACGTGGATGGAACAATGTACTTCAGCCGGCTTTCACGGCTGCTCCGATTAGGGTTGCTCACGGCATAATGCCTGCGCGAGTTGGAGTAGCTCTATCCAGATTGCTGATCCGAGTGCTCTGTTCTGGTATTCAGTAGGTTTAGTCATGGTATTTGCTCGAGACGATGCTATCCGTGTCGAGTGCTGGCTTATTCCTATCAGAGCGACAGTCTTAATCTCGGCTATGGTTGACTCGGAGACTATCAGCGTTTGAGGGTCTGTATATAATTGAATTTCAATTTATCATAACATGAGAAGACGCCCTGTCCCTATAGTTCCCGCCATTCCAATTTCACCGTACGGTTACGCAAGTGTAGTAGGCCTACCACATGGGGACAAAAACTAGGCAGGCCCACTGCGCGAGCGTCTCTAACCTCGGGGATAATGAAGCCATTCGGCTCGTCTGGTACGACAAGCGATAAGAAACTTCGTATTGGGAAGTTCAAGCTGACCACGCATCAAGTATGCGGGGCCATCGATCGCCTTTACGCGTTCCAGATGGCTTTGCATTCTTGGAACTATGGATGGAACTTGGACCTTCACTGGGGCTGCTGTGGTAGCCCTCGTTCACAATGAATGCAACTGGCTGGCATCAGGGTATCTAAGGACCGGGAATATTGCAGTTCAAATGTGCCGTGGTGTTGGAAACCGGATTGGTTTGAAGTTGCGGCGCAAGTTTCTTAACCATAGTCCGCGGAATACCTATCTTTTGACGCAAGCCGTTTATGGTACCGCACGCAATTGACACCTTCTCATACCATTAGACGCTAGAGTCTTCCAGCGAAATGTCTTAAACCCGTCTTTGTGGAAACTGGGTCAGACAGGTCGTATGCAGCGCCCCGGGGGGCCGCAGGAAGGAATCCACCTCTGTCTCATAATGTCTTATTGCAAATCTGTATATCCACCATCCAAGAGTGCTTCTTGTTTCTGCCGTTTCTCTCTCCGCCAGAAGTACCACACGATCCAAGTTATGCTAGCCTGGACCGGGAAGGCCATGATAGTCGCGTAGATCCAACCTCTCTTGAACCGAGGCGCCTGCGTAGCCGGGAAGATGACTAGAGGTAGCCAAGCATTGAACGCATAGCCGAGACTGTTCATGATGCCGAGGACGATGGCACGCTCGTCCGCATCGGCTGCGCAGATTTCGTTCGCCCACGACATAGACAGAGGGCCGTACGGTATTGAGATCGGAGAGATGTAGTAGGCAAACCATTTGAGAGCATCGGGAATGGTCCAGATGGCCAGGAGGAGGCTGCTGAAGAATGCGAAGAAGGTGCTAATGGACATGACCGCGGGTCTGTTGCGGTAGTGGTCCGAAATTATTGCAAAGCTGACAGTCGTGACTAGTTGGACGGCTTTCTGGCCGGCTGGGTAGACGTTCTAGAGAATGTCAGTGTCAGTCTGACCTAGAGAGAGACGGATATGAGAACACTCACGATTTGGTAGATGGAATATTTCCCTGTCGACTTCATCCAGAGGGCTAATGGGCTGAGACTGCCAGTCGGATGGATGTTGATGAAGACGATATAAAGAACAGAGAGCAAGTAAATCTAGAGTTCGTTAGCCCCATACGAAGTATACGCTAGAAACATGAGAAACTCACATGCCACCGTCCAAACACTCTCCTCAACACAGTCCCGCGGAGTGTCCCGCGAAGTCTAGTTCTCGGGGCCCGACCAACGGACCTCATGCGCCGTTTTGCAAGCTCGCGGTCCTGAGGTGGTGAGATGTTAGAATATAGACGTCAGCCTCGGCACTGTTCTTGAGGTGCTTACATCTCTTGTGAGATAGAAGGCCCTTGTATTCTCTGGATTGTCTGTGAGATGGTCAGCCCAGACGTATCAATGATATTAGCCCTAACTGCTATCTCACCTGGTAGGAAGAGGACACCGGCAAGAGCTATGGGTGTGCTAATGATGCCGTCCATGATCTGCGAACAGTCGGTTTGTCAGCGGCCAAAACCGCGCTTGCATGACCGACGAAAAACGTACGAAAAGCCATTTCCATCCAGGGAGCCCATGTACTCCATTTAGACCCTTGTACACACCCGCCTGCAAATAGCCAGAGAACATGCCCGCCGCCGCAGACGAGGCGTGAAAGACGCAAGCGCGCTTCCCCAGCTCGGACGGCTTGTACCAAGCACCGAGAATCGTATGCGCGGCAGGGTAAAACGTCGATTCAAATAATCCAATGAAGAATCGAACTGCCATAACTTCGCTCGACGTTGTCGCCGCCGCGAGACGGAGCGTCAATAGGGACCAGATCAGCTCGCATGCCGGAATCCAGACCGACGGCCGCACCTTGGTAAGGATGATCTGCGAGGGGATCTGGCCGATGACATATCCGATGGTCCAAAGCGTATCGATCAAGTTGATTTCATTGCCATTCATCTTCAGGTCTTCCTTCATGCCGCTTACGTAGGCATTGGAGATCTAGCGGTAGGTCAGCTAGAGGCCAGCCATGCTTGGGAGGCATTGCAACGCCCCAGACTCTTTCAACGATGGTTCTCACGTTTGCCTGATCCAGATTCTTGATGAAATACCCTAAACAGAGCATAGATATCAGGAAGACGTCGAGTTTCTGAACGAACTTGACTTCCTCCGGGCTCCTAGTTGGATCGTAGTCCTAGTCATCTTTCCCATCAGCTCTCTTGTGCTCCCACAGCGAAGCATAAGGGTTCATCGCACCCAGATACACGCCCACCATGGCGCCTTTGTTTCCTTAGCGGCCGGTGAGCTCGAGCGACTGTCAGTCGCAGCATCCACGTCGACGGCCGCGACGACAGAGCCCTGCTTGTTTGTCATGCTGTACTAGTAGTTCCTGGCTACGCGAACCATGTCAAAACCAGGAATCATGTTCGATTTATATTCTGACAGTGGCCGAAAGACGCAGCATCCACGCATGACTTGCGTAGTTTTACAAAGCAGGATTGCTAGCCGTCCTGCAGCACTCCAGTTGCAGCGCAGGGTCGAGTGACCACCGTCTGGATAATTATGAGGGAAGCGCTCCATTGGGCCTGTATCGCGGGCAAGACTGAAGGTATGGCGCAATGTGGTAACCTCAGCTGAAGTCGCAGCAAATAGGGACAACCGGTCAAAGTAGGACTTGCGTGGACAGCCGTGCATCAGTTTCGCGGCGGCTGACACCATCTTGTCGGTGCATTTCCTCATCGGCTCTCGTGGCCCACCAGTTCATCCAGTTCCCAGTAATTATTATTATGGATCTGCGTGGGAACAAGCACAAGAAATGTCCGGCACCGTTCCATGGTAGCCTGGGAAGGTAAGTAAGCTCTACTAGCTCTTGGAGCTTTTGGGCGACAGATTCGATGCCCACAGAAGGTCGAAGTTTGGCGGATCGAACTGCATGTCTGGCATCAGGGATCTTACATCTTTATCTGTTTCGTATCATATCACGGCTGGCAAGGGTATGTGGAGCAATGATTTCTTCGGATATGTGTACATTAGAAGAATCCACCGTATGTGGACAAAAGTTAACGCATTGTAGGAAGCGGATAGTAGTAATGCGCATACACGCTAGAAATAACATTAATAAATAATATCCAACACCCAGACTACGGCCAAAAAAAAAAAAAAGAAAATGCGTATCCATGGTATAAGTTGAAACGGTCATTCAAGCGTTTCTATTCCATTTTGTTCATCCAAAATCAAAGAAACTCCAGCATCAAGGCAACTAGAGCCGCCGCTAAGGCATAACCACAGAGAGGCAGGGACGGTCGATTTCGACCTGAGACACCCGTCACGGAGGCCTTGATGCCAACCGATACATTGGCGTTGACGAAATCATGTCCACACACATCATTCACCCTTCGTGCGGAGGGAATATAAGTATCAACGAGCGGCTGCCCCTTTATCTCCGCCCACTGGGCAAAAACAGCCATTGTGGCTTTCAGGCATCGATTGCAAGTTGGACGGCTCGTATTAGTGTAGTACGCGCCCAGCGGTAGGAAGTAGACGCTGTAGTCGTCTGGGTTTGAGGCGTTCATGACCGCGTCAACGAAGCAGTAGTTCTCCGTCCCTTGGTTCATGAGACACGACGCATTGTAGATCGGCTCGTAGGTGACCATAGTCGTGAATGCGGTTCTCACGAGCTGGCTGCCATTTTTGTAATCCTGACCGCACGCCTCGTCTTTCCGCAGACTTATCGCAAGGTCCTTCATGGTCGTGAAACACTGGCTGAGCGGAGCAGAGCAGGAGGTGTCCAATATTGCGGAGACCCTCGCCGCTGAGGTCAAGTCGTGGAAGAACGAGTCGGAGTTCTCCAGCAGCATGGAGACGGCGTGGCAGTTTGTGACGTCGGAGTTGGAGAGAAAGTCTGTGAAAAAATTCTGGCAGCTGGTGGACAGAGAGCCGCTCTGGATATTGGTATCGAAGGGAGTCGGCATCGTAATAGAGTCGTTCGACTGGGACGCCGATCTTGCCGCCAGTGAGTGCCAGATTGTGTCTTGCGTGTCGTCCAGCCCTTGCCCATCGAAAGCTACCCCTTCTTCCACGAGACCATTCTGCACATCCCGCGCAGAAAGTGGTTCAGCATGAAGGTCCGACGCAGACACCGGCGAACAGGACACGAACAGCAAAATCGTTATAATAAAATAGAGAATTCGCGGAGCCCTGACTAGGCGTGTGGATGCACAACTTGAAGCATGTGTGAGCCGCCGGTCTTTCTTACTGCCTGGTGGAACATACTCAGGGGAACGAAAGGGAAGGAAACCTGCGCCATGGAGTAAAGATCGTGCAAAATTCAGACTGGACGAACAGTCAAAAGAAGGACGGACACGAAGCGACTTCATAGTAATATGCCGCAGGATGTAAAGGAAAGCCAGTGCGACTCCGCGCAGGGACTAGACGGGCCCGACAGTGATCTTCTGTTCATGACAAGCAGTAATAGGGGCCAAGGAAACATCATCTACTGTGAATCTGTTCCCTTCTTGCTGCTAGGAGAGTCCGTTGGCTATGGATGGGCTCATCTGTGCCGCGACGACATCGCCAGTCTGGAACAACGGAATCGAAGAGTGCGATCCTTGCGGTCTTATCTACAAGTTACACCTCCGCTTAACAGCGTCTTTCCCGAAGGGCCCTAGCGCATTTTGGACGGCTGGTAGGACAGCGAGAAAGGAGGGCTAGCCAGGGGCAACGCGTGGGGATAGGTCGGAAACCTAGAATCGACAACTGTAACAGAGCCCGCGGCGTAGTCTGCCGTATCGCGGCGGATTCGGTAACCGCATAAAAGCTACAGGCTCCGGTGGACCGTGCCGTGTCCTATTATTGTCAAGTAGTCCGCACCCTGCAGGTCACGGCTGTCCAGTAGGCGTGGCTGGCAAGGGTAGTATCTAAGCACTGGGACAGCAAGGGTGACACGCCACCAAACGGACTAATGAATCTGGGAGCGAATACACAGTTAGCACGATCAATAGTCGACGCAGTCAGACAACTCACGAAGAACAGCTGGAGCTTTACGCGTCAGCGTTGGTTTTTTGGAGGTGCCTGCAACATTGTTCAGGGGAAGGAGTCCAGACCGTTCCGTCGACGGTCTTCCACGGAACAAAGGCCAAGGCTCGTCTCACTAACGTCTCTATAAATATCACCTGTTCATTTCCATTCTGCATCAGCCACATGCCGTCGTCTATTGAACTCTGTGTTTCAGCGGCAGAGAAGATAAAGAAAGACAAGCACTTCTCAGTTCCATTTTCCCATCAAAAAAGGAGACTTGCAGTAGTTCCGGTTCATGTATATTCAAGTCGTCGAATCAATGAATTATACGAGTCAGGCCAGCGCGCAGGTCGCAATGGCATCGAGATCCCTTGTCCTACAGGAGAGAAGGCACTAAAAGACGAAAAAAGTGATTAATCAATGCATTTCCGAACACAAGCCAACAGATGCATAGACAAAGCCAACCAACTCATTCGTTATCGTAAATAGTAGCAATAGTTAACCAAAATCCCGAGCCATTCCCACTTTTGAACGAAGCAAATGAGGGCCAAAAATATATAGTTCCAATAAAAATCAGAAGATCCCAAGTCACCCAAGTCATGATTGCATTCTTTACAGAAATCGATAAACAAGCAAAATGGTCTTGCCATGAGGAACTGGAGGAATGTCGGAACGTGATTAGCTCCATGGAAAGTCCTAGATAAGCCCAAGTGCAGCACCGGTAAGACTCTGCTGTTCGAGGGAAGGAGGCTCTGGACTGGAGATAGGACTTTGCACCTGCACGGTGTCTCGTTGCTGTTTGACGCGAAAATAAGCTAGTTTTGCAAAGCGTCCCAACTGGGTCCAAAAGTGTCGACCGGCTGGGTGCAACGCAATCCGCTCTAACAGTTCAGCCGTCGCCTCTCTCACTGTCCTGTCCGGATGAAACAGACCTATGCTGAGGTAAAACAAACCTGCCTGGCTTTCCGGCGTAACAATCAGGAGCTGGCAGATGCCATTGTAATCCTTGACAGCGTGCGAGAACGCAAGATAGATCGTTCCGGCATCGGGCTGAGATAGTTTCAACTTGCGCAGACGATCATGGTGGTGGTATAGGTCCAGTGATTTTATTGATCGCGCAGGACCGTACATGGAGACGATGTCTTGAATATATGCAAAGTAAGACCGGGTGCTGCGCCACCCTTCGATCCTTGACACTGACGCCGCCAGCTCACGTCGTTTGGACACTTCATCTGGCCAAACATAACCGTGTCCACTCAAACTGGAAGGGTCATGAGGGTCTGATTGAACACCACTAGGACTATCCGGCGCCGTCTCTTCTCCTGGCTCGACAACTAAAAGATTCGAGGCCCCGTACACGGCTTCTTCAAAAGCAGCAGCAATGCGGGTAAACTTGGCTATATACCAGCGCAGTTTGGCCCTGACTGCATTCTCACCATGACGATTCGCGATGCTGTTCATTATATCTTGCATGAAGAGGGTGTCTCCAGTCGGGTCAGACTGCGAGTTAGATGAAGATGTTAGGGGGTGAACCGTATTCTGCTGTTGGAAATACACAAGGCCCTCCGTCACAGGCGCTGGCTCGATGTGGCTACTTATTTTCATTTTACCAGTGGAGACGTCGCATAGGAGATCCCACCATTCGGGATGGTTGGCGAATGCGGGATTTGTCACTCCCGCGACAAATCCAGGAACTTTGAGGAGATCGTCAATTTTGGTCAGGTCAGTATAGGGGAACGCATGTCTGGTAAATCCACGCAATATACCCCCGGATGCGAGGGCACAGGCAGCGAGGACCGTTTCAGCTACCTCTCCGGATGGCCGGTTATGCCCGAGAAATACCACTCGCTTCTGGGTAAGCATCGCGTTGATGAGGATGATAATCGGGTGAGTAAGAGGGCCACTGGTCGTAAGGTGAGGGTGGACAGGAAATGGGTAAGTCGGTGAAGAGGTGAAAGTTTGTATGAGCTTGACAATGGAAAAATCCCCCACTGTCTCTGGCCAAATCACAGTCGGTATTTTAACTGGAATGGGTATATCGTGGTACACAACCTTCGACTCAAACTCGTGAGTGTCCCTGGGAAGTGCATGCCGATTGTTAGGTGTCCTCGCTGGTGGCGATGCTGGAGACTGCAGTTCGTGGGAAGCCTCTTCGTCTGCCTGGCGCTGCTCAATCATTCGCTCGAACTTTTCGACAAACATATCTTTCGAAGCACTAGCTTGCAGTATCTGGCGTTCCAAAAGAGAAAGCCTGGGCATTAACGAGAGATCCATGGAATTCACGGCATGATAAAGCGAAGCCAGAGTTTCGGGGTGCGGGTTTTTAAAGTAATCATCAAGCGCTAGGAGAAGTAAAGGCTAAATTGAATTTTACTGCTGTCAGTTGCCAGCCCGTCCACGGAAGGGTCAATCTGTGGCCTACTTTATATATATGAAGAAATGAATGGCGAGTGCATATCGCCATGGCCTTGACGACGGCGCCTCTGAATATGTATGGTCAGTTACAGAACGAACCAAGCGAAGCTGTGCGGGAAATAGCGAGGTCAAGAGTCATACCGTTTAACCGTATTATCCTGCTTTGTATTTACAAGATTTAGCACATACATCAACGGCGGCCCTTCGCTGCCTTCATCGTCATCACTGATTTCGCCCTCGCTGACAGCTGTATCGGAACCGTCGGTATCGTCGTTCTCATCTCTGCGCATAGCCTCTCTTGCTCTCTTCTTCGCCATTTTGTCTCCAAGGGCTCGCTCTTCTTCCTCTGGAGTCGTATCCTTGTGCAAAAAGAAAATGGTCCAATCCTGGCTTCTCATGTGCGTTTGATCTGGCAGCATCAGTTCCGCCAACATGCTCTCGTCGCCGCTAATTGGGGCAGGGTATTGGTGCTCCATGATCGGACCCCGATCAATATGAAAAGAGGCCACGAGGATATACTCCACATGATGCTCGTCCGAATCCAGAGGATACTGCGACTTGTAACGCCGCCGTTTCGACTCTCGACCCGCATTACTGCCTAATGTATGATGCAGCGATGATTGAGAAGTATTTGGAGACCGTCTAGGGAAGGAATCTGAGGAAGGAATCCGCTGTAGTCCATTGGCCTTCGAAATATTGGACGATGCCGTCGAAGGGGGAGCCGAGTGGCCAGACCCGTTGGTCGGGGGCCGGAATGGCAGCGACGTGGTCGCCATGGTTTGCTGTCGCGCTGGGTATCGACAATGGAGACGGCTCCCGCAAGTCAATCAGTAATTATAGTAGTAGTCGCATAGTCATTCAATTAACATTAATCATCCAACTATGAAATATCACATATATCAGTTGACACCAAACACTGCGGAAGAGAATCGTATTTCAGGGTCAGGGGTGGATTCGGTGGCTTGAAGGTGTCCGAGAGTGCATACATACCAACCGATACCGGCACCGACAGGAAAGCTCGAAATAAGCATAAGACAAAGGCGCAAAAGAAGCAAAGTAAAAGACATTATAGCATCATCATTATTCCATCCTGGCAGTTGCCAATGGCTGGTCAATGGAATACGGGGGCCTTCTGAAGCTCGTATGGGATGCTCCCCGCACGTGCTGAGGGGGCGGATCAAGTTTTATCCGTTTTGTTTACATGCACATCCATCTACATCATCGTGTTCTGTGTCGGGGCTCCATTGAAACGTCTAGATCATCATTAAGCTAGTCTAGTTGCAATCTGTACGGTATCGCAAAGCATAGTTGTCTTCCATCACTCCTAATCTGCGTTCGCACCATGGTACGATCTCACCTTGGCTTCGCCGTTGAACGAACACTACCCAGCTAACAGTGTCATACGTAGGCGAGTTCAAATGCCCCCTTTAAACCATCACCGTTGTCATTCGGGTCGCCCCGAAGCTCTCCATTTCGTCGACCGTCGACACCCAATTCTCCGCCGATGCGTCAGAGGACACCGGGGAGTTCCCCAGGCAGATATACACCAGTTCAGTCGCCGAGCAAACTGAACCAATCGTACACACCCAACGAGAATGAACCTTCCCTTGAGATAGAAGATTCGATTCCCCAACCAAAGTTTACCAGAGAGCTACCTCCCTCGCCAACGAAGGGAGCTAATTCACCTAGCAGCCCATCCCGAATGATGGGCCTTAGGTCAAATGGAATGACGCCTGTACGAAGTGATACTGCCTCATCTTTGACCGCGGCACAGTTGAGGGAAATTCGGGAGGCGTTCCAAGTCCTTGACAGTGACAATGACGGGATGGTGAATAAGGAAGACGTGGCGGAGGTGCTCGCAAATCTTGGTGGGTGGAACCGACCAGACAGTAAGCTAAGCCGCAGGAGCCCAATGCTAACTTGTGTAATCCTGAACAGGTCAGGACTCGTCGCCGTCTGCTACGTCGCAGTTTTTCTCGCCGGGGGGCGACCGGAAGATCAACTTCCCCACTTTCCTCAACGCCATATCCTCAGTGATGTCCTCCCTTTCGTCTTCCCAAGAATTACTTAATGCTTTAGCGGCATTTGACGACGATGATAGTGGCCAGATTGACGTGGAAGACCTGCGGGATGCTCTATTACACACATCACCGGAAGCCGGTGAGAAACAGCTCTCTGAAAGGGAGGTCAACGAGGTATTGACCGGGTTCACCGGGCGGAGAATGTTTGGTGGGAAATATTCCAGAGCGAGCGGAATCAACGGAGGAGGGAAAAGAGGAGAGGTATTCCGGTATCACGAATTTGTCAGGGGTGCTATGGGCGAAGCGGCTAGCGGAGATCCAAATGGAAGACGGGGAATTGATGCAATTCAAGGCTGATCTCGATCGTTTGAACATCAATTTATACAAGCCTTCTCATCTGGGATCTTTTGGTTAGGAATGGCGTTTCGGATGGTCGTCTTATCATCTTCGGGTTTTATATGTGATTCGACTCAGGCAGCTGGGTGTTGAGTATGAAGGCACCAGAGCAAGAGGAGTAGGAAGGGTCAATGATTAACAGATGATGTGCTGCAACTCAAGACTGTATAGCATTGTAGAAATAATGGCCACTGTGCAGCAAGAGCAAGCTATAATGACTGCTTGGGAGTGTCGTGTGAGCGGACCAGGCACCAGCCACGCCTTAAATGGTGGTCAACCCGAAACAGGCATCACCACAGAATCACGATTGGCTCGGAGTTGCAACCGCAAGGGCTTGCGGAAGAGAGCTGAACCTGCAAAACACAACAATGCCTGTCCTTGTGTGTCCTGCCTGACGGCCCCTCCTTTTCTTTGCGCCGTCAGTGAGCAGGGCCATCTCAACTTACTATATCCTCTAGATCCTCCCCAGGCGATTGCCCACAAGTGCCCAACACCGAAGATGGCCTCCAACCCAACCCTCCCGCAATCGCAGATCACACCCGCGTCACCGCGTACTGTGCGAACCGTTCGGAAAATCCAGTCTCTTCAGACACTCCCATCAGGCGTCTCCGATGCAACTGCCCAGACTATCAATCGGCCAACGACGCGAATTCCGGCCCTTCAGTTAGCTGAACCCTTGAGATCCAGGCAGGTCGCTCCGACCCCTACGCTTCGTCGAGCGAGATCTAGTAGCGCTGCGGGCCTACGCGATGCAGCTCCGGCCGCGAAGCAGAGTCGACCGTCTAGAAGATCCGGGGTGGGGGCTAGACGGTCTGTTCTAGAAAGCCTTCTTAGGGATGGGCCGCGGAATGGGAGTCTTCTGGAGGGTTTGCAGGAGATGCGATATCTCGTGCTTTCTTCGAGGGTTGACGCTGACACAGATGGCATGGTACGTTATTATTCTATTCATTTTTTAAAAGCAATTGACTATTATTGATTGAGAAGGAACCTGTTTCCTTTTTCTTCTCTCCATTTCCTTTCGCGCTCAATTCGTTCCTCAGAAGGCGAACTGACGTAGTTTGTCGCAGTCGCCGTATCGGATCTACCTATGGCTCGCTCTTCTCGATGTCCCTCCGCTCCGAACAGATGAATACCTGTCACTAGTTCGTCGTGGTGGTTCCCAGGCATATGACAAGATCCGCAACGATACATTCCGCACACTGGCTACAGATACCCTCTTCAAACGCCGCGTCACAGAAGCGAGCCTCATCAGGGTGCTGAACGCTGTCGCATGGAAGACCCACGATACAATGAACCCTCGATCGACAGGCGTGCTTGATTCTGCGTCATCTTCTAGGAGGCGCGCGAGGGAGGCCGCCATCAATCCCCCACCGAAGATCGAGGAAGAGGATGAGTTCGACGACGCCGAGGTCACAACAACCGGTAACGCGCAAGGGTTGAGCGAGCCCACGCAATACGTGCAAGGCATGAACGTAATGTGCGCACCTTTTCTCTACGCGGCTCGCAGCGAAGTCGAAGCCTTTGCGCTATTTCACTATTTCATCACTCGTGAATGCCCTGCATACGTTCGCAGTGCCATGGATGGCGCACACAAGGGCGCCAAATTGGTCGACCACTGCCTCGAGATCGTTGAGCCCAAGCTAGCGTCGTATCTCTTCTCAAAGGGCTTGAATGCAGAGCTGTACGCGTTTCCGTCAGTGCTGACCTTCTGCGCCTGCACCCCTCCTCTCCCCGAGGTGCTTCATTTGTGGGACTTTTTGTTCGCCTACGGCCCTCACCTGAATATCCTGTGTATTGTTGCCCAACTTATCAGAATGCGCGACTCGCTCCTCAGTAGCCCTAGGTATGTTGTGAGCTTGTATTTCAACAGTTCCAAATTTCAAGCAGCCCCAGACAGCTAACATACGGTATCCCGCAGCCCCAATAACATCCTCCGCTCATTCCCCCTGCTCGATTCCAAGGAGATCATAGCCTTGACCGTGCTGATCGTCCGGAAGATCCCCGACGATCTCTATGAGGAACTCGTCAACCACACTAAGTGAGCCGGTTGGACACTGATCATGATGCGGGTTCCGCAGGAGATATCCTATCGGGGTAGGTCCATGTTATGATGACTTTAGTTTCTCCTTTCGTCAATAGTTTTAATCATCTCGGTTCTTTCGGTTGTCCTTTTGTCATGGACGGAGTTATTGGCACCGGATGGCATGCAAGGAAATGGGAAATGGGGGAAAGCTAAAGGCATGAGGGCGGATTATTAATTGAAAATAATCCGATGATTGGTATGATAATTGTTAATGATATATTCAGTGCGCGTGATTGATTTGCTGGCAATGCTGTTCTTCTATTTATCGCTCATGTACGAGATATGCAGGATGCGAGGATGCAAATGTGATATGAAACGCTAAACCAAAACGCAGGAAAAAAAAGAAGAAAAAACAGGCAAGAAGTATCGCGGTATCTTCATCCGTTTTCTCAAGAAGTGTACAGTACAAATTATAAGTTTCTCACCGAGTAACCTCAACCGACCCGCCCCATCTCGGGTCTAAAGTTGACCCCATGCCTGTCCCTGACCCATTTATGACGAGTGGATGCTGGTACCTGGGCTTTGGCTCTGGATGTCGTTGGACCTTTGGCCTTGGGCTTGTTTCCTGCCTAGGGTTGCGATAGACATCGTCATCTTGCTGGTGTTTATTCTCGTCCTTGCATTGCGGCTCTTGAATATCGACCTTCTCGCGGAGATAGCGAGTGCCTGGGCTGCTCACATCGCTCCCAATGGAGATATCCAACTGCGGCGTTTGCTGAGGTATGCTTGATTCAATGTCATAACCAAATTTCGAATCTGCTCTGTCCCTCGGAGGCCGAAGATTACTGAAGTCTTGGTCCTCCTCTCCATCTCGATCCGGATTCTCTTCCAGATTTGGACCGGGAGTTGCTTGTATAGTCTGGGTCTGGTCTGTGTTATCCGGGCCCCGGATGGACGGTCTGAGGTTCTCCGGAGTTCGAAGCAAGGGTTGAGTGTAGTCCTCTGGTGCAGAATGTGGGTAATAATAGGTCTCAGGAGAGGTATATTCGATTATTGCGCTGGCGTGGGCGTCCTTGAGAGAAACGGGATCTTGCGCAATATGTGCTGCATGAGGAGGGAGGGAGGGAGCAGGGTTGTGGAACTGCGGACTGCGAGAATGGTAGACCGTGCTTGGAGGCTGTACAGGAGTTGGTGCTGCCGCAGTCGCGATCACATAGCCATGTCCATGTTCTGCTTTGACATAGTAGTGGTAGTTTCCGAGGGGGTGCGGCGCATCATGGAGAGGCTGCATGGGAGGGGCCGGGTACGAGGAAACTGTAAACTGCATGGGATTGAACGCTAATGGATGAGGCAGGGACGATGCTGGAACAGGATGCACCTGATGCGCCGCCGGTTGTGAATAGATCCCAGGAACCGGGGCGTACGGACGAGGCGTGTTGTCCGGGGCACCAACCATGGACACATATTCGCCAGGCTGATAAGTCGGGGTCGCAGCGGGTATTACCGGGGTTCTGCATGGCCATAGATTATTGAGGTCAGCGGAATTGTATGGAACCAGTGGGCAAGCATATAATATACATTGGCCCTGTCCATGCACTGACGACACATCAACGTACCCCGGAGAGATTGAGGGTGCAGGCACGTCCAAACTCCCAGAGATTCTCCTGGGTGGGGACGAGCCATAATACCCCGGAGTGAACACACACGGAGGGCTCTTCGTCGGACCGGCAATAGGTTGTGTGGGAGAACTGGTTCGTGCTAGTGTGACGACCAGGCTCTGTCCGTCCCAGCCCTGAGTGGAGAGTCTGTCTGCAAGTATAAATTGAAGCCCGTCAGTAGTCATATCGTCTGCCTCGAACATGAAGACAACGACGGTCTTTACATACGATATGTACGCCATGCCTCGTCCTCATTCTTGACGATGATCTGTCCCAGTCCCGTGGGAAGCCCATTGTGGTCGTCATATACCACCGCCTGTCGGATGTGCTGCGCAGTTTGACGCACGAGGTCCTTCAATTCTTGCCAACGACAATGAGCTGGTATCTGCGTCCTCAGTAAGACTTGAAACTTGGGTATTTCAGATGATCTGAACGGCTTGTCTGCAAACCGAGAGAGCTTACCCCTTGGAGAAATAGTACAAATTCATCGCTGGGCCCTCTTGGTCGCGTCGAAGGGCCCTTCGTCCGCGTCGCAGTAACGGAGGGCATGACGACACCCAGCTAATCCGCTGGGAGTCCTGAATCCAGAGAGTAGGAGGCACTTGCTGCGAATTCGATAAATAGCTACGTCGACCGGTGGGACGACAAACTGGAGGCTGAATACGAAGACAGCCGCACTTGGCTAGAGCGTCACGACGAAGGCCTTATGGAGAAGGATCTTGGAGAGCAGACTCCAGGAGACCATTCAATAAATAACTAACAACACGTCTCACGAACTGCCGCAATAGGAAATTCATGCAGAGAGTCAGCTTTTGATGACCAGGAAAAGTGGCGTCGTGTCAAAAGAGATAGCTTCCCCCCCCGCCGCGAGGGACTCGAGGCTCGAAAATCGATGCATCGCGAACCCAGACCCTGTCAAGCAGATCTCGCCAGTCTCTCGGCGGAGGCTGTGATGATGACAGTAATGGGAGTTTGTAGTGAAACTGGTGTTCCGCTTACCTTGTTACTCTGGTCTCGAGTGAGATCTGTTTTTGGATCAAACTTCTCGGGCGCAGCGTCCGTTTCCTTCGTCGAACTATTGGGGCTGAGCTTATGGCACCAGCATCAAACTGAACAGGAGCTTTTTTGATATCACTTGAGTCAGGTCGGATACAATGGGGCAAAGCAGTGAGAAATGGAATCTATAGTCCTACGTCTGCATTATGACTAAGTAGACAGAGACCCAAATAGTGAGGCCTGCCTGACAAGGCGAGGGGGAAGCCACCGTCGCGGCTTTGATGACGAATAGAGAGGCGACATGGCATCCTGGCCAGGCACTCACTCATAGACGGGTGACCCGTCTGGTCTTCTGGGTGGAAGGAAAGGCGATCTGCGAGGCGACTTTGGCTTCGCAAATCGATTCAAGAATGGCCCACTAATGTCTTGTGATGCAGTTGCGTTGCACACAACGCACAACACACGGTCCAATAGGTGCTCCCGGATCGTGCCGTGAAGCACTTAAACCCGCTGTGCTCAAAGGTAGAGCTGATTCGAACAACAGCCGGAAGGACAGGGAACACATCCTCGACCAGTCCGCGTCCCGGACGCAAAAGCGCCAGAGCGAGTGGTCAGTCTTTTTGCCCTCTCAAGGGCTGGCTGGATGACTCCCAATCCAACAAGATCGCAAACGAGACAGTTCCAAAAAAGGAGCGTCCGTGAGCATCCATCAGCAGACTGCTGACGGGAGATTGGTCTGGAGCTTCAACAGCTGAGAAATACTACCTAGGTAGTCTCATTATTGCCTTCCGTGAAGAAACACAGCTGCGCATTGAATCAACCCTGTATCTGATCTTCTTCCCCAGGTGGGTGCCGATGAGTCGGTACCCAATGCTGCCAACGTGTTAATTACGGCTTGACTGGGCCAGCGTGGATTGACGTAGTCCTCAGCATTAGCATCCGCAGATACCAGCCGATGCGCGTATCACAAAAAGCCATGTCACGTCTGGGCATACACGTACCGCACCGCTGGTTTCAGCGAACCAGATCCAAGAATGCTTGTCCTGCCAGATACTTTATATCCACTTGTCTTCCACCAGATGTCGAAGATGTCTCTGCCAGAACAGAGTGTCAAACACAGCGGTGTGCTATTTATTTAAATTGTGGATTAGGTGGTATGGACTGTCGTTTCGTGATGCACGGCGGCTGAGTTAATCAATACTATAAATAGAGTTTATTGGATGGATGGATGCATTATTATTATTATTTTATTATTAATTCATGCAACTGTCTCAACTCGTCAATTTCTTTAATGCTCCGAGGTCTAATACTGCAAGATAACCTGCAGATCGGCAGTGCAGATTTTGACATGAGGAGACCCGAAGCCTTGCGCTGAATATGTAAAGACATATATCCTGGGGTCCTGAGGTCCTGGGCTTCTGTGTACATAGCAAATCCTTATGACATTTTATCTTCTGCTCACGAGGAAAACTGAGCGCCACCATGCTGTCTAATGCAGCCAACTGCTCAACTCCAACAGTCTAGCGCGCATGCTACCATTGTCGCCTTCCCTCAAATGCAGTGTCTGCATGCGGGCTCTTCTTGACGAACAAGTCTTTTTGGCCAAAAAGCCTACAATGGAGGAGCCGACGTGGCGGAGACCATGGAATTTGCTCCAAGTTCGCGTTGGCAATGAAGAAACTGGCGGTGTGAATAGAGCAATGCTGCATCCTCTGCGCCTCAATGGGCTTGGTTATGGTGCAACATTGAGTAATCAATGTTTGTACTTTCGCCTTGACTGGGGTTGCGTGTTGATACTTGTCATCAACTATACCCTAGAATGAGAGGATGAGGCAAACGAGTTGAAGGTTCCCACACAGAGTATGGAAGGATATCTGGCTATTGGGGAAACAGCAGTCGAATATTAACATTAACTGCGAGCTATATTGTCCGACAAATGTTTATTACTCTGGCTTTACTATGGTGAAGATAACGCCGATATTTGCCTCTTCTGCTGGGCCGTTCTCAGTGGAAAATGGACTTTGGCAATGCACTCAACCGCGGAGTTTATGAGAAATTTCCTTAATAACGTTAGAAGACACGGCTGGCAAGAACACGACGCCTCTCATCCCAGGCCCCGTCGTCGCAAATGGAAACTAGAAAGTGGGCGGTATCAACCAATGTGTATGCGTGACCCCAGAGACAGATATACGTACTCAATCAGTATGGGCCCTTGAGTTAGCTGGGCAGACAACAATGGGCCAAACGTGAATGCAATATTATGGCAGAATTGGTGTAGACTGATCGTATATGAGTAGTCCTGTTCGAATCATATTCAAGGAACGGCCGATGGAATGGTATTGATAAATTCAACAGCTTCATGTGGTCCTCAATGAGTAATGTACCAGTCTCTAGAAAGATCTGGCATATATGGCTAAAAAAAGTTCATCAAACCCACAGCCTCAGCAGACTAACTATATACTAGCAACTTCAAGGCTTCCAGTTCGAAAATGTTGATATGTCACTGTGATTTTCGCATATAGTCAAGCCGTCAGTCTGACTGAAACCATACTTCCCCAATTGTTATTTATTCGCTCGTTCTGGTTGATTGCCCAAATTGACGTCCTGTCACGATTCAGCATCGCCTCATAGAGGTGAGTCGAGCTGGTACCCAAAATATGTGTGACTTCGACACAGGGCCGAACGATCTCCATAGATGGCTGGCCATGTCCGCCAACACATCATGTTGTGACGGATAGCACTTTCTGATTCTCGAGATGCATTCCAAAGGAATGGGAAGGAAGTAATCCATTGACACTGCTGGTCAAAACCCTGCAGGTTCAGTTCTGAATTGGTCCGTCTCCTCGATTTCGAGACAAAAATTCCCATTCCGTGTATTGAAGAGTTTCCGAGGTCCTCGTGAAGGATATAGACAGTGGTACTGTACACTCTGCTGAGCAACAGGCGGGAGCAAAACTCAGTAGAAGACCATGGGAACATGAATCCTGATCATCTCGAGAGATGCGTATAGAACTGTGCAGGCTACCAGATATTCCAACTTGGGTTCTCGTGGAATGCTGCGCGTGGACGACTTTCTACTGTCGACATCTGGCGTATGCAGTGCTATACGGAACCCCGCAACGTCAATACGACGGCGTGCTCTTCCATCGCTTTTCAACTTCAAGCGTCATTACCAAGCATCATCTAATCTCGCGTCTGCTCGTGTTTGAAAATCGAACAGCCGAGGATGCAGGATTCGGCTGAGATCGACATAGTTGGCACTTGGCAGCCTGTCAAGACGTCACAATCAATGAGTTAATCTACAAGGTTTCATTTCAGGTCGGATTTTCATTAGTAGCTCTAAGGCTTGGTCCATGATTTTATTTTACTTTATATAAAATTTTAATTTGACTTTGACTTTTTCTTGTCTACTTTCTTGTCTATCGTCTGGAATGAGCGCGAAGATAGCACGACGCCGTGCTAATCCAAGCGACCTTCTTGACAACAACAACAACAACAACAACCTGTCCGAAGAGAAAAAGTATCCCAATCGATAACGAAACACAGATCATGACCTCCTCGAACCGGACTTCGCCCAACATTCCAACCGTGGAAATTGCCCGCCCTATGGCCCAGCGGGAGAGAAAGACCGACATAACAGGGCAAAGAAGAAACGATTCCAGGCTACCCAACCCACGGTTATGCATGCTGATCTAGGATAAGATAAGTGGACAATAATGCAGAAGGCCAGCTCGGCAACCCTGTCTAGCCAATGAGTACGCGCCCACAGCGGCGGTCCCACGGGTTGTTTCGGCACTTTCTCTTATCCGGCACTTGGAAGGGCCGTGTAAGTCATCCGCATCTGTTAATTGGGTTTTCTGCGCGGAAACGCTTATCTACGCCACGAAATAATTTAATCCCTGTAGGTTGAAGAGTGCCGGGACTGAACCATGATATCATCGCGCCGGGGGGGTGGGCGGGAAGCCTCGGAATGCCCGGGGGGACGGGGCTCATGCTATCGTGGTTCGTAATCGCCGGGTCGGCGCAGAGGGGAGTGCGGATTTCCCTGGATATCTACTATTGTTGCAAGGGCTCTCTGTAGGGGGGCTGTGGAAGGTGACTTGAGGTGCCACGGGTAGTTCTAATTGGTTATTAGCGGTCAGTGATGGCTGTGGCGCGGACTGGAGATGCATTAGAGGTCACTCGTGTCTGTCGTGATGCTGTCATTTGTTCAGGGCGCCGGTTAGAGCCCTGCATGTTGCCGACCCGCTATCAAAAGGGTAAGGGGGGCATATGCAAGATGATGTGTTCGGTAACTGCAGCCTGTGCTATAATTGTACGAGATTGTGCGCTATAAACGTGCCTTTCTGTCGTATCTATGACTTCATGGCGTGCTTTGCGCGCGGTCGATACGAGGTCATCGGAAGCAATAGGCAAAAAAAATAATCTGACATGATCAACATGTTTATGCATGTGTTACGCTATTTCTAAATCGAGTCGTCTTCCGCGCACGGTGGGACAATAAACAAGAAGACACGTCATAGTTCGCTCGCAAATGGGTATTGTAGTGGAGTGCATTCATTCGAAATAGGTCAATGAGTAGAGAGGCAGAACACCAAGGTACTGGTGAAGGAATCAAGCAACGCGAGTAACCCAAGAAACTTGACGAAAAAAACCAGGACGCCCAAATCTATAAGCATAGTGTTAAATGACAGGAATATCGACTAAAGCCTCGTTCCTGAGTTCCTATCCGCGTCGAGACATATATAGCCTCTTCCAGACACGAGCGAGTGCAGCGCCTCCAAGCGTAGATAAATTGGAACGGAGTAAGAAACTTCTGGTGTAGGAAACGAAAAAAAAAAGGCCGGAAAGTGAAGTCGTTCTCGGCGAACGGGACGATATCGACGCGCTCATCCCCGACACAGGATAACTGCGTCAAATTCTTCGACTCCAAGAGCGCACTGGGCTCTGAAGGGCAGAATTGAGTCATTTGGCACCACGGGAGTCGGGGGGGGGGCCAAGGGGTGCTATGTAGCAGCAGGCCCTCGGATCAGAGAAGGCGTGATCACATAGCCCGGAGAGTGAGAGGAAATCGACCTGCGTCGGCAGTTCGATTGATACATTTCTTTTCGCAAGCGATAGTATCGGCGGTGAAACGTCTTTAAAAGGAATCGACCAGGAAGACAGTCGGACTCATCGGCATCAAGGCGACGAGTAGTGGTTTAGTTGCCAGGTGCTGACAATGGCGTTTCTGACGGAGAGTTTCTGATGGAGACAATAACAGCTTGATGGAGAGGAGGAGGATCGATCATGTTGGCGTTGTTCAACGGATGAACCCGACCATGGATGCGCAGCGGCTGCAGTAGTAGGAGTTCATGCCAAAGCGCACCACACCTGGACTTGTGTTGTTCTTTTCCAGGCTGAGGGACCGCTGACACCTGGAGCAGCGAACAATGTCGAAATTCATCTCGGTAATGGGCGACTGCGGCGAGGTGTGGGAAGCCATGCCTTGAGAAGAGTTGGAATAATTGGGCTGGATGTGAATGGAGGACGAGCTCATGTCTCCCATATGATGCGATTGATTCGAGAGGTGTGTAGAATATTGACGGGTGGTGGTCAGTCGAGAAGATGGGTTGGAGAGGCAAGGTCAGAAAGTTGGTTGACGGTGGAGCGTAGGCTGGGTATTAGGTATGTATGTATATGTCAAAGCAAGGCAGCAGCCAGAAGGGCCAGCAAGACAGCAAGACAAAGCACTGTAATTAGCCGCCGACAACGACCAGGGATCCGGGCACAATTGACGAATGAGTGGATGATCTAGGATGTTCCTTCAGCCTTCTAGCCCCGAGACAAAAACCACGCGACGGGTGGGAAGGATCGAAGGGAGACTAATGCCGGATGTTGTCAGATATATCTAGGCATCATAATATCATATTTTGCACATGTTATTATTATATCCGACTGGCGCACGGCTCTCCTGATGCGGGCCGGAAGTCGACACTCACAGGCGCAAAGGGGGCCTGAGGGCGACGATTTGCCTGAATGTGCGTTCCCACTTGATAGGCCAGGATCGACGGTAAGAGTAAGGCGCTCCACGGACGGGTCCCGGGCATAACGCGGTGGAACAGCCCTGTTTCAGCGCCTGTCGCATCGGCACTTTCTCATGTCGCATTCGCCGCTTTTGGAAAGTCGGCAGAAAAGTTTTGACTCTTAGCTTCGTATTATTATTATTATTACCATTATTGCTAGCCATTTTCTTCACGTTTTCAATTATTATTATTATTATTATTATTATTACTATTTTTTTAAGGGAGAAAGATTGAATAAAAAAGAATAATTATTTTTCTTTAAAAAAAAAAATAATAATAATAATAGTAGCCATGCTCACAAGACACATACTTGTCATCATAGGCGCCCGTCCAAGAATCCCACACTTTCCGGTAGTCTGGTTCTCATGCCAGATCCGGACCGCATGACCCAAGTCAGAGAATCGTCGTCACGGATGTCGTGTCTCCGCGGACGCCGTTGTTCGCTACCCTCTACCTAGTATAATTTGGACCTCGGGGCTTTGGGCTCTGTCTGGCAAATAATTTCCCAGCGGCATCCAAGACACCCAGATGCCGCTGGGTGACCTGATTCAGGCACGAAGGCACTGACTGTGTGATGCCTCCTGTTCCCATCATGCGGTTCCAACGGGGGCACCGGATCATTATTCCCCACTCGACTAGTGTATCATCTCGACTGTTTTGCTCGCTTGTGCTCCCAGGACGGAGGTTCCAACAACAGGCCGTCAAACTCTGCACAGCCCTCACAAGGCTGGTGTTTCCAGATGTGGCTGTGAGGCTACCCTGTTTCACAGTGCCCTTGGCGGCCATCAGGCTTGAACTATTTAATAGGATTGATTTCTTTTTGCCCCAGATTAAATTCCCAGCAACTGATGTGACACATCTCATATCTAAAAAAACAAAAGGGGTTTTTTCACAGCGGGACTACCCTTTACTTAGTGTCTACTAGAGTAAATTAGTTCCGACTCCCCTTTTCTTGCCCGTGATCCACAGAATCTTCCGGGAAGACAGCGGCTTCGAGAGAAGATAGAGCCACATAATAGTAATACGCAGCATAATATACCCGCCGTATGAGTCAAAAAGGATCACTAGTGCATTCTTGGAAAATTCTCGAACGACAGGAAGGAAGAGGCTTTCTCTCCACTGATTACACTTGAGCGGCTGTGTCGGACGGCTGTGTCGGATGGCTGCTGGAGCGAATTGGAGAAAAGCGCAGCCTCAGCGGCGGCCGTCAGCCGTCAGCCTTACTGCCGCGACCTGCCGGAGAACTCACTCAGCTGTCGACCGAAGCGCCGAGGAGTCTGTGCCTTTAGGGTACCCATAGTATTAGGTACGACTATTTAGTTTTGCCTACCTGGGTAGAGTCATGCGCTGAGTAGATATTTCTCCGCCCTCCGATCGGGCTCCAGTTCTTCCCGTCCCACGAGGCCGTTACTTCCGTGGTCGAATAAGGGCAAAATATCGATTGACAGCGACGACTTTGCTCAAGCACCTGGACTCGGTGAAAAAAGAAGGCCGATATCCTGCAATTGGTTGCCGTTGACCATGCCACCTCCGCATATCCTAGTTGAGACATCGAGAGACGTTTTGGGATGAATGCCTGAGTAGCGCAACGGATCAGTTCTTCCGGAATGCTCGCATGACGATGCGATGTCTACTGAGAAGCACTTGGCACCTCCGACCTCTTGCAGAAACTAATAAATCGGCAGCATTAATTAATAATTTAATGTACCGGGGTCCCAGCAAGATGGTCACGATGCTGACCATTCCGCGTTACCCTTAAACCGGAAAGTGGCGAAAAACAAGAATGTTGGAGAGTCCAGATCTCCTTCCTCCCCGAGGTTCCCATCCACAACAGGGAAGCCAATTGTTACACTGATTCGACTGTCTCTCGGACAAGAACTCGCGCAATGCACCACTTGCGGCCGAAGAGGTTTGCCCACCCCAATTGATGGATTGAAGGATGAGACAGTAATCATATGGAATACGGGTCAATAGTTGGACTTTGCCGGACTGTCAAACTTCTTCCTTCACCCATAAACCCTCACAACTATGCCAGTAGGCGATCCGAATAAACTCCAAACAGCCATTTCTGCGAAATGGGCTATGATAAGGACCGTCTAACTCCCACGACGGCAGTGGACATCGTAAGTTGTACGACTTCCTCCCCCCCTGGTGCAGTGACATCAATCACACTTGTCGACCCCTCTACTTCTCCGAGCTTCTTGACGCAGCTACCATGTCCATTGGAAAGGAGTGACAAGCAGCCGTGGGATATACAGAGATGCTATCATCAAGACCGAGGATATGGGAAGAGAGGATATCATCAAGGCGCACATGGGCTTCTCCTATCATTGACCCTTGGCGTCTGCCACCTTCGATAGCTTCGGATATAGCCATCGTCTTCGAAATGGCGAGCCGACAGCGACGTCATCCGTAGTAATCTGCACCTTCCGCCCGTGAATGTCTTCATCACCACCATCCTGGCTGATCACTTGATTAAACAACAACTTACCATTACTGTTGACCACGGTTTCTAATAGCACCAGCTATCAGAATCTACGGCAGTCTGGTTGATCGAGGATCCGACCGACGTACGTCTTGGAGGCTCCGCCAATCTAACCCCGCTCGTACTGCGTATCCAGCTCACCCCACCAAATACGGATCCCACAACCGGGAACCGAAGCAGCGACGAAACAAGCGACTCTTCGACGCGTATGACCTGATTCTCAGTCCATACACTATGCCTGGCTCTCCCCGTCTTTACAGCTTTCCGGATACAGATGTTCTGGCGAAGCAGCTGAGGACTTACCTCCTCCGGAGCCAGAACAACTCCATCAGCCGGCATGACACTTTCCGAATTGCGGTTTCTGGAGGCTCCCTTCCAAATGTCTTAGCCAAGGCACTGCTTGCCCCAGGGGACGGTTCCGAGGGAGACACCGTACAGTTCTCAAAATGGCATATTTTCTTCGCCGATGAACGTTGCGTGCCTCTCGACCACCCCGACAGCAACTACCGCCTGCTCAAAGATGAACTCCTCGACAAGATCCCCCCGGAGCTAGGAGCGCCCACGGTGTATCCCATCAATGAAAAGGCAGTCGAACAGGATGATCCTCAGGAAGTCGCCGACCTGTACCAGGAAGATTTGACGCGCTGCTTTGCCGCCAAAGAGACCGTCAAAGTTCCCATCTTCGACCTCATCTTGTTGGGCTGTGGGCCGGATGGCCATACCTGCAGCCTCTTTCCTGGACACGAGCTACTGCGCGAGAAGGACTCCTGGGTCGCTCCGGAGACCGAGTCGCCAAAACCCCCGCCGAAGCGCATCACCTTGACTCTGCCAGTTGTTACCCATGCTGTCAACATTGCTTTCGTTGCTACCAGTGCAGGAAAGAAGGAAATCCTGAAGCAGATATTCGATACGGAAGAAGGCAGGGCGCTTCCTTCCGGTCTGGTCAACCAAGGCGCTGGTGACAAGGTCAGTTGGTTCGTTGATGCCCCCGCCGTGGTGGGAGTCTCGTTCCCCAAGCAAGGAAACCTATAAATAGGGGCAGAACAAGTGCATTCCGCTCCGGGCGCTGTGTTTGATCAGGAGGGAGAAATCGAGAAGGACTCCAATCCGGCATTGAGCTAGGTGGATCGCGAATTATGGTTCTGGGATGTGAGACATGGTTAGCAGATTTGTATTGCTTAATACCATATCTCCCTTTTCGTGTCAATTAACTTGTTTGGCTGTTTCTTCCCCAGTCTGATCTGTCTTACATGGCTTGCTGGCCCTTTGTCCTTCCCTCCCCGTTGGAACAAACACCCAGGGCTGGAGCGGATGAAGGGGCTGCCCCCTGATGTGCCTGTCGTTTCCATTACTATTTTTTTCTCCTTAATCAGATGGAGTGGCGGCTATTATGAAACCAGTTCTCCTATAGAAAAGAGTAATACCCTGTGCTAGGTATTACAAAATTAAGATGACTAGAGTGTTAATATAAATAAACCTGCAACAGACCACATTCTTTCAGACCACATGAAATCTGTGTGCACATGGCATGTGTAACAATGGAATTTTCAGGTCCGTTGTATGTAACTTGCACTCAATTCCCAGGAAATTCCTCGAAGATGGTCCCCAGCGCCGAGCATCACCGGGAGACTAAGCTCCCACAACGATGATCACCGCCTCACATGCTGCCACTTCACTCGGCCACTTCATTAACTCAACAAAACCTAACAGATGGTTTGAAACTCCACTATGCAGGCGCCTACGCGCTCGTTTTCACTGCGGGAGCCACGCAAGCAGGTCCGTCCTACCCATCTAACCCCAGTCGCCCCGCCCCTTGAGAGTCAGTAAACAAAGGCCCAACGGAACCCCATCCAGCTCTCCCCAAGTGAAAAACAGCTCGTCGATTCTCGCATTCTTGGCTGACATCTGTCTGGTCAAAAGACCTCTAGCATTGCGCGACCATCAACGAACAAGTCCAACGACACTACGTCTATCGTACCCGAACCCGCATCAGCATCAGCGCTCGCGAGAGGGTCCACGCGACCTGCTGTTCCTCATGGACAGGCTAGGACACAATGGAATCCGCCTTCTACCGACGAAACAAAGGCAGGGAATACTTTGAACCGGACAAAAAGTCAGTTGCCGCAAAGGAGTGGCTCGCTGTTAGGAACTGGGCAGGCTACCACCCGTTTGCGATTTCAGGAGCAGCCGTCGAGGGGGAGTACCGCTACTCAAGCTCCACAGCAGCTGGCACGCGAGCAACAACAGGGACAGACGCAACAGTCAAGGGACTTACCCCTTCCCGGTCGCAGGAAGAGTTTGGCTCGTCCTACGGAACTGAGGTTGCCGTCAGCTCCCATGCCCTCTGCATCTACCAGTAGAAATGCACCGGAATCCTCGCCATTATCTCCACGAAAAACGCAAACAGTCACTGCTTCCAGGGTTCCTCCTCCCCCTTCTCCTGGGAAGATGGACATGCCTCCTCCATCGCGTCCTGCAAGGTCCAATTCGTTGAGGCAGCCACCCGTCAGTGCTGGTCTGGGAGGCCATACGGGTCCTCCGGGTCATTCTCGCCATCATACTAGTAGTCAGCTAACGAGAGGGCGGGCTATGAGTCAATTTGGGAAGCAGATCGAGCCTACACAACCCTCGACTACGCAACGGACAAGACCGCAGTTCACGACTTTCCAGCAGAGCTTCTCCCCTAAAAAACCCGTTAAGCAGCCATCTGTCTCTATTACAACGGCGTCCGATGGGAAGGTATCGGATCCCTCGTTGATCCCGGCATCCTGGCCTGAGATTGCCGCGCTGCAGACAGAGCTCTTGCAGTTAACCCTGTTTCATTCGTCCTATTTGCAGCGGAATGTTGAATGGCAAGCTAACGCGGAGGCTTCCCTGCGGAAAAAGTATGATTCGGTAGCAGGAACCTACCGTTCGACCTTGGCTGAGGAAAACGAAAGGCAACGACGTCTCAATTTACACGCTCTTAATCTGTGGTTTGAGAACACTCGCGAGAGCCGTAGTGGACCGGATTTTCCCGAACAGATTCAAATCTTTTCGAGTGTTATACAGGACGTATCTGATCTGTCTGATAGCTCTGGAAAGTACGCGCAGGCCGTTCGAGTGTTTGAGGACTGGTTTGAGGAAGCTGACCGAATCCGACGGCATCGCGATCGGCCCGACCAGAAGTCAGGCATAAGTGATGGAAGGGTCTTTGTTAATCCTATTGATATCTCCTGGAAGAAACAGCTATACGCCCTGATTACGAAGCTGGAACTGTGCGCGAGACAGTTGCAGAGTCTTGATATCCTGAGGTACGGAGATCCTGGAGAAGCTGAGGGCCGTCAACCGAGCGAGGGATCTGCCTTGGTGCGGATAGTAATGGGTCTTGGCGAGATGATTACCTTGATGGTCGATGAGCTTAATGCAATGCGTACAATCGAGGATGATATTATCCGATCTGAGAGGGAATGGGTGAGACGGCAGACCGAGCGGTTGTCGACGTTTCCGTCGGAGGCAGAAGACAGAGTGGGCATCTGGAAAGTTGTCTTGAAATAAATCGAATCTGAGGAAATCGTATTAGATAATACTATATCCAGCATGATTTTACGATAGCAGAATCGCAAATCCTTGCTAAAAGTCAAGAGGCCAATGCTGGTCGGGGTTTGGAACTTGCCAGAACCCTTACACTTTTGTTGGGGGGCAAAAGCTTCTCCGCCTCTTCCTTCACCTTCCACTTCCTAGCTGCTCACCGACACCAGCCTGTTTTGCTCGTATTCTTTTTGTTCTGGCTATCTGAATCCGGTCGAGCGTTGTCCTGACACTTGCTGACAAAGGATAAGATATCGGACATCTGTCGGCTTGTTCCCCACTCGCTGAGGGATACTTTGGAGCGGATTACCTATCAAGCACGTCCCCTCGTGCACCGCTGTTGCTTCCCCATCTCACCTAGTTCCCCGGTTCAAGCTGCTACCACAGCGGACCAACAACATCCAAGCAGTGCATTAATCAACATCGAGTCTTCGAAAGGTAAGTTCTGCCTTGTTCCTGACTTTTTCCATCAATGTAAACTCACCTGACGTCATTTGGATTAGCGTTTACGAAGCTCGCGCTCCGCCCGCAATGCTCCGATCTTGTCGAAACGCCTAAGTCGAGAATCTCCACGAGGGACACTTTGGTTATTCTTCACCTGAGGACAGCATGGAGGGCTCCATATATGACCGTCTCTGGCGCAGGGAGTGTGGCGACACGTCGCTGTACTCCGGTATCCGGGGCATATACGGTTCGAAGGAATGGATCGACGATCTCGATATTGTCAATGAACTAGGTGGGCATACGGGATGCGTTAATGCTCTGAGGTACGTTCGTCCTCTCTTCGTTCCTGATTGGCGAGCTCGCCATGGAAAATGTCTTTGCGCTGACGGCGTCCCAGCTGGTCTCGGTCTGGGCGTCTTTTGGCCTCTGGCTCCGATGACCTGCACTTGAACATCTACTCCTACCAACCAGAATCGTCGACGGCTCCCTTCGCTCTGAATACCACGATCATGACTGGCCACCGGGCCAATATCTTCTCGGTCAAATTCATGCCCCACTCCAATGATCGCACTCTAGTGTCTTGTGCGGGCGATTCGCAGGTGCGAGTCTTCGACATTGAGTACGCCAGCAGCAATAACAACGCCGCCGCTACCTCTACCCATACGGCTTCTGCGAGAACTCGTCGTTTCAGCAACTTCTTTAATAGCGTACAATATCTTACTGAGAGCAATACGAATGCGAGGACCTACCGGTGCCATGCGGACAGTGTAAAGCGCATTGTTACCGAGAATTCACCGTACCTCTTTCTTACCTGTTCTGAAGACGGCGAAGTTCGACAATGGGATTTACGCCAGCCGTCATCCGCATACCCGGCACCTCGAGGAGGACAAGGGTTCATGTCTTATCGGCCAGGACTGGAACATGACGATTCCAACGTACCTCCTCCCCTGATCTCCTACAAGCGCTACAATGTCGACCTCAACACCATATCTTGCTCACCCACTCAACCGCATTACATTGCTTTAGGTGGTGCCCACCTCCACTGCTTTCTACACGATAGACGCATGCTTGGTCGCGACCGCCTTGCGGAGAAGGGCCAGCCTGGTAGCTCCTCGCCGCCTTCCAGTGCCCATGACGACGAAGCAATGGGACAGGCGACAAGATGCGTCCGGAGATTTGCACCCAATGGGAAGAAACGAATGAGGCGACGGGACAACGGTCATATTACTGCCTGCAAAATTAGCGATGCGAATCCAAACGAGATGGTTGTGAGCTGGTCTGGGGATCATATATACAGCTTCGACTTGATTCGGAGTGCAGACGCCAGGGATTCTCTAGGATCACGCGAGAAAACAATGCGGACAAGTTCAGGCTCCCACAAGCGGAAGAGCTCAAAAAGCAGAAAGCGAAAACGTCGTCAAAACGGGACCTCGATGTCGTCACATGGCAGTGGCGATCGCCATCAGTCGCGTCCCCGAGCAGAGGAGCAAAGTGAAACCGGGGAACTATCATTTAGAGTCCGCTATGGCAATGGAGAATCTGGAAACGTTCCCATTCCGTCCTTCCCGGACCCCGTTCTCAGTACGCCAGAGGAAGCAATCGAGGCAGCCAGGTACTCCGTACTTAGTGACGCACAGCGACTTAGTTTGCAGGTTGCCAAAGGCTTAGTCAAAATCCGGAAGTCTCTGTTCTCGCTTGAAGTACATGTGCGTGAAGCAACGGAGGCTATCGGCTCCGAACCGGCCCCGTACGCAGCTGGATTTTCGTCTGCGTTAACGGAGGCCGCGAAGTGTCTGCATCGGATGGATGAAATCATGAGATCGTGGAGGTATCCGATGAACCCTCCTGAGGATGTCGTGGCAGTTCAGCAAACGCTTCGGCGCAATCGGGGATCGGCTTGGAGGTTCGTCCAAGCTGCCGGAGCCCTTGCACGGTTTCTGGGAGGTTCAATCCAGAATGTTCCTGGGGAAGGGACTAGCGGGATAGAAAACTTTCAGCAAATAGTTCCAGCCCCAGGAGAAAATGATAGGATTGACCGGGAATCCCAGTTTGGCTACGACTTCCTGAAAGCCATATTACTCTGGCTCGGTGGAGACCGTCAGGCCCTCTTGGCGGGCTTCAAACGCGATCCTGCGCAGCGTCGCAGTCCGGCACGATTCCCGATACCAGAGACAGCTGGTAATGATGCGATTGAAAACATACTGATCCCTTATCTGCTAGAGCTCGCAGACGCCTCTCCAGTAGTGAATGTTGATGCTTCCAGATTTGAGCATGACCAAACTCGCGTGTTGTTCGAGAGCCAGCGAGCCGCGGTCACGGCCTTTAAGAACGCGACGAGGCTACACCTGGAGGATCTGGGAGACTCCGCGGCGGTGAGAGAGGAAGGCCCAGCCGGATCGGCTGGTCCGCTCAATCTTCGTGCTATCGATCGGACGGCTGCAATACGCTTCTGGGCCTTTATGGTAGGCAGGGGTATTTTGATGCAGGTTGGAAAAGGGGTGAATTTCGAGTTCACGAATCGGGCATTCGGTGGCTTGCATACAACTTTTCAGGACGACCTACCCGCCGACGCCGAGATGGAACGGTCCCAGGATGATATCAGCTCTGATATGGAAGAGGAATTACACAGAGATATCGGCGCGGTATTCCCTGGTAGACCCTCCAACAGGAGGAATATCTTTCTGGGATCGCAAGATGATGGCTCTGAAGATAGTGATGGGAGCTTCGTGGAAGATGGTGATGAAGCTGGGGGTGACAGTGATGACGATGACGATGTCGCAACTTCTGCGGACATCTCTTCCGATGAGGGCGATTCATCAGATGCGGGCGATATTTTCTTCAGTCGGTATAGGCCACGGAGGGACGACGTTGAACTCGACGTCCCATGCTCATCGCACACTGCTGTGTACCGAGGTCACTGCAATATCAAGACGGTGAAGGATGTTAATTATTTTGGTTTGGACGATGAGTACGTGGTGAGCGGCAGCGATTCTGGCCACCTCTTCATCTGGGAGCGCAAGACATCGAAATTGGTTAATATCCTGGAAGGCGACAGTGCGATCGTCAACGTTGTCCAAGGTATGTCCATTAACATGCTCTTTTCCACCTGGTTCTTCGGTATATATCTCTGCATTTGTCAAGCGCTGACACCATTATAATTGTGCAGGTCACCCGTATGAACCGACGATTGCTGTTTCCGGAATAGATAATACCATCAAGATTTTCTCTCCGGACCAACGGGCCCAGGACGATGCTCGCCACGGCATCAATATTCTCGATCCTGAAAACCCAGCCAACACGCTTGGTCGGCATGTTTCGGGCGTGACTGGCCTTAGGAGCCGGAAACGCATGCAGGACAGTTACCGAATCATGAGCCAGAACGACATTGACCGCCAAGGAGGGATGAGCGAGGCTCGGATCACGGTAGGTCATCCTGGTTGTTCTGTTTTTTTTTTTTTTTTTTTCTATACCTTGTGTCCTGACTATTTGGTCGTGCAGACGAGCATGCTGGCTCGGCTTGCTGCGACCCTGAGGGAACGGCAAGCTCTCGGAGGAGGACTCGCTACTTTTGCTGGAGGCGGTGGTGAGCATGCGACGATCGTCCTGGATCAGAACTGCAATGTAAGTCTTTTGTCCAAAACGCTAGCTCCGTGAGACAGGTAAACGGAGGCTAATGCAGGATATTTACTCGGCAGGTTATGTGATCGAAAGGCATGGCTTCTGGGAGTTTTGACTTCTTGCATGGCAAAGCTGGTGTCTGATTTTATTCAACGGGAATTATTGAATTGGGTGAACGTATTACACGGACTACGCTGATATTCTAAGATTGCCATTCTGACTGTACTTTTCATATTATTGAAGACTTTGGGGTTAACTCTAGATACATGGATGATGAAGAATGAATTCATCGACTGAGGGAAAAAATAATTGACGTGAGACGGTCGGCCAAAAGCACGTGATTTATCGCGATAAGAGACCGGGAATTTTATCGTTGAATCTGGATCTTTTTCAATGGAAAGCCAATGCTGGCTCTTGATGCTGGTTTGCGCAGATTGTTATACCAGAGAGTCCATTTGACTGCAGTTGTTCTTCAGGTGCATTAGTACAGAGTCTTAAACAGGTGTTGCGGTAATAGAACGGTCGTCCTCCGCCACTTGATACTATATACTCGTACACACTCGACACCTTCTTCTCATATTTATTCGACAGTCCAGACTTCTCAATAGATGGCGACACAGTTTCTATGAAATGGCTCCCCAATCTCTTGATGCTCTCAAATCTGTAACGGCGCGGCTATATGCAGACCCACACAACCCCCTGGTCCACCTTCAGCGGGGTTTTATCTATGAACGACTAGGATTCCCTGATTTGGCCGCTGCAGACGCGTATCGTGCGTTGACACTGTTCGATTCCGTTGCTGATCCGGACGGATATGAATTTCACGCTAGGAGGAAGACTAGTTCTGCCATTACTGCTTCCTTGAATAAGGTGGCGAACGGATCTGGGTCTGCTGGACTTGGAAACGAAGACGAAGACGAGAATGATGATGATGATGATGACGATGATGCGGATGAGTCCACCCCCATCACACGAGATGAGTTCGATTCCACGATTGCCAGTGTCTATGTCCTGCTTGTACGGTGTCTGATCAGATGTGGCTGCTTGAGGGATGCGTGCGAGTTTGGTGAGAGGGGGATTACGCTGGTTGGGGATCTCGAGGACCGTGGCTACGGTCCTGGTGATGAGGGAAGGGGGGAGTTGGAGAGATTGGTGAAGGAGATTAAGGCGGCTTATTTCGATATTAGGGGCCACAAGGAGCCTGAAGGCCACACTGGCCCGGGCGATGACAATAACAAGAACAATCTTAAAGCCGAAATTAATCCCAGCACACTCCCGGCACAGGGCTTCGCTCGGAGAGTCCTATATCCCTGGAACGAGCATGAACCGGATCGGAAATCCCCCGAGACTCTGCAACTCCTGAACGAACGGCTGAAGGACGTTGCGCCGAAGTGCGAGGTGCGCGCCGTCGCGTTGCCGGCTTTGCATGCTACGACAGCAGAGAAGAAAGTACATAACACCAAAGGCACAGATGCAGACGTATCGATCCAGCTCGGCCTCTTTCCGAAAGAAGACATCCAACCTGGCGAGATCCTCCTGCGGGAATCATCTCTCCTAACAGCCACGAACCGTCTACACGACGACCTCTGCGACGCCTGCAATGCGCCCTTACCAGACCTCGCGGCCGCAGAGCCGCCCGTCCCCTGCGAGAACTGCGAGGACACCATTTTCTGCAGCGTAGCATGCCACGACCGGGCACAGAGTGCCTACCACGGCGCCATCTGCGGGATGGACGGCCTCCAGTCTATCGGAAAGGATATCCCGGACCCCAAGGATAAGGCGGATTACCTGTATCTGCTCCTGTTGGGGAGGGCGCTGGCTATGTCCGCAACGCAGGACGTGCATCCTCTAGAGTTACCGGAGGTGAAATATATATGGGGCGATTTTCAGGATTATTACGAAGTCGAAGTCTACGATGTTAATGCAACTACTAATGCTGGTGGTGGTGGTGGTGGTGGTAGTTCCGATGATCCCTCTTTCTCCCTCCCTTTCTCCTTCCACCTCAACATCCTACAGCCGATGCGAATTCTGGAGGAAATGGGTCTGGACCCCTTTGTCGTGCTCCCGCGCTACGACACCTGGGTTCTGAATACCCTCTACGCGAAGTTCCGGGGCACGGCATCGGGAAGGCTGTCGACATGGGACGGCGGGCCGGAGGTGTGCGCCGTGCATCCGTTATGGTGTCTTGCTAATCATTCGTGTGATCCTAACGTGCGGTGGGAATGGGGTGGCGAGATCACGTTTATGGCTAGGGGAGCGGACGAGAGGGCCGTCTGGGCCGGTCTTGATGCTGAAGAGGTGGAGCGGAGGAAGAAATTCTCCCGTGGGATTAAAGCGGACGAGGAGATTCTGAATCATTATTGCGATATTGGGCTGGATGTGAGGCAGAGGAGGGAGTGGGCGAGGGGAGCTTTGGGAGGATGGTGTTTGTGTGAAAGGTGTGTTTGGGAGAGTGAGTTGGATGGGAAATAGAGGAATGTTGCCAAGGAAGTCGAGTTTTTTACGCACTGCAGTTTTGTATACATGTAATGTAAGCTTCGCATATGATACTAATCCTATAATTTATTGTGCACCACGGGTTGTTGGTGTTGGTGCAGTAGGTAATGAAGCTATCTATAGAACAATTTGCGGAAAGGAGACATGCGGATTCTTTCAAATTGCCCGTCACCGACAGCTTCTTGCGCTGGCCGTTTCCATTTTCTCTCTCATAGACCCTCCTTGCCGAAAAGACCAGCCCTAGTAGCCCTGTCCAACCGGTCCCTTAGATATAATCAGCCGCACGCACCCGGTTTCCATGTCCGCGAGGTGGCGTTCTGGACCTGCGCCGACGAGGTGGCGGGGAAGGCGATCTTGAAACTGAAATGGAATATCTTCTCTGTCCGGGGCCTCGCCGTGACACGCTCGGTGAGCGAGACCGGGGTGGGTATTTACCGCGGGGGCCGGAATCCCGCGGCCTAGGCGAGACCGATCTCGATGGACTTCTCACTGGCTTCTTGTGAGGAGCAGGCGACGCTGATACAGATGAATAGCGTCTTGATGTTCGTTCACGCCTGGGGGGCGGGGATATAGAGCGGGATAGCGACCTCGAGTAGCTCCGCTCCCTGCGACCATAACCATTTCTCTCCCTGCGTGGTGACGTAATAGATCGAGAAGGTGAACGCCGTACCTTGTAAGAACCTTGACGAACAGGGTTCCTAGAATCATAGGATCGGCCTGGAACCCGTCTAGGTGGAGCACGGGAAACTGATCGACTCCGGCTAACTGGAGACCTTGAGCGACTATATGACACGGAACGCCCACGACTCCGCGAAACCGGGGATCGCGAGCGAGAAGACGAATAGCTTCGGGTATAGCTCCTTCCACGAGTCGACACAGACACGGAGCGAGTGTAAGACCGACCGCGACTGCGGCTGCGCGAGGGAGAGCGAGAAGATGAATATGAACGAGATCTGGAGCTAGCACAGGTAGAACAAGTGGAGTGAGATCTGACAGACTCCGAGTCTGAGCCGCCGGCGGGGGCAGGCAGCGCAGGAGGTGCGGGTCGGGGGAGGTTCTTCAGATGTTCCCGCATATCCTCTGTGAGCACACCAAGTCCAATACTGGTGAAATAGTTAATCGAGAAACGTGTATGGCGGGGATTTTCCAACGGAAAGAGCCCTTCGAAGCTCGGCCTTAGGATCTCATCCTTAAGTCGTTCCTGCAACTGCCGCATGCCGAGATGCTCTCCTAGATCCTGAAAGAGGATTTTGATAAAGATTCGACTGCTTGATGTCGTTTCTTCTTCGTTTAAATGAATAACGGACAAAACATGCCACCCAATAGCGTCATGGCTGAGCATATGCCCAAAAAAGCGGGCAATATTGCGCAGACGGTTCGTCTCATAGCGATGAATCGTGTCGTAGTATTTGGCAAAGGAGGCTTCAAACAAATCACACCACAGGCGATTGATCTTCGCGAACCTCTCACCAATCAGACCGTAGAACTTGGAGTATGTCCGTTCCTGGGAGCAGCATTCCACAATCATGGACGGCAGTTCTGGCTCCAGCCCGGGAGGGAGAGATATCTTCATCAGCTTGTGGACGCATTCTTCGAAGTCTATACTTGACATGATTGTTAAGTATATAGTTCGACGAAGGTTGGTCAGATCCGTGTTGCTTTGATCCTTGATGTCCATCTTCTGTTCTTCGTCTGATTCTTCGTCCGAGCTCTCGTCTGTCTGATCCTCATCCTCGTCTTCCTCGTCGGAGCCCTCTCCTAAAATCTCGGCCCTCAATTTCTTGTAAGCCTCTTCATGCTGTTCCCATTGCGCATCATACTTGAAGACGTTAAGGCCATCCTGGGGTTCAAGCTCGTCATCCAGACCGATTCGATGAGTGATCTGATCCTCTTCCTCTACCAAATCGAGCTCTTCCTTGATGGACGGATTGTCCTTGTATTTGTCTTTGCGCACTTGAAACAAAACCTCGATCATATACTGGACCCTTTTATCAATGTCGGCCTCGTGAAGGATGCTCCTGAACTGATCAAACACAGCCAACGCGATGGGGCCACTCATCTCCTCCAGGTGCTGGCCGACCTCTCTCGTGAGTCCAACGGCAATCTCTACGCTGTCGTCCGTGGGTTTGTGAAGAAGCAGCAGGAGAATTTGGGCGGCCAGCATCTCATGCACGACCTGCTGATTGCATAGGTGTGCGATGAAAGTCGTTGAGGATATGCAGACGGCTTTGTCGTTCCTCTTGAACGCCTTTCGAAACTGTATAACCAACCGGCTGAGTAGCAGTTCCCCAACTTGTGGCAACTTGGTATTGACAATCGCAGCCATGGCGGCGTAGATCGGAGTAAAAGGCAAACTAGCCGCTTGAGCCTTCATGATACTTCTGCAGAATAGGCCGCGTCCACGAACCAAATTCTCGCCGAAGAGCTCCGGTACAATGTGCTTGATGTTGGAAACATTCACTTTGTTAATAAGCCCGTTGATGGACTTCTTCAAAGCTTCCCATGCCATGCGTTGGTATTCCTTGCTGCTCTTATCCGTGATCTGTGCCTGTAACGCGCGCAGTCGAGCAGGCGGAATATAGGTGCCACCGGACCGCATGTTCAAAAGTTTCTCATATTCTACCTTGGCCGCAGCCTGTTTCTCTTCCTCCGTCAGTGGTTTCCGTGCTGCTTCCTGCTTCTCATGCTGCCGGAGACGCTCTGCGAGTTGGAGCTCTCTTTCCGCAGCACGGTCTGCATCAATACGGGGGGCATCGGAGAATTCGCGAGATAAGCCGCCAGGGGGGGAACGACGACGGTTAGGAGAGGGAGAGCGAGAAGGAGGCGAGCGCTTTCTGGAAGCTGAAGCCTGCGGAGAGTACGACGCGCCTGGCGGAGGTGTAGGCACTCGAACCGCGGACTGTAGCATCACGGGGTCCGCCATAGTTGTGGGCAACTCCTAAAACTACCACTCTGCGCCTATCCCCTCACTTGCAGCTTCGGAGGTGAGTTGGGAAACGAGGATGGCGGTTCCCAAAAAGTCAAGGGTTGGAGTCTATGTCTCAAGTCAAGGCGACGAACAACTTGCAAGGAAGTCTTAGCGTGAAGTGTCACGTGATGAAAGTGGTCATGTCGCGAATAGGAGAGCGGCCAGGTAAGTAAACTGAGCATCTGGCTGCCAACTTGTCTTCGTGCCTTTTCACCTTAGAGGACCGTCACTCACAGTCATTATGGTAAGAATGGAATGATCTTGCGACTGCGTCTCGAAATCCATTCAAATGCTGACCTTACTCAGCTGGGCCAGTTAGTGGGATCCGCCATGCTCTTGGCCGCGACTGCTATATTCCTCTACTACACGGCTTGGACTCTTTTAATGGTATGCCCATACATCAAACTACCAACTAGCTGTCAACTAATGCTCGGACAGCCATTCGTCGATGCCGACCATCCTCTCCACGCCCTTTTCCCTCCTCGCGTATGGGCAATCCGCATTCCTGTCATTCTCACCCTGTTGGGCTCTGCGGTGGTCGGAACATTTATAGGGATTGTCATGATCAACAGCAACAGAAAGAAGGCAGCAAAGAAGAAGACTTGAAAGAACATTCGCAGTGCTTTCGCACAAGAGTCGAGTGGGTAACAACTATGTCTGGAAATCCCCACGACGTATATAGCAAGAGACGACATCGAACAATTCGATCGACGAATCTACGGAGTGGTCTACTGGAGATACTTTCTGGGTTAAGCACCTAGGATTGATACTTCGCTGCATTAATTAAAAATGGATACAGTAATCCTAGCGCAGAGCTACTTGGATAATGAAAATTCATGGAATGAACCACGGCCTGCCCGTAGCAGATCAGGTCCGTACGTAGATTGGTGCTCTTGTAAGCTCCCAGGATACGATACGAAGAACACAGTTGCGACGCTGACTTCATCACATTAATGCTGACCAGAGGGAAGAAGCGCTGTAGCATCGAGGAGCTTGTCGCGCTCAGAAAACGTTGTGAAAATACGCTTGCCATTGGTTTAGGCTGGACTGTTAAGGCAATAACTATATTTATATGTACCGAGTACTGCGCGCTCTTTGGCAGTTCTGATCCTGATCATTAGTACTTCTACTGGTTTTCAGTAGTACTCGTTGAGGATTCCTTCGCGCTGTCCAACACTCATGACGATTTTGAACTAAGACGGAGATGGCCGTAAGGCATGAGTAGGATTGAACCGGGTTGGCAGAAGCCAGCCGTCTCGCACCTATTCGCTGAAAGCTGGCAAAACTGCCCCTTTTGTCTAGGAATATTAGAAGACGCTAGAGCACCAAACGGCCCTTCACATTGGGTGACGACGGCAGCTGGTCCTGGTATTCCGGTTTCGTTAGTAAGGGGCGCTGTGGGACAATAATAGTAACAACAAAGAGAGCGACCGATCGTGCACAACGGGTCGACTGGTCGAGTTCTAGGCGTGAGCTTGGGTCTTGACCTGGTCATTTGCGTCATATCCCAGTCATGGCTACATCGCCAATGGTTTCTTTGATGAAGCTGGGGCTGCTCAGCCGCTGGGGAACTCGTCGCGCAACCAGACGGGTCACGTGGGATACGTCACGGGGGCCGGGTGTCCAGGTGCTGTTTGCAGTGTTTGCGCGCGGCGGGCTACCCCTCACGCGGGAGAAGTGGGATGATGACAGGCGCGTCTGCGTCTGCAAGCAGGCGCCCTTTGTAGAGCGAGAGGCTGGATGCAGCCCGCCGTCAAGAGCCCGTCCAGCGTGGGATCGCCATTTGACCGTGGCTCCGGTTCTCTCTGCCTGCATGTTTCAGATCATCTGAGTGGTCAGAATCTGAGAAGGCGGGCACGGATCGAATCACCAACTACTCCTGACGCATGTTCCCCCTCCCCGCGCTTCCCCTCCCGCCTGCTCCCTGTAGTACTTACCGCTGTAACTCTCGACTCGCGAACACCCATCGATATCAGTCTTACCCAACTACTCTTCTTCGACACTGTTTAGACTCTGACTCAAATATATTCCTCGACCTTCTCTCTCTCCAAACTGCATAATTTGACGCGTCTGCAAGCTGCATCCACGTATCTTGAAGCATATCCGGCTCCGAGACACGGCTCCGAGATACGCCGTGGATCGTCATCTGTCAGTCCTACCAAACTGACTCACTAGACCTGTCAACACCATCACTGTTATCAAACCCCTCCAAGAGAATCTACGTATGAATTCAAGACCTTGGTTGTTCTTGTCCTCTCTCGATCTTTTCTAATATCTTCATTCATCAAGACACGCGGATTTATAGTCATATATAATAGCCTCCCTTGCTCAGCCCCCCCCAGCTGAACTGTCGAGTCTCCCCGTTCTTAAGCCTCGCCAAAGGGGTCTTAGGAACGGTTCCTCTCCACGAACCCAGCACGTTGCCTCTATCGGAGGCTCTCACTCTGTCCGAGGTCTATTCGGACACATTTTGAATGCACCCGTCACCTCCTGACGAACTGTCCCGCCAGCACAGCCGGTCACTAGGTGACAATAGCCCCCTTTCTCAGGATCAATATCGAAGCGGCCAAGAGCATGAGTCTGGTGGAAGGAGCAAGAAAAAGACCAAGAACGGGTCCAGGGGAAAGGAAAGATTGACCAAGACGGCGGCCAAAGCGTCTCCGGATGAGCTGTAAGCTTGCAAGATCCCAATTCACTTCTCAGGCGGTTCGTTGACATCCACCCCGTAATCCATATAGAACACCACCGTCGCCGCCTTTTGAAGGAGAGCCGTCGTCATATCCGAATCCTTCTCTTAGACCACCTGCAAATAGCACCATCGTGTCTCCCGTACTGGACGCTCTGGGAGCTCTTGTGGAGACCCAAGATGACGACACGGCCTACCGCACCGGTGCTTGGGCTAAGTCCATTCCTTTCGGGAAAAGTCCTCCGAACGAGCCGGGTGATGGAGGGCTTCCAAGCGAATCCCCCTTCAGCTTTCCTACGAACCAAGAAAAGGGAGGCTTCAGTCACCCGTCCTCGGCCTCCCCTCCCCCCGCCAGAGCAGCGCGGCCTTTCAGCTACGGGAATGGATATCTGAATTCAAGCCGATCCAGACATCAGTCTGGGGACAGACAAAAGAGCCACTCAATCAGTAGCCCGTTCCAGAATCAGATTCCGCCTCCACATCTACCTCAGGCCCATTTTTACGGGGCTCCGGATTTCGACCTGCCGTTAGTATCTGGCCAGAACCGGCCTCTGACAGATGGAGGCTACTCGTTCTGCTCCTTTGATATACTTCCCGGCGTGTCGCTTAAGTCCTCCAGGATGGCTGGTAATGTCCTTCTCGTCGGGACCGATGGCGCTTTGGAAGTTCTTTCGATAGAAAATCGAAATACCCGCCTCATAGGGAAGATTTCTGGTCTCAGTGGTCGTGTCGTGGACGCGAAGATCCTGACTTTTAGCTCTGAAGTTGACCCGTTTGCATCGTCCAGACCTCACGTGGCCATCACTCTCCATGGACCTGTCCCTCATGGTGAGGATGAAGGTGGCACATCTTCTACCGGCTCCGAGGCAAATGAAGCTGTCGCGGTCCCGTCTGGGAGGACAACGTCCAGAGATAGACGTCACAATATCGACGAAGGGCCTTACTACCAGACGAGGGTTGAAGTTTACTCTTTGCGGAGCGGTGTCCATATTACAACGCTTTATGCGAGCAGGCCTATTCCTTGTTTCGAAAACATGCCCCGTTTCGGTATCTTTGCACCACCGCCCGTGGGCGGCCTGAGACTCTACGCGAGCGACGGTTACGTTGTTCTGGCTTCTGGTCAGAGTGGTGAGGTATTTATCTACGGTATTAGCCATCTCTCCTCGTCAGCTTCGTACAGGTGTTTAGGGAAAACCTGGACTACCACCCAGTCAATTGAGTCCCGTCGGTACTCCACTTCTTCGAGTTCGACAGATGCAGATGGATCGCAGGCCGATTCTTCTAACGGATCAACCGTCTGTGACAGCCCTATTTTGGCCTTAAAGGGAAGATGGCTGGCGATAGTTCCCTCATCGTCAACTTATCGGCCATCCATCAGCGGAAATGTTCCTTCTTCCTTAGTTCAAGGAAAGGCTTTCGGGCTAGAGACTCGTAGCCCTTTGGCAAAACCACCGGTAACCTGTGCATTGGACTGTGGCGAAGGAGAAAGCCTCTTAAATAAGGTAGCGAGAGGTGTCACGCAGGAACTTGTTAAGGGCGCTCGTTGGATGGGAGACCAAGGTGTCCAGGCATGGAATAATTACTGGGGAAAGGAGCAGCAGCATACCGGAAGCTTACGCCGTCCCAATTTACTGGATATTCCCCAGCAGCAAGCCTACGGAGCATTTCCTCCCACGCATGCCCAAGAAACCCAGGCGGCGTCACCATCTGAACCCGATCTAGTCTCGATAATTGATCTGAAGCGGTTCGAAGAAGGGGGTGAGACGAAAAACAATTCTCTTGATCCTTTTGCTACTTTTCAGGCACCCAATGGCTGTAGCTTTCTGTCCTTCTCACCAAGTGGTGTGATGCTACTCACGGCAAGCAAAAAGGGCGACGTGCAGTATGTTTGGGACCTTATGCAAGCCAGGCATTGCCGTGCGGCGACTTTAGTGTCCGAGGAGAGCCCAATCTCGGTCGCGAACGTACGACAGGTCGCTCGGTACGCACGCTTAACTGCATCATCTATTGTGGATGTTGTTTGGAATGCTCCAAGTGGCGAGCGGCTGGCTATCGTTACGCGCAAAGGTACTGTTCATGTCTTCGACGTACCTCGGAGTGCGTTTCAGTGGCCGCCATTCCGTCGAGCTCGCCTTCCAGTTAAGAGCCCGCCAAACCGAGATGTGAACCCGGATGGGTCGTCTGAAGGAGCGTCCGTCATGAGCCCTTTCTCCGCAGCCATGAAGCTTGTTGGAGGCAAGACACAACCAATACTGGCTGCCGTAAGGGGTCGCACGCCTTCGGGCAACGCAGCATTTTCCGGTATGAGTGGATTCCCGATTCCATCTGCAGCCAGCAGTGGCAAGGTGGTTGCGGCTGGGCTTAGCAAGTCAATGGGCGCCGCGACTGGCACAGTGAACACCCTTCGGCATTCCGGATTGAATCGTCTGCATCTCTCTGGGCTTTCTCGGAATCCAGCGCCGTCTCGCGTAGCCTGGGTTACTCACAAAGGCCAACCCTTCCTGGCTTTGGTGGAGAATGGATGCTTTAAACTATATACGATTGGGCGAGGCATTTTGAGTCGGCAAACACGACAATTACAGTCTATCATTGGACCTAAGGAAGCAGAATTCAGACTACCTTCCACTTTACAAAATCCTTGCGGCCCGATTCCTATGTCGATATTCGATGCCGAGACAACTGTTCAGGCGACACTGAGCCTTCCATCTTCCAACTTGCAGCCATCTACCACAGCAACGGCCAAATGCCAGCCTCTTTCTCAAGCAGAAATCGAGACGAATGCTCCTTACCAGCCTTTCCATACAGACAGCAGGGTCGCCCTCCATGCTTTCCCCACCGACAGCGAGGCCGATCTCTCTTCTGGCCGATGGGTCTTTGGCGGCGATATACCAACGTCAAAGCTTCATGTTCGGCCGTTCGGCGATTGCGGTGCTGACGCTGATGACGACGATGATGCCTCTGGAAACCATCTCGGACACGGAGAAATGGAGAACCTTATAAGTCTCGGCAATAGTACTGACAATATTGAAGAGGTTGTCATAACCACGCGCCGGAAGAAGCGTGACCCGCTAGTCGCATCTGCCATCTCCAGAGCCGAGATCGATGATGGGTTTTTTGAGGATGATTGCGAGGTGCTGGATTTTGCGAGAGACAGGGTATAACAAAGAAGCATAACGGACAGACACGACACAACTCACAGAAGGGATTTAGATACTTAAATGGGTAATGGTAAAGGCGTTTGGACCGGTTTTAGGTTGGTGTACTTGGCTTTCTTTTCATCATCTCCTGTTTCCATGGAATCATTAATTTGGTATTATACCTGTTACTGGGTGTAGGGCCAGGATAGTTGGATTGTTTTTGGTATTGGCACTTCATTTGGGCTGCTTCCTCCGACTTTCTTGGCCATTTGAAGCTACGCTCAAGCTCTGGTGGCTGTTGTTTTCCTTGGGTCATAGGTCAGATACCGCACTACTTGGTTGATTGTCCATGTATCCAGGAACAGCTTTGGTGTCAATTTGCCGACAACTTTGAGGGCTCATTGAGAAGCGGAACGCTTAGTCTACAACTGCATCACTCATATCTGGGATAGAGAAATTCGTCAGTGGATCAATTAGACTAGCCACCTTGGCATTGATAGAATCTGTATACCGTTCTTGTTGATACATTGTGCAATGACAGATGTAATTCAGAAGGTATTGAAGGATGCAGATTCAACAAATGCACCCCATATGCGAGACGAAGTTCAGTAAAAGCTGTGGTTCTATCACTGCCTTCACCATCTCACCGCAGGGTGTGACTTTGGATAGATGTTTCACACATCTGGTATTTAAAATTGAAGTAGGAGTCACAATTCCTGGTTTTCCAACCGGCAGGCCTGACATAGCCGGTATTCATATTTTGCAGGCAGACCACTTCGTGGAGAGTGAGAAATATACAATGCCGCGCAATAAAATTATGACCTGGGCGCTACGAAGGGCAGGAATATTACTATTACTGACAGGTCAGCCAGGTGGCTGGAGGAAGCAAAGTAAAAGAGAAAGCTACATTACAGGACACGCCTATACGCTGCAGAAGGAATTGAGTGATAATAATAGCAACTGGCAGAAAAGAAAATGCGGAAAGAAATCTGGTTTGAGAAACGAACACGAGAATTAGAGTTACACCGACAAGGGCTGAGAGGAGCCAAGATTTATGTCTCAGGTACCGGTTTTTCGTTCAATTCTTTGTTTTGGAGATGTCAGGTTTTCCTTTTTTGTATGAAATGACTTCAATAATAGCAGTATTAATAATGACAAAGAAGGATAAAAAGCATTACAGAAGGTTCCAGTTAGGAGATCATTGAGATTATTGGAGACGATAATATTACTGCGGCGAGCTTCACTTTACAGAGCCACGGCAGCCAGAACAAGTCCCAGGACGCCAGCTGCAGAAGCGCCGAGCTGCACACGACTGGCTGCGTTGTGGGTGCTCGAGGACGAAGAGGATGAAGCAGTGCTGGTGCCGGAGCTAGAGCCGGAGGTAGAGCTGCTGCTGTGGGTCGAAGAGGAATCGGAGCCTGTTATTGCCCTTCTGTTAGTCTGATTGCTTTCCCAGCTCGATTTATTGCGAATGCAAAGGAAACATGTCACATACCACTTGCAGTAGACGAACCGCTGGTGGTGGCAGCAGTGCCACTCCCGGTTGCGGTGGCCTCAGCACTGGAGGGGGCAGAGGTGTCGGTGGCACCTCCAGCGGTCGCGGCACCAGTGCTAGTAATCGGGAAGTAATGTGTGCTGAAGCAGCCTTGTTCACATTCGGCGTACCGGGTGGCATCGGCCGGTGTGCCGCTTCCCTGAGGGCAACGGGCTGCACACTCGTTGCTATCATTGGCCTGGCTTTGGTTCGGGCAAGGAACGTGATAGCAGCCGGCGACGCAGCACAGGTCATTGGTAGAACCTACATGAGAGAGTGAAGGCTGTCAGTTTGTCGCTTGAGCAGAGATATTCTGTAATGGAGACGCATGAGGAACCCACATTTGGCGGCACAAGAGGCCTCAGGAGAGAGAGAGGCAGTGGTCGAAGCGGAGTCCTGGGCAGCCGCCAGGACAAGCAGAGAGGAGAGTGCAATGAGATTGAACTTCATCTTGACTGTCGACAGCAATGCAGAGAGAGAGAGGACAGAGTACAAGTGCAATCAAACGAGTGACTTTTCGTTATTAGTGGTTGCTGTTGTTTTGTGGTTGTTGTCACAGCAGCAACAGTATCCGGGTAGTGACTGTTGATTAATATCCACAACTTTCTTTCCCATAAACGAATGTCGGGGGGAAATCTGCCAGATTTTATTTCCTGGGGAAACCCAGAAGAAGCGAAATAAAAATAAAAGGTCAGAAGGAACTAGACGCTTGGTCTAGCGCGGACTACGCATTTTGATTTGTGATGTCTCAGCGCGGCTATACGGGTTGGCATACAGGGGACCATGGTTGGTTGGTCGAATTCAGCCTGACACCAGGCGCTCTTTACCACGGTGAGACGAAGATACTGTGACCTCTCGGTCGTGTACAAAGTAAACGCTCTATCATCGCCTGACTGACTCTCGCGGTGAAACTTGGCTTAATGGCCCCAAGTTATAATTAGCTCTCCTGCCCAAACCCTTGGCCTCCGGGTCCTAGTAGGTCGGAGACGGAGAAGGGACCAGAGGATGCACTCGAGCCAACGGTCTCCTTCACCTGTCTCCTTGAAGACGGAGAAACGAAACGAAGGCTGAAGTGTCGGGTACCATTATGATTATTGATGAAAGCTGCGGAGAACAAGTCGATCGTAGCAAACCTTATGACTGGCACCTATCGGGGAACTTGAAACCGGTGTTGCCGCCCATGTCTCGGATCTAGCCCGTTGAATGGTCCGGCTGGAGATTTCGGAGGCATAGTAATAATAATAATTTGGAATGTAATACCTAGGTAATTAATAATAGTCCCTGCTAACTACCTAGGTAGGTAACTATCTGGGGCATCCAATGGGTGACGATCTATTCCCCTCTAACAGTATCACGTGTGATCAGAATCACATGACTCCGCGACTGCGACGCGTCTCGAACGGCGCGGACGGCATCGCGACGGACAGAAGACGACCGGGACGGGGACTTGCTCGGCAGTCACTGACACTTTGCCTATGGGGGGGCAGACCCAACTTCGACATGTTGGATTTCGAAACGGAGGCGCTCGGATTTGCTGGTAATGATCATTATTCTGCCACTGGCGAACTGAGCGCCGACCTGGATGTACATATTCCCCGACCCACCAAGCGTCGCCGACTAGAGGATGATAGTGAAGACACCAATGACGAGGACGGCCGCTCAGTGTCAGGCTCGTCCGTGGACCTGCCTTTGCTACATGACGCGCGAGGTCAGGAGCAAGAGGATAGACAGCCGAGCTCCAAATACAAAGTCTTCATACCGAAACACAACAGCGTCCAAGAGAACATCTTCGTCACCCAGTTGACTCAGCCGCCCTCTAGTCCCGAGAGAATACGCGGCCCTAGATGGAAGAAGCCTGATCCTCTACCTCCTGACACTGCTACCGATCAGGCGGAGCCTCGTGAAGGAGACGGTGATGATTACGGCGGTGACGAGGCACTTAAAGATGCCATAGCCGCGTCGTTGGATTCATTCCGGGAGGAAACTTCCAGGAATTCTGGGAACACTGCGTTCAGAGACTTCGCGGTAAAATCTGTCCAAGTCTCTGCCAAAGAGCAAAACACTGGTCGAGCGACTACGCCTTTTGATATTGGGGACATACCGGAGGATGCGTTCGATTCTTCTCCCTCACTATCACCACCACCTCGACCTGCTCAGATCCCTTTAAACAGACCCGCGCCATCTGCAAACCGGCCAGGGCGTCTTCGGCAAACTACCCTGTTTAACATGGCAGCCCCAAGTTTAGATAGCGCGAGACGGAGCGAGGAGCAGGATCCACCAACTATGGACGAACCCCCAACACATCATAGGCTGGATCGGGAAGCAATCCAGACTTGGGTCTACCCAACTAACTTGGGCAAGATTAGAGACTACCAGTTCAATATTGCGCAGAGAGGTCTTTTTCAGAACTTGCTGGTCGCTCTTCCTACCGGTCTCGGAAAAACGTTTATTGCTGCGACGATAATGCTTAACTGGTTTCGATGGACGAAGGACGCTCAGATAATTTTTGTTGCGCCGACAAAGCCTCTCGTATCTCAGCAAATCTCCGCGTGTTTCGAGATTGCAGGTATACCACGGTCAAAGACAACAATGCTTACCGGGGAGACAGCTCCAGGTATTCGAGCTGAGGAATGGCAGAGTAAACGCGTGTTTTTCATGACTCCTCAGACCGTTATCAATGACCTCAGGACTGGTATAGCTGATCCAAAGCGTATCGTCCTCCTTGTGGTTGACGAAGCACATCGAGCGACTGGCGGATATGCGTATGTGGAAGTCGTCAAGTTCCTTCGGACATTTAATAAAAGCTTTCGAGTCCTTGCCCTTACGGCGACGCCAGGGTCTATGGTCGAGTCCGTACAAGAGGTGATTGATGGACTGGATATAGCGAAGGTCGAGATTCGCACTGAACAGTCCCTTGATATCCGAGAGTATGTCCACAACAGACATGTGGATGTGGAGACATTTGAGAACTCAGACGATATGAACTTGTGCATGGATCTTTTCTCAGCGACTCTGCAACCTCTCGTCGACCAGCTCCGTACGCTCAATGCCTACTGGGGAAGAGATCCGATGACCCTTACTCCTTACGGTCTTACCAAGGCACGACAGCAGTGGATGGCATCTGATGCTGGCAGAAATGCAAGTTTCGGTCTGAAGGGCAAAGTGAACGCTATCTTCACTCTTCTTGCAAGCTTAGCGCATGGCATTGACCTTCTCAAATACCACGGGATAACTCCCTTTTATCGACACCTCCTACATTTCAAATCCAATTCGGGGAACGGCAAATATCAGCGAGAAGTAATCAGCGACGATAATTTCAAGAAGTTAATGAACCATCTTGAACCTTGGACCAAGAACCCCGAATTCATCGGGCACCCAAAGTTGGAACATCTGAAACAAGTTGTGTTAAACCACTTCATGGATGCTGGTAACGGGCTCGATGATGACCGCAGGTCTCATCAGTCGAGCACTAGAATCATGATCTTCGTACACTTTCGAGACAGTGCCGAAGAAGTAACAAGGGTATTGAAGCGATACGAACCCATGATTCGGCCCCATGTCTTCGTCGGACAGTCTAGCGCCAAGGGCTCAGACGGAATGGACCAGAAGACTCAGCTCAGTGTCATCGAGAAATTCAAAAAGGGAACCTACAATACCATTGTTGCAACATCAATTGGTGAGGAAGGCTTAGATATAGGGGAAGTCGATCTCATTGTATGCTACGATTCGTCTTCCTCACCAATTCGGATGTTGCAGCGGATGGGACGAACGGGACGCAAAAGAATGGGGAACATAGTTCTGCTCCTGATGCAGGGCAAAGAAGAGGACTCCTACTTCAAAGCAAAGGATAATTATGAGAAGATGCAACAGATAATCGCCAGCGGTTCTCGGTTCACCTTTCACGATGATCGGTCTCCACGCATCTTGCCCGTCGATGTCAAGCCCATCGCCGACAAGCGAATCGTAGATATCCCAATAGAAAACTCGCAACACCCGGGCCTACCGGAGCCAAAGAGGAGAGCACGGCCACCGAAAAGACCGCCAAAGAAGTTCCACATGCCAGATGATGTCGAAACAGGATTCACCAAAGCCTCGCGGCTCTCCGGGACTAATTCTAGCACGAGGGTAAAGAACAAAGACCAAATGAGTAAGAAACACATTCGTATTCCTACTCCTCCACCCGCCGAGATTCCGACCCTTGAGGAAGTTCTACTTACGCCCGCTCAGCGACGAGAGCTTGAAGTCCGCTACCAAAGCGTTGGGGGAACCGCTCCGCAGACTATCGGCTTGCCGAGAAATGATGCCTTCCCTCGCCTTCAACTCACTGCAAGGCCTACGAAGATGGTCAAGCATGGATCGGTCACCCGGCGCTTGATCGACACTTTGCAAAGGATGGACAGGTCCAACGTGGACTCTGAAGAATACTACAAACGGATCTTGGCTCGCGAATCAGCAGCCCTGGCGGGTCACTCCAGTATTCATCGCAAAAGGGCCGTGCCAGCCATTCCCGCACGACGGGCCTCGAACAAATATAAGCCAAGTTCTTTACATCATTCTAGGCATGATACGGTGCTAGACAATGCTGAGAGCGATGTTGAGTCCTTACCCTCGCTAGCATTGTCGCAAATGCGGGACCAAGGACAACCTAAACTTTCCAACGCGTCCCAATTGAGTTGGATAGACGATTTTGGCACCGAGGATGATCTCCCGGATGTTACCTCGCTGATAGGAGAGATGACAGACAAACACAAGCCGTCTCGGAGGAGAAACAGAGTGATAGTTGAGGACGACAGTGATGAATAGGCTTGGATTTGGTGATCAGATTTGGATATTTGCTGTACTTTTCGACAAAATCCTTGGATCTGCCATTTTAGAAGAACCATCATTCTAATTTTGGAAAGAATGCATGAAAGAAACCCCGATTACTAGAACGTAGACCTAGCTCTCGACCCCGTCACAGCCGTGGCCGATTAATGCCACGTGCATGTGATCATCCAGACACGCACCTTCTCCCTGCCTTTGGAGACGCGGTGACTGCAGCGTCAGGTATACGAGATCTCCTCTTCCACACAACAACATCAACAATGGCTGAAGAGCAACTGGACAGAGCGCTGTAAGTTACTTACCAGTGGTTATGACCTACGACAGATCACGACTCTTCCTTTTGTGTACCCTTTCCGAACACCAGATACGACTGCCAGCTTACTACGGTCACCACCCCACTTAGGAGCGCAACGCTGCTAACCATGGTATCTACGTCTACACAGGGATCTTCTCCGCCGCCTGAACCCCCGGGACACTAAGCGCAATGTCCAGGCGATATCAACGCTAGTCCCAGACCTCACAGAAGACCTGCTCACTTCTGTCGACCAGCCCTTCGAGATTCGTACCTGCCTGAAGACCAAGCGCGACTATCTCCTTTGCGACTACAACCGGGACGGCGACAGCTACCGATCTCCCTGGAGTAATGAGTTCGATCCCCCCATTGAGGATGGAGCGGGACCGAGTGAACGAGTGAGGAAGCTTGAAGTCGCAGCTAATGAGGCATTTGATGTTTATCGAGAGCTGTATTACGAAGGCGGGGTCGGCAGTGTTTATTTCTGGGATTTGGATGATGGGTTTGCCGGGGCTATTCTGCTGAAGAAATGTGAGTCTTCTCCTGTTATATCTTTTACATGTTACGGTTATGTTTCTATTTTCCTCTATCCGTGTGGTTATACCCATTTCCTGATAGCGGGAATTGGATTTCTCTTGTTGAGCTGTCGCTGACCGCCGCGGATTCTGGAATATACAGCCGTGACGCCGGGCGCCAAAAGCTCAGGCGTATGGGACAGCATTCACGTTTTCGAAGCTACCGACCGTGCACGTATGTCTCACTACAAATTGACGAGTACTATAATGTTGCATCTTGCTTCCGAGAATAATCATCTGGGGGAGATGGACTTGAGCGGAAACCTGACTCGGCAGGTGGAGATGGACTTGCCGGTTGAGTCTGATGCAAGCCATATTGCCAACATTGGGAGACTGGTCGAAGACATGGAATTAAAGATGAGAAATCAGCTACGTATGCACCCGAGCTATTATTCCTTTTCGTTGTGCCCCGTCTATGGCAGACATTCGCTAATGCTCTATCTACAGAGGAGGTTTACTTTGGAAAAGCCAAAGACGTTGTCGGAGAGCTCCGAAGTACGTTATCTTCATACCCCTGGGTCTGATAGTAGTTGCTAACCACATGATAATCCTTGCAGGCATTGGTACCTTGTCTGAGGCGAACAGAGATAGAGCCACCCAACGGGAAATGATCAAGTCGATGCAGAGGTAACGGGAAGGACCAATTCGTTAGAGAAGACGGTCCAGCTCGTAACTGGTATTATCATGCCTCACGGACAATTTCTATCCATTGCCTATGAGCAGCTGTATGTTTGTCATCTTCACAATCTATTCAATGCCAGATGGTGGAAAATTTCTTCCCCGTCCGTAGTGAGCCTGTTCACTACTCATTGGAGTCTCGAGTAAACGAAGAGGATAGGTTTGGATCAGCGGTATAGAGCCCGCAGAATTCCAATTGATGGAAGCGCTGGTATTCCACGAATCAAGATGTATCAGATGGATCCCGCGTTCTAGGGAGTCAACGGGGTCAAGTTTCGCCGCCATGGCCGTTGACATTCTCCGCCTCAAAGCTGACAGACCAAAGGGGAGAGAGTAATTGCAGGTCTGCAACCGAGAGGACACAAGGAACACCACGCAGACTGCAGCCTAGGACATACTTGATAGCCACTGACAACAGTACCATCTACTGTTGATCGATCTCCATTTCACGGCCAACCTCGTCTTTCGGCGCAGGCTGTCGCGGTGACTTGCCAATTTGCTCCGCAAACTCTCGCGCAGCAGCCCACAGCTCGGCCTCTTTGTCCTTCCCCACAGTATCTTTCCTACTATTCAACCAGCTGACGTCCAGTGGGTTGGCAGCCCCTGTCGCGGAGCCACCAGCATCGCCTGCTCGAGATGCAGAGGACTCTGAAACAAGGATGGATGCTTCTTCAAGAGCATAGACCTGGCGACGTAGTCTCACGTCAATGGAGGAAAGGAGTGCGAAGTACTGCGAGGTGGCTCTCTGGAATCGGGCCTTGTGAGACTCGAGGGAGTTCTGCGTTGGAGGCGAAGTATCATCGGATTTGGCATTTGTCAAAGCTTGGACAGCCAGTCCGGCCGAATTTATTAGCTTTGCCACATCCTGATCAGAAGAAATACAACTGGTGATCAGTTGGAGCGCTTTCGTAGATATCTTCTGAGCTTCCTTACCTTGTCGATCTCGTTCAGCTGTCGGATCCGGTCTGCAGAGGTGAATACCTGGTCAGGCCCGGCAGACTCTGTGTTATTAGACATCTTGACACGCGGAGGATTCTGATAGCGTGCCAGCAAGGAAAAGATGGGTCAATGCCACGATAGTACTCCAAGAAGCCCAGATGCTACTAGTGCTCTGATGCTCAGGACAATCATGTGTAGATGCGGATGACTAAGCGCCCCAGAGGAGCTATACCCAAACCGACCTAGTCCGATATCAGTCGTGGTGGACATGAACGATCTCTCATTGCCATCCCCATCATTCCCTTCACTCAACTGCGTTCATTCATCGCTTTCAATCGACTCAAGGGTCTCTGTGATCTTTCTTTATCGCTCCAGTTCCATTTCTTACACAAATTTTGGCCGAGAGAGAACAGTTATGTCTGCGCCAACCGGGGCCCCGAGCCCTGCACCGCGGAGTGCAAGTATCGGGCCTCCAGGAGTTCCAATGCCTCCTCAACAACCCATGGCTGGCACGCCAGTATCGACTCCTGGGCCTCCCCCCCCTCAAAGTGGCCCTATGTCTCAACAAAATTTGAACCAAATTGTAAGTCAATTTTGTGCTGGCCGTGACCATGACCAGAAGCTGCCTTGTTCATCTTTCTTCGTGTTTGCATTCCTGTCGGTTCGCATTCAAAGCCCGTTTTACAGTTGAGCATTACCTTTATTAAAAGGATTCCGGTTTTATTTTATGCAAGGGCCGTCAGGGAGCTAGCTGCGGATAACACTTGTCTGCTGAGATTGCTTTTTTTTATGATCATTTCTGTCCTGGCTTTACATGCCTGGGGCATGTTTTGCTTTCATGGCTCATAATTCCCCTTGTTAAGGAGAGTCAGGGCCTTGTCATTCATGCCATTATCCACAGTTCTTAATTTAAGCATCAATACCCCTGCTACTAATCTCGTGAACTGAGCTGGTCGTTCGCTCTCCTACAAGCGGAGAAGGAGGGGGCTCTCGACAGTTTATCTTGAGGAATGAGCAGAGCCAAATCACATGGCTCCTTGCCTTGATTGTGGCTCCGCGTCAAGCCAGACCTGCACAGTCTTAGCTACAGCGAGACCAATAGCGCTGTTCTTCCAAGACAATATTGCATTTCCGCAAAACTCTTAGCAGTCTCTTCAAAGTTGTCCCTCATTTGAACGTCTTTGCAGCCTTTGCTGTGTGCTATTGGGTGCCACCTGTTGCTGAACTAGCGAATGACTCCAATTTATATTGTTTTACTTTCTCATTTGCCTAACAGCTGCCATGACACAGCCGGCTAATATACCTCTTCATAGGTCATCGATTACTTGGCCAAGAAGGGGTACAGTCGTACTGAGGCTATGCTCCGCATGGAGTCTGCCAATCAAGAGATCGATGGCCGCCCCTTACCGCCTCTCGGGGAGGATGCTCGCCCCAAATACAAGATGGGCTTTGGTAAGAAAGGCGTTCTCTTATAATGTACCTCTTTGTGGGAAGATGAGCAAGGATTAACGCGGTCCTTACTCTAGAGCTGCTGAAAGTCTGGGTTGAGGAAAGCTTAGATCTGTACAAGGTGAGGTTGGCCACCCATAGCTGCCACTTTGCCCATTGTTCGCTGACACTCAACAGCCGGAACTGAGACGCGTTCTTTGGCCTCTTTTTGTGTACTCGTTCCTCAGCATGGTGACATCCTTCTATTCCCCAGAGGCGAAGGCTTTCTTTGAAGCGAACAAAAATCTTTTCCTTCCAGAGCATACAGAAGATGTGCGCGCGTTAGAACCCATCAGTCTTCCTGAGCATGCTCAGGATAACCGGACGGCCGGGTTGTATCGGAACAACAAGTATCGTTTAGTTCTCAGCAATCCTGCCTTCTCGAACCTTATGCAATTTTTAGAAAGCAAGCAGAGGGAAGGGGGCTCTGTCATGTCTGCCATTCTGAGCAGCTACTGCACTATTATTACGAAAGACCGCTCAGCCGATGACCGGTTCAGCTTTGCCGCTGTCCTTGGCCGAGCTGGCGCTGGCCAGTCATTTCCTTCCGAAGATGAAGGCATTCCAGGTCATCACCCAGGCTCTGCCTACACCGGTGACAACCCTGCGATGGTTGGCACGCTTCCGCGGCTTAGGCTTGGAAAACTTCCCTTGGACCAAACGGTAGAAGCTGACGTCCGGGGAGAGCTTGCGGAAGAGGACTTGAAGAACCCCCCGGTACCTGGCCGGAACAATCTTACGCAAGAGTTCGAGCAGATGATCAAAAGAGAAGAAGACGAAGATGCTCCTAACCGAGCAGACATCCCTTATCCTCCTTCTACTGCTCGAGATGTCGCAATAGAAGTGCAAAAAGTCAAAGAGCACCGTGACAGGTTCAAGATCGAGGGTCGTACCGGAGGTATTGGTCCCGCTGTCAGCATTTGCATGTTCACTTTCCATAACACCTATGACGGGTAAGTGTCCATTTCTCTTCTCTGTGGATCATCTCTAAGACACGTCTAGGGTCAACTGCCTAGATATCTCGGATGATAATATGCTCGCAGCAGCCGGAATGCAGGAGTCGTATATTCGAGTTTGGAGCGTCGACGGAAAACGTATCGAGCCGGCCTACGAGACTGACAGCGATACTCCAGCTTCGAATTCCCGTCGCCTAATTGGGCATTCTGGCCCTGTTTACGCAGTAGCTTTTGCTCCATCAACTACGCCCTCGGATGAGGCTGTGGCTCCCACAAATGCGCGCTGGCTACTCTCTTCGTCAGCGGACAAGACGATCCGGCTCTGGTCTCTAGATCTATGGCAATGTATGGTTGTTTATAAAGGCCACGACCAGCCGGTTTGGGATATTGCTTGGGGGCCATATGGCCATTATTTCGTTTCGGGCGGTCACGAGAAAACTGCCCGCCTCTGGGTCACAGATCATATCCGCCAGCAGCGTATTTTCGTCGGTCACGAGCAAGACGTAGATTGCGTGTGCTTCCATCCGAACTCAGCCTACGTTTTTACAGGAAGCTCTGACCGCACTGTTCGCATGTGGGCAGTGACAACTGGCAATGCCGTTCGTATGTTTACTGGGCATACAGGCAATGTCACAGCCCTCGCGTGCAGCAAAAACGGTAAAATTCTGGCCTCAGCAGATGACCATGGTTTGATTCTGCTATGGGATTTGGCGCCAGGGAGACTGTTGAAACGTATGCGCGGCCACGGAAGGGGTGGTATTTGGTCGCTCAGTTGGAGCGTTGAGTCGACAGTCTTGGTATCCGGAGGCGCCGATGGCACTGTTCGCGTATGGGATGTTGCTGGTCCCGCGCAAGACCCATCTCAGGGACGAGTGGTAGCAGACGGTGCAACGGGTACCAAAGTTGACGCTGGTAGCTCTGCCACCGGCGGCACGCAGGCGTCCACCTCCGTTGGGCCGGGAATGCACAAGAAGAAGGGTAAGGACGTCGTTGTCACTCCCGATCAAATTAGCGCTTTCCCGACGAAGAAGAGCCCGGTATACAAGGTGAAATTCACGAATATGAATTTGATCATCGCTGCCGGCGCGTACCTCCCTTGATTGAGGTAGTGAATATGTTTATTGCATGCGTTGCGGCTCCAGATACCCTGTATTTTTCGGTTACAATTAGTCTTCTTTCTACGTCCTCCCTCCCTGCGTTCCCCAGGTTCCTTGGTCCTGAATTTCGTTGTGTCTCTACAATTATTCGACGCGGTGGATAGATTGGCGATTGGCATTGGCGTTGGGTTGGTGATTGGTTGTGATCTAGGTAGAATCTCTTAAGGCATCGAGAAAAAGCACCAATGATTAACTTGATATTCTGATCATTCATTCGTCGTTAATAAAGTCTCAATGGACAGAAAAGTCCATTCCTCATTCTATCCTCGTATATACCATGCCACAGTCCATAGCAACCTGAATGCAGCTTGTACGGAGCAAGAGGGACGTCCCAAATGTCGTCCTAGGTGTAGAATTAGGTACCTAACAGCTTCAACCTATTCCTTCAAGCTGCTAAGATGCCACCATAGCAACTAATCGTCTAACCCGTACTCCCTTTCCCTGGCCTATTGCCACCCAGACCCTTCTCCATAGCAGCAGACGCCTGCATGTCTGCAACCTTTGGGGGGAGAACGAGCGCACTTCGGTCATTCCGTTTATAGAAATCAACCAGGACCTGCGCTGTTTTGGCTGGTAGATCTTCTTGTATGAAGTGACCTGCTTCAGGGAAAACTTGTAGTTGATATTTTCCTGTGGGGTGTTAGTAAATACTTTCTCGTAGGGGCATGCGAACGGCTAGAATGGAAGAAAATAAAGACATGAAAGAAAGGTAGGACTACTAACCCTGCATCTGCCCGATCGTTAGCTCCTTGTCCAGCCGGTCGGTCCCAGCCAGAATAAGTAGCTTCCCACCGCGGGCTTCGAGAAATTTCCGACTCAGTCCGATAAACCAGTTTTCCCAAAAGGGTTTCGTTGCGGCGAGGTTCGTCCGCCAAACCCAGGGCCGTGTTGGGTCAGAAGGATATGCTTCTTCCTGCAATAACGAAGGGACTGAGACTCGGGCAGAAGTCCTGTTGCGGATTGTGCGGGATCGAGTGCTGTGACTACTGTTAGACGCTATAGTCTGGGAAATAGAATAGAGGGCGGTTGTTCACATACTGCCACTCAATTCCTGCAGAGATAGAAGAGAAACTCGATGGGCGGGTCGAGAGATACTGCTCCATGCTCTGTAAGGCATCCATTGCAGAACCTGCGGAGATTCGATCAGTCACCTGTCTTTGGCAAGAAGGAGATGCAAATGGACACAGTGGTACTCATACCTTCGACAACGTCCAACACAGCATACGCCAGTAACTTGGAGCCAAGTTCGCCTTTCTTAGCGACGTCAGTGATGACTGCACCACCTAGACTGTGTCCCACAAGCACAATATCTGGTAGCGTTTGCCAATCCATCTTTAACCGGATAGCGCTAATGACGAAGACGAGATCTCTACTAAGGGTCTCGAGACTCAAATCGAGCTCCACAGACCCACCTTCTACACCATTCGTGGTCACCGTGCTTCCGTGATCTCGCGCATCCAGAGATATCATACCAGCATCAGGGAGAATTTTCCGGATTTCGTCCGCGCAAACCGCAAAGGAAAGGCCAGACGAGCCCGCCCCGTGATGCATAACGAAGAGTGGCCCCGTGTCAGAAGGCGGAGTAAAATAGACATGGTGTATTACGTTAATCCCATTGACGACCTCTTCGAGGAACAGTTCTTCCGAGAAGAAAAGCGACCAGTCAAGGGCCACGGAGTTGGATGATCTAGGTAGGAGATTAGTTGCGGTGCGGGGTTCTGGAGGGGTCGTCGGAGCAATCAAAGAAGCTCACCCTCTACCAGGCCTGGCAAATAGATTTCTGGTGGGAGACGGGACAACAGTCCCAGCTGATGACGCGGACGAGGAGTCATCGTCATAATGGCTTGGAGCGTGGAGATCTAGTGAGGACTGCGACAACTCAGTTCCGGCTTCCATCAGAGGAGCTTCGGGCGGGAGGCGGGCGAGTCGCGACTTGACGAAGGCTTTCTGGAGATCGCTCATAGAGGCTGGGAGGTCGCAGGAGGTTTAGGTGATGTCTTTCCCTAAGAGGTACAAACGTGTGTATTTATACTTCAAGATTGTGGTCCTTGATGAATTACCGAGGGTGTTGAATTCTGAAGCCATGCAGTCGCGATGAACTCCAGTCTCCCATCGCCGTGGACCGTATGATCGTCTTGCTTGTCTTCCCGTCTACTCCGCAACGCTCAGAATACCTTCCTCGTCTAAATTGCACTATCCCTGTCGGGCTACCTTGGGGATATCGACCCTATCTTTACGATTTCTTTTCCAAGGTTTATTTCCTTGATTCGACGCACACAACCGAGGCCAGCCCCTCGCGGATCGAACGGAGCAGGAGCTTCGGTGGCAAACACGCTTGGGCATAGACCTGCGCACGACGGATCGACCGAATCGAAAAGGACAATGAGCAAGAAGACGAGGAGAACCAAAATGAAACGCAGGGCACTCATGGGAACCAATGAAGCAGCAGCCCAAAAAAGGAAGCCAGGGACATTCAGGGCAATGGGCAATGGCAGCGCGATGAATCGATGACGTCAAGAGGGCAATGACGCTTTTCATCCCTTCCTTTGCGATACAATGGAAGCAGCTCGGACTGAGTTGGTACTCGGTGAGTTGTCTTCAGAGTCCTGTGTCACGATCCCAGTCCCTTTTGCTGAGGTTTCCTTCCACGGAGACTTCCCTCGCTACGTACAGCCCGACGCACCTAGAAACGACCACGGCTATAGTTGAGAACCCCGGCGGACGCTGAATGCGAGGGGCGATAGTATAGATCGAACATGGCTACTGTCTGGCCCTGGAAGAAAAATCTCGATTCTGGAGGGGAGCAGGGCGAAAACAATCGCGTCATCGGCCCCGGCCAGCAACAGGAGAGCCAGCCGCGAGGAGATGACAACGGGACACTAGACGAACGACAGCCAGATGAACGTACACGATTATTAGAATCCAATTACTTGAGTCCCGATGACCCTGAGGTAGGTCTCTTGTGACAGTGATGTGATGTGATATTATAAACCACAGTGTTGTTACACCCTCTGACACTGCCACTCCGTAACAGGTCTCCCCCTACAATCTCTGGAGCGTCCGAGCCCTTTCGGCCCTCTCCTTCTTTTGGCTGCTAGTCAGTTTCGTCTGGTGGATTATCATCCTCGTGAGCACCTTTGTCACTCCTCCTGCGATGCACGCGCGTGGCTCAGGTTTCCTGGCCTTCTCCTACGCGACATTGACGGTTGTCTATCTTATTGTCGTCGGACGACTGTTCTTTGCCATCCCGTCTAAGCCGATATCTGTCTGGGGAGTCGTGTTGATGGTTCTGCTTGTCGCGGACTCGTGCATCGTAATCGCTGTTTCTCGGATCAGGGTCGAAGAAGGATGGGCTGGAATCGCAACTGTCCTCTGGGCAAGTTTCATTGCACTGTATACAATTATCCAGAACCGGGCCGTTGCTAGTGGGAAAAGGGAGGAGGAACAACGCCTGACTGGAAGAGAGGAACCGAGGCGTACCCTGGTTGAATGGCTTGCCATCTTAGCTGAGACAATCATTGTTGTTGTTCTGGTCGTCGTTGCGGTCCTTCTCACTGCGACGCTCATTCTCCGCGCCAGCGATGCCTCTCTTCCACCTCCTGGGAAGAAATACTACGTCGGCGGAGATAAATACCAAATTCACCTTGCTTGCGTGGGGAAGAATGCCACCAGCAACAGTCCGACAATCCTCCTCGAGGGCGACCAAGAACCTGTGGAGCACAGGCTCCAACCGTTTATAGATTCCACCTACCAAGACGGCTCGATCAGCAGATACTGCTACTGGGACCGGCCCGGCTTCGGTTGGTCGGATAACGCGCCCTCTCCATTCTCTGCAGGAATGGCGGCAGATGCCCTGATCGAAGCGCTGTCGCAGGCCGAGGAAGACGGGCCTTGGATCCTAGTCTCTGCAGGGATGGGTGGTATCTACAGCCGCATCTTCGCTAGTCGGAATATACCCCACGTCCACGGTGTCCTCCTCATTGACACTCTCCACGAAGACCTCCTGAATGAGCGTATTGGCTCCTCGAACAGGGGATTCCTCCTCTGGCTCCGCGGCATCGTCTCCCCGCTGGGCATTGACAGACTAGCAGGGGCCTTGTTCCGGGGCCGCACCGGCGCCGACAGGGTAGCGGGCCGTAGCGCCTACCAGAATGGAAAGGTCATCAAAGCCAAGCTGCAGGAGAACTTGGTTGCTGGTTCCATGACGAGACGAGAGATACAAACAGCTCGCAGCGTGGGTCTCCCAGGCTTGCCGCTCGTGGTGGTTAGTTCCGGGATTGAGGTCCGACGGAGTGATAAATGGGCGAGAGCGCAGGAGGATCTCAAAACCATCACGGACCATCTAGTTGCGTGGGACGTGGTGGATAAGGCGCCGCATGAGGTTTGGAAATCAATTGATGGGCGGCGCATCTTGGAAAGGAGGTTGCGCGAGTTGGTTGGCAAAAAGGGAGACTGAACAGTTTTGTCTTACAACTTCCCTCAAAACTCAGGATGCTTCCATTTTCATTTTCATTTATTTTTTCTTTTTTTTTTTTTCCAAAAAAGTCATGTTCAACGATGTCCTCCTGAGATTTGACTTCTTATTGTAGTGGATTACATTGTTGGGAATATGCTCTTGTAATCTACCAATATTCTAGGGCCACTGGGCGTCTTCTCCTGATGGCACTTTTATATTAGGGACCGCCTAGTCTTTCTCTGTTTTATGGACTTACTGAGAACCGCATAAACATTTTGCTCTCATCGCAAGTTCTGGGAGATGGTCCAGTAAGGCTCGAAGAGCTCGAAGATCTTGCGCATCTACTCTGGATGCCTGTAGATTCTGGCATCCTACTTTTAAATGGCGACAAATTGTCAAGCACCACCTCCTCACCTTTAACCGGAGAGACGGCCGCGTTCGGCCCTCTCACATTAGAACTTGAGTTCCTGTTAATAGAGCACGGATGCTTTCTGGCATAGATAAGCCAACGTTCTTGAAATATTGCAGTGGAGACGTGATCGTTCACCATGCACGAGCGTAGCATCTGCTTCACAAGCCTCGGGCTAGTAGTCCTGGATGAGATCCGATTTCCTAATAGGAAGCCATTGACTGATGTTCTTGGTGGATCTGGAGTTTATGGTGGGTTCCTTGTCTCTTCTTTCTTAATGAAACTCGTGCGACTACCTTACCTACCTAGGTAGGTATGTATATATCCGCTGACATGGAAATTAGCGACGCTCGGCGCGCGACTATTCCTACCACAACCACACAGTGCCTCCTTGGGCTGGATGATACATATTGGAAATGACTTTTCAGGGCACACCCGAGATCAGCTCGAAAGCTGGAATGCAACATTGATGGAAGAGAAAGAGCCAGACAAGCCATCAACTAGGGGCTTACTGGAGTACAAAGACACTACTTTTGGGCGTGCGTGGGGGAATATCCCCTCCCCTCCCCCCGCCTTCTTCGCCAACTCATGTCCTTCCCAGATTTATTGAACCGACGTTGCATGCATGCATGCACAGCGAACCAGTGAGCTGACTTCTACCAGCCAAGAACTTCCAATACACAACCCCGATCCTCGCGGTCCAAGACCGCAGCCTAGCGAGAACACCACTTCTAGAGTCAAAAGCCTATCACTACCTCGAGACTCCGCAGAACCTTGAGTCTCGCGTCTCGCATCTCCTCGCGTCCAGGCAGGGCGCGGCGGCCGCCGCCGTGTCAGAACGGCCTCTGATAATATGGGAGCCCGCCCCCCTCTGCTGCAAACCGGAGAACCTACAAGCGTGTCTGAGAGCGGCACGTTTCGCAGGTGTGTTTTCTCCAAACCACTTAGAACTGCTCGGGTTATTCGGAGAATGTCCGCCAGCAGCTATGGATAGGGAGAAGGTTGAGGCGCTGGCTCTGAAATTCCTAGAGAACGGAGTCGGTCTCGATGGACGAGGGACTGTGATTGTCCGAGCTGGTGAGCATGGATGTGTTGTTGCGACTCGCAATGTCTATCCTGTATGGTTACCTCCGTTCTACCAGAGGCAGAGTTCTAGGGTGGTTGATCCCACGGGAGCGGGGAATGCGTTCCTAGGGGGTTATGCTGTTGGCTATCTTAAGACGGGCAGTGTTATTGAGGCAGCTTCGTATGGCTCTGTTGCGGCATCGTTCGCATTGGAGCAGGTGGGATTGCCAGAAAGGAGCGACGATGGAGACGTCGAGTTATGGAATGGTGTTGATGCCTTCTGCAGACTGCGTGAGTATATATCTAGGCTGGAATCTTAAGGGTTGAAGTAGAGAGAGAGAGAGAGACAGAAGTCTGCTTGGCCAATCTCTTCGAAACTGAGGAAGCAAGTCGTCCATATTCACAGTACCTGTATACTAGATAGTAGTACTACGTGAAACCCTACCAGCTACGCGCCAGGTGTCGACTGAGTCGTTCAGTAACTGAAACACACGATCTTTCCCCCTGTCAATCAAGGTCCCGTTCAACTCCGTAATCCTTAAGATGAAGACCCACTGCGAATTTGACTTTGTACGTGGCTGGACTTGACACGAGCTAAATCGAGTTTCCCGTCTTTCATTTCACAGCCCGGCTTCGTGCCGCTCATAGGGGTCTAGATCTCGGGTGGAAGAAACGGATCTGCCCAAGTGCCCGCATGTTGTCCGTACCAAGAGCGAAATTCGCGTATGTCGTGAAGTTAAAAAAAAAGAAAAGAAAAAGTATTTTCCCTTCTGCTATTGCACAACTCCAGAGCACTACCTATGTAGGTGATATGCCAATTCATTATTTTCATATACACATCCATCATTTTGCTAATGCGAGCTTGTTGCCGACAGGACGATAGTCGTGGCGAGATGCATAGGATGGGAGAGAGGACAGAAGGAAGGTTGCAAATTCGCGATAATCTCGGGAATATAGGTGCTGCACGAACAAGCACAGTGATACTGCTTGATGCCCAGGGGATAGTCTATAACGGGACGAAGTCGAGATGGCAGTAAAGAGTCCATACTAGGGCAATAGGATAACTAAGGGCGATTCTTCCGAGCGCAATATTTTCGACCGTCACTCTAAGCTAGCTCCCTTAAACCTCTTAGCAAGCTGTTCACTATCGTACTTCAGATATTCGGGTGTTGAAGAAGAAGAGGAAGATGGTGATGGTGATGGGGAATTATGCTGCGTTTGCGGATGAGGAGGAATAGATGTGTGAGACTGCTCGGCCGTGTCAGGCAAGGGGCGCTTGGGGGGGCGCTCACCACTCTCCTGAAGTATAGTAACCAACGTCGCCCACCCAGGTGTGTTGATCAACTGCATGCCATCCGCTGGTTTACGAGACGTTGCGACGCGGCATAAGAGGGCTTCTTCGTCCTTCTCGGAGTTAGCAAAAGATGAGAACCGAGGAGTCTGACACATTGAAAACATACCTTACTGAAAGTAGACAAAGAATGCAAGAAACATAGAAGATGGAAGTCAGATACGCCACGGATGGCTCTGTCAGGATCTCCACGGGATAGAAGTTTCTGGGCGACATGGCGTAGCTCTTGGCTCTCGCCGATCATCTCGCGGTTTTCGATGGGGAATGTACTGTCGACAAAAATGGGTGCGGACTCTGTCGGGAAGCCATGGGTTAAGGTGACCAGAAGGTATTCAACAGGAAAGCTAGGTTTCGCGTTCTCCTGCACACTGACACCATACTCGTTGATCCTTCGGTAAAAGACATCAGGGATATACCGTGCTTTGCTTCCTGCATCTTCTTCTTCCTCTGACTGGACGATCATCACAGAGGGATCTGCGGAAGGTTCAATGATGTCTGCTCTGACCATTTCCACAGCGGAAAGTGACGCCTGGTAGGCACTGACCGTGATGGCGCCGTCCTCATCGCCACTGAGAACACAGGTTACGAAATTGGAGCCAAAGCGTCCGGTATCGCTCCACTTCGACGGCTTTGGATGCTTGCCTTGTAATCGCGCTGCAAAGACTATCTCCAAAGAAGAAAGGTAATAAGAGTCGATATGACGCTTGCAGATGACGGATCCATCTCCACGCCCCGCGTCCAGCAGATCAGTGAAAATGACCCCGACTTTTTCAAGGCCACATAAACGTGCGACTTCATCCACCTCACTCTCATTAGGCCATTCACGGAGCGTGATCCCATCCACCTCGTCGACTTGTGGTGGCTCGTAGACAGCCTGAACCACTGCCTTGATTCCAAGAGGCACCTCAGGGTATTCCTCGTAGGTACCATACAGGAAACCGAAACGCTGAGCACCTGATTTTCGCCAGGAATCTAGCAACGTATTGATCAGAGTAGGAGTTGCGAATTCGACATGATCGACCATGCGGTACTCCTGGGGCTGCAGACTGATCGCACTGGGCTGGCACTTGGTGCAAATACCTTCCGGCCAGGGTGGGTGTCCTGACGGACAATTTCGCTTTACCCGATAGAAAGGTTCACTGAGTGGCGGCATATATGAGCTCCCAAGTTCGGCCTTGTTGGTCGCTGCGTTGATCCTCCGCATGTACGAATGGAAGGACAAATGTTTGATTTTCTTATCCGTCAGATACTTGGGATCGTACGGTTCGAGAGGCATGCAGTAATCACACATCCCTCTAGGACCATGTGTGCAAAACTTCGGATCTCGGGGACGAGGTATTTTGCCATCTTTCTTGTCTAATCGGTCATCAAGAGGGGACTGTTGAACGACTTCCCAGGGGTTCTTAATCGTTCCTTGCGGTAGTAACGTGGTCGGTGGACGAATCGCGACAGTCTCCGAAACAGCCGCCCCGTTAAGACGACGAGATTCTCGAGGCTCGGTGGGGGCATGACCATTCAAGGCCGCTGTCTGTTCATCGTAGCCCACAAATAGTTTGTCTCCATGACTACCAAAGTTCACCAAAAGGCATCAGCACCTCAACAAAGCACCGCTCAACAGTAACGATATTATGAGGGACAACACTCACCTCAAACCCACGTTCTGAATTGCCACTCCCGTCAATGCTTGCAATCTCCTCTCTTGCCCTCCGACACCTATTGGTTTGTTCGATAGAACGATCGAAGACGGATCCACGTTTTTCGGTAGGTTCTCCAGGATCTAACCGCCCAGAAAAAAAGTCAGAAGAATAAATGAAAGTCCTGGAGATGAGCATTGCAAGCCAGGATACAGAAATAACTTCGCGAATATTGACCGCACCTTCTGCTGGAGCGATGGGAAGAGCTCCTGCGGGCTAACTGTCAACCGAAACTGACCATTTCGGCTCTCAAACCGAAGGACGATGGGTCGTGCAGACGCCATGTTGGGTACGCCGAAAAAGTTTCAAAAGAAGGCTTTCCCTATACACACTGAGCGTGAGGAGGGAATATGTAGACACCAGGTAGGTGAGTGGGAGGTGTTGTTGTTTGTCGGTCGAAGAAGTGATCGGAGACGGTGGCAGAAGCAGCTCTATCGTCATGGCTGAATGGCGCTATGACGTACTTGTATTACAATCAGGCCGACACAGTTGTTGCGAAATTTCGTAATATTCCTCGAAAGAATCGTACCTCCATTACGACCGCTGATCGACTACAAACAGTGCAAACTAGATACTTCCCACGATTCCCCGAAAACGGGGGAACGTTGCTCCATCTATAGCCGCAAGCGGGGCTAGACTCCGCGACGTGATACAATGAGATAAAACCATGACTCTCTATGCACAAACCACTTCAATGGCATTAAGGATTCAAAAACATAAACTAAAAGCATGGTGTGTATATGGTGGAAAAATTACATAATGTCGCACTTTGCAGGTAAGCCGCAGGGCCCTTCCTTTTTCTCCCGTGTCCCCGCACTCTGGGCCCCATTCCCAGCCGGTGCAGGTCTAGCCTGGGATCCAGAATTTTGAGCCTTGGACTGCGGTTCCTGCCTTTCCTCGGCTCCGCCATGTAGTCAAGCGAAGTTGACCTGAGCAACACGCTCGTAGAAGGACTTGCCCTGGTTCTCGGCAAGCTCGAGCTCGAGAGCGCTGGGCTGGCGAGAGCCGTCGGCACCCTGTATAGATAACAGATCAGCATTGTCACTTAGCCTAGGTAAAAGAGCAATGGTCGACTTACGGCGAAGGTACCGGCACCCCAAGGGCTACCACCGTGGATCTCTTCCAGGTTGGCGAGGAGACCGAAGGCAGTCTTGTAGCCAAGAGGGACGTAGTTGAAGCCGTGGTGAGCGAGAGTGCTCAGAGAAGCGATAGCAGTAGACTCCTGGCCACCACCGAGGGTACCGGTGGAGATGAAGATACCGGCGTACTTGCCCCAGAAGCCACCAGAGGCCCAGATACCGCCAGTCTTGTCCCAGAAAGCCTTCCACTGAGCGGGGAAGTTACCGAAACGGGTCGGGATACCGAAGAGGATGGCATCGTACTGGAGGAGGGTGTCGGGCTCCGCAACGGGGTAAGAAGACTTGGCAGGAGCGTGCATTTGGGAGAGGACGTCGGGGGTGAGAGTCTCGGCGACCCTGGAGTTGGGAGCCCCGTTAGCAATGGATCTTCGTAGCACTGGTGTCGTTGGGCGGCCAGAACTTGTGTTGGAAAAAGTGTCAACTCACTGGAAGATGTCTGCCTTTCCACCGGCAGCTTCGATACCCTTCTTCTCAGCCTCGGCCAGCTTGACGATGTGGCCGTAGAGGGAGTACTAGACCATGGTTAGTCACCGCAATGGACTAGTTCACGAAGTGGAATCACAGGCAGGGGGCAACATACGAAGACGATTGCGACCTTGGGAGCCATTGTGAATGTGTCTGTGAGGGGGAGGACAAGAATGTTCCGGAAGGATGCTATAGATCGAAGAGAGCAAGGCACACAAGTAAGACGATTGGTTTAGTACCAGCGAGACTTCAATGACACGGAAGAGGAGCAGAGAACGAGGCCCTTATATAGGCGGAGGACCATGAGGGGAGAGGTCAATGACGTGCGCCCCTCTCTTGACGCACGCTTCCAAGCCGCCTGCGACATGATCGGGAACGGAGGACCCGCGACGGATGAAAGTCTAGCGGTGGAGAGCTTCATTCCGCACCAGACTCGTCAGTAACAGGAACCTTTGAGCAATCGTCGAGCACTCTCGGCGCCAATCAGACGTGCGGGATATGCCGAGCTCTGGCCACTTCCATATCCTTACACATCGCTGACAAACCTCCTTCCGGCCGTGGGGCGCAGTCCACGGGTGCGATTGGTCCCCCAGCTAAGCATTACTGATGATTACTTAGGTAGGGAAACCTTATTGCGGTATTAATACCGCTTTCTTGGAAATCCTTTTATTCCAGTTCCGGAAATTCGGATATACCCCTTTCCGCTACGCTACGTGGTTCACAAGGCTCACCAATCTACCATGTCATCCTTCTGTCAACAGTGGCACGACGCCTGGAATCGCACATCATGGAAATAATGTAAATAGCCTCTGGTAAATCGAGTTGATTTTTATCTATAATTAGCATTTTTCTCTAATGCCGAAAGACACCTTCTCGAAGACAGTTGCTCATCTCAAACCTGGGTATCTCTTAATAAACACCTAACTGCACCAATGCAAGGGACAAACTAAAGAAAGATAACCTAAACAGATGTCAACAGTAGCTGATGCGGATGGAGATGTCGACCGCTACTCTTGCTACTGGCCTCTTCCTCTCCCTCGATATCTCCCGCGTACAAATCCACCCCCACGGCCCCGTTCGCTCCTCCACTCCCGCTCCCGTTGACTTTCTCTCTCCTGTTCTTCTCGAATCAACGCTCTCTCTCGCTCTAACGCTTCCTCCGTCTTCTCCAGTCTGACAGTGGGTTTCGGTAGATTCTCTGTCCAGCGCGGATGAGCGTCTGGACATTCCTTCCCCTCGGGGCAGAATCCAGCAAGATAAAACCGGCAGATGCGTCGACGGACGTGACGTTTCGCACACAGCGGGCCCAGCTCGCAAAACCCCCGCTCGTAGTGTTCGCAGGGAGGTAACCGGGCCTGTTCTCGGACGTGTTGGTACAAGCAGTCATCGCCGTTGGGACAGTAACCGGTCCTAGAGAAGGTTTGACATTCCGGCATTCGCCGCAGATTGTACTCGTGGAGATATTCGCATTTCAAGCCCTTCTTACATAGACCCTTGAGGAAGTGTTTACAGACAAGCGAGCCATGGGTTGTCGATGGTGCGAGCCCCGAGGCTGTCGTCGTGGACGTTGTCACCCTTGACGGGGTTGGATGGCGGTCTGGACATGCCGGTCCCAGCGGGCAGTGCCCTTCGCTGTATGCCTTACAAACTGGTATATCACTGGCGAGGCCAAAGCCGAAACTTTTCCGTAGGAATGGGATGAAGGTGAAGTCACTGTAGCTGGAGTCGCGCGGAGCATCCGTCGACAAGACCTGGTCCGCGGCACGATGGACGTCCGTAGCCATTGCTGTCGTTGCAAGTGTCTGTCAAAGTAAGGAAAGCGAGTTGAAACTGAGTGGTTTCAACAATAAATTCATTATATCACGGCGACAGTCGGGTTGTAGGGCCTAGAGCATTCGCTGGAAGAGACGCGAATGTTGGAGATCGCCGCGGAAGGCTTACAAAGCGGTGAACAGTTCTGCCGGTTCGCCAGAAGTAGTAAGCGGTGTCGCCTGAAGCAGACGGTATTCCTGTTTTCTTCAAAGGGCATCATCCTTGGAGGATGAAACCTTGGAGTGGGAAAGAAAACTCAAATTTGCCCCTCCGTTGCCACTCCCCGGACTCCATACATCGTGGACACCGGCGCTGATCCTTGGTTGAAACGTTCCAGAAACTTGTATTTGGTTATGGAGCCGGGACTAGAACCAAACAGACTTCGGAACCGCCGCGGTTGATCGCCCCGAGCTCTTAATCCGATCCTACGCTGAAAGAGAGAAGAAGGAGGAAGCCGGGCTCGGATAATTATTAACTAGAAAAGCAGTTTGAGGTGTTTAGAATTGTTAGATATGGCGACATGACGGCTGCAATTGATCCACCGGCCGAATTGAGGCGAATAGATCAAAGAGCGATGCAGATGTCTATTGCGTCTCGTTGAATGCAGGCAATTTTGATTGATATCACTCGCCTAGAATCCAGCAGGCATTGGAAAGAGAGCGCTGAATGTTGGCGGAGGTTGTATGCCAGACTTGGATTCAGGGATGATTTTCTTTCCCTGGTCGGCTTGCTTTCTTTCAACCAGTCTCTCGCCCCCGTGTACCACTGGGTAGGTGTAAGCAAGCAACACGAACACTGTCGCTGGCCTACGCCAAAGGCATATATACATTCCCTTGCGCCACGCTCTACAAGAGTAAGAAGCTTGTTTCCGTAAGATATACTCTGTTGAGTCTGGCCACCCTCAACACACAGGATGTTGTAGTTTATTGATGATCAGGTCACTCTACTGGTTGTCTTTGTATACGGGTCCTCTGGATAATAAGCAGCAACTGGGATTCTACAAACATTACCAATAGTAGTCTTCTTTTTAGGGGCATGATCAAAGAAAGAGGCACGAAATACGACCCTTTCATGTCCTCATCTGGGTCGCGCTACGAAAGTGTTAGAGATGCCTTGGTGAGGGGAAACCAGACTCGCTCAAACTTCAAACTGCATCAATTGCATGACACGCGTTTATCTTTGGCAAGTGGCTGCGGCGAGGGATATTCCAGCTAGGTATAACACGGATCCCTCAAAAAATGGGACGCGTTTCTATCGAGGGTCTTGGAAATCATCGGACGCCACGTGCCATAAAAAAAAAGAAAGAAAAAAAAAAAGAGAGAGATCGAGATCTCGCAACAGTTGATAGGATAATTTGCATGTCGGAGAATTCAGCGCAAGGCAGCGATCAGACAGGGATTGCAGGGGCTTGGATATCATATCGACGGGTTTTGAGCTGAACGCATTTTCAGCAGTCTTGAAGTCGATGCAGCTGCCCGGGCGACACGAACTGGGAATCTGTTGCCACCCATCGACATGATTGGCAATGACTATATTTATAAATAGACATTCCAGCCCACCTGCAGCCGTCGATCAGTGTCTGCTAACTGCGAATTGGCTCAGCGATGGGTGATGCTTGCAGAGGACTGTCAACAGACAGCGCGAGCTGTGTAAAGTGTACATTGGACCTGCAAGCAGACGCCCAGAGGACCCGTGTCCATACGGTGGCATGCCCACCACGCTCGCCACATAAAGGGCTTAAATGAGATCCGGACCCGAAAGCACAAAGGGAGAAAAGCGGACAGCCACCGGACGAGCGCATTGGTTCTAAAGATAGTTTGCGTCGCCAAGGAGCCGTTAGGGGCTGCAGGCGACACCATTGGATTGACCCTGGCCCAGGGGCAAATCACAGAACGTCAAGCGGGGACGGTTAAATAACCACCATAATAATAATATTAAGACACCTGGAATAACGTGCCAGCCCCTGACAACCGCGGTCTTCAGCAGGTTGGAGACGGGTTGTAGCGCCTGGTTGCAGTTCGCTGAAGAAGCGGCAGTTGCTGACGCTTTGCCTCTCGCTTCACTGCATTCCGGTCGCCCTCTGCTCGTCCGACTTCTCCTTCATACTTCCTCCGTACAACACTTGTCTCTCGCATTCGCATCCGCTCCTTCATCGCCATCTTCTATTTCATCACATCCACCATCCATCGGTCTTCCTCTTTATCCTTTGCATACCAGTTCGGTCTCTTCCGCCTGTTCTCCCCCCATTCCGTCGCTGATCGGTTGGTTGAATCTGTCTGAGTGTCCAATTTACTCTCGTCGTTAAATGCGCGCATCTACCAACACGTCGATACTCTGCAAAACATTTCTACCCTTGCGAATGGTGTCTGTCCACTCTGGCGATCGTCTGTGATAACTGTGTCGCTTCATTTCCTTTTCATCGGCGTGGAAGCATATATTCACAACATTGAAAGCTCTCAGGAATCTCGGCTAGATGGATTGATGCAGTAGGAAAGAAAGTAACGAAAAGAAGGACATCCGTCTCGTTTCCAGTGTACATTACATTTGTCCGACCGAAGATACCGACAGGATCTCTAGGTGATCGTTTGTATAACCGTTGTACTAGGCTCTTCGTCGCCCTGACACTATACGGCAAGCACGTACCCTTCTTCGCCATGGCTACTGAGCCAAACTACCAAGGATATGGCCGCTTTTCTCCTCCGCGTGAGCATAGCAGAAGCAGGCTGCCCTCACCGCGCGTTGAGCATTTTGACGGGGAGATTCCCCCTACTCTGTCGCCGCTCGATGCGTTCGCTGCCCAAGGCCGTCTTTTGGCGAAGGAACTGGATGAGTCCCGGCGCAGAGATCGTCGTATGAGCAGGTTACCCCCATACAGCGTTGTGAGATCGCTCTCGCAACCCAGGCCCGGCTACTTTCGTTCTGCCAGTTCGAATGAGTCTCAGCAGACCCTGTCTAGGCGACCCGAGCAGCAATCACGCCCTGAGGTGGAAATGCCGAAATATAGGCCGCAGTCGCAATATCCGCGCTTCAGCACCGTTCCTGTCGCTGAAGGTGACAAGGGAGCTTCTCCAGATCCTGGTGCGGCACCTGGGCGTCCACGGGGCGCCTGGACCGACGAAGCTGACGTTCCTTACACCGAGTCCCCTTTGGAGGAACCGACGCTCCGCTCTGCCGGAGATGATGGCCGCCGTCGTCCCTTGGATACTTCCGTTGGCGGCTCCCTGCCCATCCCGTCTAGAGAATCTTCGACGGACTCAGCATCGTACCTCAATGTGCCCGGCACTTTAGCGCCGCCTGCCTCGCCTGGGCTGCGGCCGTCGAGCCGCTCGCGGACCGCGCCAGATAGCTCCGATGACGATTTCAGCAGTTCGAACGGTGGATCTACCTTTTCACAACCCCGCAAGTTGTCATCAAGCAGTGCTATGTCTTTACCGCACTCCCCCATGTCTCCTACCGTCCAGCGGTATCACCGCCGGACGCCGTCCGCCAACTCGGAGACCTCCATCAGCGGCCAGCCCTTACCCCGTCCGTCATTTAACTTTTCAAGACCCATAAGTCGATCCAGCAGCATCCTGCCTCCGTCAGCTACAGCTCCTGCTCCCGCTCCGCATTCCTTGCTATCTCACCAGCACACTGCGATCGACAGGACTCACAAGCCAAACCCTATCGTTGTGCCGTCTGGCTTTGACTTCGCATCTCGTGGTGATGAGCCATCGTCAGTATATAGCCAGTCTGTGTACTCTCTTCCTCGTGGGCGTACGTTCTCGAGAGATTCTTCTGTGTTGCCTGATCTAGAAACGCCTCATCTTGAACGGCAAGAGCCCTATTTTGATGGTACCTTTCTTTCGGGTGCAGCGGATGGGACTGGACTGCCTACCCCCAGAAGTTCCTCGTCACCCGTTCGCCGTGATATCGATCACTCCGTACCGGCGGAATCAGCACCAAGAGCCCCACCATCCCCGTCCCGAAGGCAACCTCTTTCTTTCGAGCTTGAGCGGTCGGAGCGGCCGTCTATGGAGATGACCAAGGTGAATTCTGCCGCATCGAAGAGCGACGATCGTGGCGAGGGAACCTCTTCGGTAGACTCTGCAAGTACTCTGCGACCGCAAACAGCTGGGCCGACTCCGGCAGGATCGTCTGGGCTCACGGCAGAGGAGCATGTGGAGTTGGGGATCGAATGCCACGAGAAGGGGTCGCTGAATGAATCTACGTATCACTTGTGGCATGCAGCAAAGCAGAACGACCCTACTGGCATGTTGCTTTACGCTTTGGCCTGCCGTCATGGGTGGGGTATGCGGCCGAACCAGAAGGAGGGCGTGCAGTGGCTGCGGAAGGCGCTCGACTGTGTAGGGCTGGAGCTTGTGACGGACGATGCTAACAGTTCAGGCAGACCGTCTCGGGCGCAAGAGATGGTGCGAAAGACACACCGCGCACAGTTTGCTCTGAGCGTGTACGAGCTTGGAGTCAGCCATCTCAATGGTTGGGGCATCCAACAGGATAAAGCTCTCGCTCTGCGTTGTTTTGAGGTCGCCGCCCAGTGGGGAGATGCTGACGCGATGGCCGAGGCGGGGTTTTGTTACGTGCAGGGAATCGGATGCAAGAAGGACATGAAGAAGGCCGCGCGGTACTACCGGATGGCGGAAGCCAATGGGATGAGCATGGTTGGGAATAGTTGGTAAGTGGGATGATGAACCTCTCCGTTGTTTCGGGTTCGCTTTTGCTAACGGTGTTGCTACTACAGGATCTACAAAGACAAGTACATGGATGATGATGAGAGTACTTCGCACTCGAGAGGGAGAAGTGCGACAACCTCACAAGATCGAAAAAATCGCGGTAAATCGAAGTCGCGCAGTATTTTTCACAGAAAGAAGTCATTTGCAGCAGGCGCCTAGTCTAAAAACCTTTGGTTTCGATATTTGAACTGCCATATGGTTGTTATCTTGATGCCGATGTTAATGCCCGAACTTCATTTTTATTTATATTCCTTTCTTCCTTTCAAATTTGATGTGGATGCATCGCCGTTAGCTTTGATTCTTTCTACAAACCTACTCTTTCGCCTTCTTCTTCACCTTCCGGGTTGTATCTTCTATTTTCGTTTTTATGGGTTCCCGTGGAACCGTGAAAGCCGGCTTGCACTCGAGCAGGACTTGATAGCCGGTTGCTTCAAGTCGGATTTGTTCTCGACGGCGCCAGAGGATGTATCCGTTTCTTTTTACTATTCTCTTCGGTGCCACCCTGTTTCCTTAACCCCCCTTTTCCTGTTTTCCTTCTCTGTTCTGGGCTTCATCAATTCCTGGTGGGTACTCAGACCATTCGTTTCTTTGTTGTCTTTCTTGATACCCATATTATTTCTTACGAGGCGAACGGCAGGTACTGTACTTGTGAACTTGGTTGGTGACTTTCGACGTCGGATCTTTGTGAATAGAATCTTTTGATCCAGGAGACAACTGCCATGAATGAATGCAGGATCATGAAAGTGATGTGCTCAATGATGTAAACTCCTCATATGCAGTCGCTGGAATCAGATGCAATGAACAGAAGGCATGTATGCGCCGAGGGAAAAATCAGCCCCTGTAGTTGATAGGTGCTCGTTTACCGCGGGTATTGAATACGAATGCGAATATATTGGATGTGGGGAAATCACAAGGACGAGCACCCCCAGGACAGGAGAGCAACCGGACTGGATCCAGTAGAAACTGATTCCCATGGGGACCAGCGGGGAACTGGAGAAGTGATTGACCTGGACATTGACTAGTAATGCTGATTAACGGGACCTGGCGAGATGGACGGGGAAGCACCTGATGCAGAGATGCAGAGGTCCGGGGAAAAGGGCCGAGTATTGGCGTGCTTCGGGATAAGCAGAGAGCAGGAGACATGTGCATTGCGCATTGCAAGCACCAACAATCGTTGACGAGGGCACAGCGGCTTATTATACTCTGTAGACGGCCGAGTTGACGAAATAGACGGGGTAATTATCGTGAGGTCCTGAGACTGCGCGATCCCCGACAGTCGGGGAAAAGGGAGGCGATCAAACCAGGCAAACGGGGCAAATGGCTCAAACGGGACGGGCTGGGCGATTGCGCTGAGGAGTTAGGACTTCAGCTGCTGTTTCATCCATGCATCATCCATCGTCAACCGTCTGTCTGTCTCATGATTGTGTCGAGCCCGCAGCCCAGCAAGCTCATGCCCTGTTCTGGCTGGTCGACGTCGATGGGAGCCCAGGTCACGAGCGACCCCGGATGTCACCATTGGAACCGTGTCAATCGACCCTTCGCGGAGTCGAGGGCGCCCCCGGCGGGGGTGGCTCCCTTTCCTCTCGGCAGTCCTCTCGGTTTTTCTGCTAATGGATCCTCCGCCAATAACGACCTTCGTATCGCGCTGATCCATGGATACCTGTGAGCATGGCTACTGCATCCTGCACTCGTCTTCCCCGACCGGCAGGCGATGCGGGATGCCGTGCCTATCATTCTGTTCTTCCCCCCCAGACCGATCAGATTCCACCTGCGCGTCCTTTTCTTCACTCATACCATGCCTCGGTCTTCCTGTCTCCCTTGTGTGCTTGCTCTTCTTCACCCTCCCTGCTTGCCTGTGATTTTTCCCAGGGTCTTTCTCCGCGCCGAGACGAGCCCAAGTTCTTATCCGACTCCTTGGCTCCCTTGATTGGCCACCTTGCCCCTCCTTGTTTCTCCGCAAAAATACAAGGTTGGCGCCATCTCTCCAGCCTGAGTTTAATTTATTTTTTTTTGTTGTTTTTTTCCTTTCTCCCCCTGCTCTTTCGCCTCCGATGGCCCGCTGGCATGCGACTTTGGACAATTCGGGAAACCTACCTCCGTATGGAGCCATCCCCTTTTCTCTTTTCTTTGCCTCAGCCGGCGGGCATGTGACGACGTTTAATTACTCTTGGTCCGGGCATAGGCTTTTTCTGTTGGGCACGCTAGATGGAGTTTTGCGACCCTCCCAGTCCCCAACGCTAGTAAAATCCATGCGTTGCATATGGTTCCACCTCCAATGGCTGCCATGCTCCCTTTCTAGCTTCCCCCTCTGACTGGTTTGGCTCTTGGTCCTTGGGCTGATCATCTTCCTTGTGCTTTTCCAGTAGCGTGCAGTAATAAGTAACCACACAGTCCCCGCCTGTGAACTAGATTGCTTTTAACAGTTTGCCTTCCCCCAGGGTGTGTCTTTTTCCTTCGTCCCTTTTCCTTAAAAAAAAAAGCTACTTTGACCTTCTGTGGTGAGGTTTCCAATTGTGTTGGTGAAGAGCTGTGCCCATTCACCCAGAGGGTCCTAAAAGTCTTCTGAGAAGATATATATTCTGGTATTGTGCTTATATTCACTGATTCTGATTCCCTCTCTTTGCTGACTGCTTAAACCCCAGCTCACACCCGTCCACACCAGCAGCTTGTTAATAAGAAAAAAGAAAAAACAAGAACCAGACACCATGGCCAACAACTATGATATGAAATCAGAGAAGCCGGAGACAGCCAATGTTGAATATGAGCCCACAGCTGCTCCTGTAGCGAAACCAACCTTCTTTCAGAAAGTATGGGCTCACTTCAAGAAATGGTGGTGGGCGCATCTCATCGTCTTCATTGTCTGTATTTTAGTAATTGTGCTTCCTGTGTAAGTGAACTAGCCCTTTCTCACCAGATGCCTGGTTGCTAATTCCTTTGCGCAGTGTCTATGTTGGATACCCTAGGATCGCGCGGCACATTGTGAATAAATCGCGTCTGGAGATCTCGGAATTGCAAGCTCTCCAGCCAACAGCCGACTCTATCTACATGGTAGAGACTCAGACGCTGAGAACAAACAGCAGCTATCATTCTAAGTTCTTCTCGTTCAAGGCTAATGCTAGCTTGGCCGGCCATGCATCTTATGGAGAGATCGTCAATCCTACTTTCCACGCGAGGGATGGGCTCGTGTTCCATCTCGACCAATATCTCCCCTTCACCAATGTCTCTGCCTACGCTGAGTTCTCCAGGGCCTTCGTCACGGAGGAGACCTTCTACCTCAATGTTTATGCGAAGCCCCATTTGAAGCAAGGCGGTTTGCCCAAGATCACGGCGACCCTGAACAAGACCATCCCCCTAACCGGTAAGACTACCAACCTGCCCTGTCGCAAGAGACACAAGCTAATCTGTTCGTGTGCTATAGGCCTCAGTAAAATGAAGGGATTCAACGTCACCGACCTGCAAATCGTCCTTTCCGGCCTGCCAGATGGCCACAACATGAACGGAACCGTCTACATTCCGAATCCCTCAGTCATCACTATTGAAATGGTAGAACGCCTTTCTCCGTTTCATGAGTCGCTCAAGGATGCTAACTAATCTCCAGGGTAACCTCACCATGAGCCTGACGGTAGATGGAACCCCCATCGGCAAGTCATATCTGAACAACGTGACCCTGCGCCCCGGAGACAACTACTTCTACATGGAGTCTGCGACCAATGTCTCCACTGTCCTGCCCATGATCGCTGGCGACAACGCCACCTACAAGGACGGCATGCTCCCCCTTTCCATCACAACAGACTCCGTCATCCACCACGGCGTCCACCTGTCGTACTACGAGTATGCCATGGCCGGTGCCCCGCAGAATATCAGCCTCAATGTCGGCGCTGCCCTCAAGAAATTGCAGGACTCGCTCAATAGCAGTAGCTCGTAATGGGCTTCTTACGCGCCTTTTTCCCCATCTGGAACATATACCCCCTGAACACCCCCTACTGGCGGAATACTGGTATATAACTCGCCGGTCTGGTTAGGTTCGGAGTTCTTGCTTATGCATAATCTTAATTTACTCACATATATCCCCGTGAGGCCGGAGAGGTTGAATGTATGGTCAATTTGGTTGATGTTGATGCTGATGTTGATGTTGGCTCAATGAGCTTGACTGAAGTTCATGTGAGACGAGAGACGAAATGTATGGACTGGAATAACTTCAAAAAACAGAATATCCCTTGTTTGGAACTATGTGTCTTCCTCTTGTATCAAGATCCATTCAGTAATGTAACAGTGTGGTATCAATTTTGGTAGGTATACATGCCAGGAAAGAAAGAGAATAATAATAAATATACCTAAATACGTAACACATGTCTCATGACTGGTCGTTACTGATGCAAGTGGGCGGATATAGATAAGTATGAAAAGAAAATGTGAATGAACCATACCAGGGCCATATTATGAAACCTGCTTCATCACCCCACAACTCGAACACGTCCACCACTCTGTATCCATGAATGCTCCACAAGCGTTGCACACCCACCCAAGAGGCTTTTTCTGGACATCTCTTTCCATCGCCGCGAGAGACTGCACGGCTCTGGTTCGGTTCTTGAACGCTCCTGTCTCGGTTGATGGTTGTGCCGGACGCTTGAGGTCTGCGGGTCGCGGGTTGGGGTTACCTGGCGGTCTAGGACGGTCTTGTTCTCGTTGTTGTTTGCGTTTGCGTTCCCGTTCGTGTTCTTGAGCTTTCTTCCATTCCCTTTCCTGCTGTTGTTCGCGTTCCCTCTCTCGCCCTAGTTCCAATTCGAAAGGCGTCTTGGCCAGCGTCTGCGCCGGTCGTTCCGCTGCACAGGCGCCGCAGCATAGGAAATTCGGCGGGTTGTCGAGCGTGCACACAGGACAGCTCCACGATCCATTGCCCGTCGAATCGCTGCTAGTGGGGAAATCAGCAGGTGCGGATTGTGGTGGTGGTGGCGGAGCAGACGACGGCGGCTGAAATGCGGGCTTCGTGTGTTCTGGAATAGGAGGTGGAAGGGATGCTTGGCTTCGTGGTCCTGCCGGGTTCGCTTGGCTTGGAGGTATGTATGAAGGTCCGTATTTCTCTCGCTCTTCCTCTTCTATCAGCTCGATGTAAGCCTGCCAGATTGCCCTTTCGTTGGCGTCGTCTTCTTCGGCCTTCGTTCGGAACCCGTTCCTCGTCGCCTCATCTGCCAACTGACTGCCGCGTTCGGTTCCCGATGCACAGCCTTGTGTCACCTCGATGCGTCTCTGAGCGGCATCTGCGATCACTTTCCGTATGTCCGCGCCTCGCAACGCTGGAGCCCCTCCGAGTCTTTGACCAGATCCGGCCGAAAGAGTGCGTCGTCGCTCAGCGGCCGCTCGAGCTTGCCGACGTGCTTCGTCCAAAGGTATCTTACGGCCACCGAGACGTCTGCCCTCGGAAAGGAAGCCTTCTCCGGTATATCCTTTTCGGGTGAGCTCTTCGTGTTCATCGCGAAGTTGATTCCAGAGCGCGTGGAACTGTTGGTCATGAGGGCCATGAACAATATGGCAGAGTCTGCGGATGTCAGAATATTAGCTTGTACACAAGAGGGCCACCTCGTCACTGCTGTCGCAAGAAGAAGTCATAACTGAGAACTCACTCATGGAGCATGGTGTCCACTACCTGCTCGATAGGAAGGAACTGGCGTTCATCGGTTGGATAGCGGAGTCGCAGACAGATCTTTTGCCCTGCATTTATGTTTAGACCAAGAAGATTCCGCTCGCGAGGATAGAATTCGCAGAGTGTTCCCACTTTCCAGTCACGCCGTCGCATAACTGGCTTCACCAACGACGCAACCTTCCGAAGCATTAATAGTGCCTCAGCTTCCCGAGGTTGGTGTTTATCATGTTGGTATTCTAGGACCAAAGGGTCTATCTCACGCATCTTGAAGGCCTCGGATGAAGGAAAGGAGAAAAGGGTAAAAAATCCAAAAATATCCAAGCCACTCCTCGTCAACGTCAATCTTCGCACCCACTGCCCCGTAGATTGATAGAAGTCATACCAGAATGTCAGTAATCCCAGGTCCAGTTATTTGTCAGCAACATTACTCCGTGGTAAACGCGTCGCAGGCTGTGCTTCTGAGATAAGATGCTGAGGACCGAACCAGCTTCTGGTTCCGAAGGTACTAGAAAGTGGCCAATCGTCGAGGGTTCTGCGCCCAACGATGCCTGAATACTAATGCACGAGACTATATGACACCTCAGGCTACGAGCAGAAAACGAATGCAAGAGCTCGTGCAGATGAATGGAAGGCCGATCTATGATCATAAGATCCAACCAGCGAGGAATGGTTAGGCTTGCCAGGAACGGCGGGTCCAAAAGCGGAGCACATAGCACGACCAAGAGCACAGCGCCTTGAAGCGGGGTCCTTCCGAAGAACAACTGGAAAAGTGGTCGTGTATGGATATGTCACCGGTAGTAGCAATTATCTCTGAATGAGCCACAGACACCTGGCCAACGATAGAAAACAGGGACCGAGAGCCAAGGATCCGCGATAACTGCCCCGCGATGGAGTGGAAGCACAACGGATGTGATCGAAAGTTTCCTAGTCGGGTCGGGATCATGTGATCCTTACTTTGTGCGTTTCCGCAGACTCATCGGGAGCACCGCTTGCTGTCTTCGACGCTCTCCGCACTCCTCGCCAACTGAAACTCTCTTCCAACATGACTAGTGACGACCAGTTCTTCTTCGATTATGTGAGCGCTCTATGCGAAGCTCTTGTAGCATCCGATACTGACCAAAGTGCCCCATCCAGCTTGCGTCGATTCCACATGACGTCAGGAGGTATTCGTCGATGGTCGCTGATGAGATCGATCGCCACGTCGATAATGCAGCGACAGTGATTCGGGATAAACTGTCTCAACAGTCATGGCTACCTCCTTCTGTCCGACCTGTCTCAAAGACCTATCACAGCACTCCTCCTCCTGGGCCGCAGTCTCTGGCCGATCGCGTGCAGAGTTGGATTCTTCGCAATCAAGCATGGTCCGCGGCGATATTTGCCTTCGTCGGAACAGGGTTTGTTCTGCTGTACGGAAGCAGGAAATTGAATGGCAAGCGGAGAAAGGCGCGCAAAGCAGGGAATGGGGCTAGGAAAGAGATAGTTGGTACGTGGACGAATAACTCTTGGAACATGGGCTGGGTTGTGCTAAAGAGGCGGCAATAATAGTGGTCGCCGGTTCGCCTCATGAAGCGATGACTCGATCGATCGCCAGCGACCTAGAGCGTCGGGGATTCATCGTCTATATTACTGTGTTGTCTGAAGAGGAGGAGCAAATTGTTCGGTCGGAAAATCGATTAGATATCCTCCCTCTATGGCTCGATTTGACAGCAGTGAGATTCTGGCGTTGGAAGTAATCTTGCTGAACAGACTAGGCTAACGACTATCTGCAGACACTATCATCGCCGTCAGAGATACATCCGTCGCTGAATGCGATCCGGTCTCTGATCACTCAACCTCAATACCCGACTCCCGGGATGCCTCCTCACGTTTGCCAGCTGAGTGGCCTCGTGCTTGTCCCTTCGCCGACCTATACGACAGGGCCTGTAGCAACCATTCCGCCATCGGCCTGGGCAGATACCGTAAATACTCGGATTCTGTCACCGATTTTAATTACGCAACTCTTCTTACCGCTCCTGACTCTTCGCAACACGAGCAATACTATTGTTCTTGCTCACCCTTCTATATCATCCTCTCTGTCCGCACCCTTTGCAGGCCCCGAGGTCACAGCGACCCAAGCTCTGTCGGGGTTTGCAGCGTCCTTGCGCAGAGAGTTGCGTCTTCTACATCGTAACAACGTCGATGTCGTGGAGTTGAGACTAGGCAACATCGACTTTGGCCCTCAGTATCGAAACACCCACGGCCAGGTCGCGGGAACTGAAGTCCTTGCGTGGAGCACGCAACAACGCGCCCTCTACGGTCCACAGTACCTTTCTAGTATTGAACAGAGACCGGTGGCTTCTGCAGGGACAAGCGCCGTGCGGGGCACTCCGGCCCGCAGCCTGCACTATGCGGTCTTTGACGCAATAGAATCTAGCCCGAAGAACGTATTTGGGAGAAGAAAGGCGAAGAAGGCGGTCGTGTATGTGGGGCGTGGCGCACGATCGTATGGGGTCATCGGCGAATGGGTTCCTGGTGGTCTCGTGGGCTGGATGCTTGGCCTCCGAAGCGGTCGAAGCTCGTCGTCTGACGATGGAAACGGGAGCAGTAGCGACGTGGGATGGGAGAAAGTGTAGCAGGGATGCGAGGGTAAAGCTCCACTGCGTGGGAGGGAAACATGACACACGGTTTCCACATGTCTGGGCATATGTACGGTGTATACGGCACATCTCCTATGGAATAATCAGTACAGGGTGTAGTTCTGCGGAATGAACGAAAGAGTTTGTGCAGCACAGCAAGGGACAGAAAGGACCCTGTGGCCTGGTCCCTGGTCCCTGGGGCCCTAGGTAACGGGCGCAGTGTGTTTTATGCAGTCTTTGACTCAGACCTGGAGCCTCATGCCACATTAAACCATCGGCCTGGACTTTCTCAATCGGGCTGATCAACCCATACTAAATTTTGCGGGGGACAACACGCGGCCCTTGGCGGTAAGCCCGTACGCAAGCCGCGGCGCCCGGTGGGAGAGCTGTGGATGGCCAGGAGCACCCTCGGTGGACCGGGCATCGTGGGGTCAAGGTACGATGCATGCATGCACTATGACCTACTGCATCCCCTGATGAAAACTTTTCACCGGGTTGACTTTCCTTGCCCGGGTTCGCCTCTGGAGCCCCGTACTGTTTCTGTGAAACACAGGCTGAACAGCATGTAAGCGTGTTTTGGCCTCTGGGGCGCGCTGGTTGTGATACACAGTTGAAGTTTGGAGGCCGTTAGTTGCCCCATAGGTTATTAGACGCCCTGCTGGAGCGTGGAGGGTCTGGAATTCCACCGGGCGATCAGCATGGAAACGGTCTCCGGCCGGCCCAACCAGATCAAGAACGCTTTTCTTAATTTTTCTGTGTTTTCCCTTTTTAATATATATATATATATCTCTCTCTCTATTTTCTGCTTCTTGCAGAGTGGAGTTGCCTGTGTCCATGACAGACACTTTTTGTACTTCCCACGTGACCCCCGCACTGTCTGCGAGTATTTTCTCTCTTTCCTTCTTCCTCTCCTCCTCCTTCTTCTTCTCTTTTTCTCTGCCAGATGCTTCTGTTCGTTGTCGCCGTTCAATTTCTCTCTCCCCGCGTGTTGTTATTCTAGTGCGGTAGACCCGCCTCTCTGATGCTGTTGTTGACGTTGGACCCTCTCCCCCCACATGTATTCCACCTCCGGCTCGGTCTTCCCCTACTGGCCTCGACCAGCTCCATCGCCGTCCTCTTCAACAACGGCAGCCTCGTTCCTGAGTCACCCTGGTTCCTATGAGATTCCTTTATTCGCTAATGCTGCCTATTATCCAAATTGGAGGGCGTACCGCGGACAGCCGCCGTCGTCATTCAAACTAGGATATGTCTCGCATATCTTCTATGCTTTTGCTTGGTACATATCACTCAATCGAACCAATGGAAAAGACTAACGCAAGAAAATAAAATGAATATTCAAGACTAAGACGAGAAATTAATTGGGTTGAACCTGTCGAGCATCAGTAATTAACATGTGCATCTCTCTCTGTTTAGGGTTAAACCAGACGGCACCGTCTATGTGATTCTTCCCCTTTCCTTGAACCACATGGGCATCTCTCAAAGTCTGTAGCTGGTACTGACTGATCTACGGCTAATAGTTGAGCGATGAGTGGGCCGATACCCAAATGCCCGTTGACGGCACCCAGGGGTGCCTCAGAGCCTTCACCCAACTGAGAGAGCAACATTCCAAGATCAAGATTATTCTCTCAATCGGTGGCGGGGGAAAGGGCAGCGAGAATTTCGCTACCGTGGCCAGACATGCCTCTTTGGCCGAGAATTTCGTACGTACGGCTAGGGAGTTGGTGGATCAGTTCTCTTTGGATGGTGTTGATGGTATATATCGATACACCTATGTTTCTTTCCGTTTCTTTCTTTTTCTTATTAGATTCGCGAATGCGCCCCCGTAGCTTTTTAGCGTCTTGCTAACCCATACGGTAGTTGACTGGGAGCATCCTTCCGACGCACGACAAGGGGTAGACTACCTGAATCTCATCTCGCGGCTTCGTCAGGGACTTCCCGCTCCCCGCTTCGTGATAACGACATGCCTCCCCGCTGGAGAATGGGCACTTCAGCATATCGACCTATTTACAGCCCAGAATCACCTTGACCTTATCAACATCATGGCTTATGATTTCGCCGGTCCCTGGACGGACCAAACGGGCCACCAGTCCCAGTTGTTCAGCTCCTCGACGGCACCGACCTCATGTCAATCAGCCGTGTCGTACCTATTGGCGCAAGGCGTGAACCCCAAGAAAATTCTGCTGGGCGTGCCTGCATACGGCCGATCTTTTCTAGGCAGTGACGGCGTGGGTCAGAGATATACGGGGATCGGAGGGGAGGATGGGACGTTTGACTACCGCGATCTACCACGACCGGGGGCCACGGAGCACTACGACGAGAAGGCCGGGGCGGCATACTGCGTCGGCGGCGACGGGGGTTTCGTGACGTATGACACGCCACGTACCGTGCAGCAGAAAGCCAAGTTCGTGACGCAGTTGAAACTGGGAGGGATGTTCTATTGGCATATCGGGTCCGACGCGAAGGGTCCGAGGAGTTTGATTGAGACCGGATACAACACCTTGCATGACATGTAGGCGGTTTGGGCTCCGGTGGTTAACTTGTATTGTATCTAGCATCATATGGAAATCCGAAAAATGAAAAAGCGCAAAAAAGAAGAAGAAAAGAAAGAAAGAAAACAAAGAAAGAAAACAAAGACTTCTTTGGGGAGCTAAAAGAACGAAAAATGGTGGCCTCAGTCGTTCATTTTTATGTTCATGCTGTACAGAAAAGCGCAATCAATTCCATGCTATGATAAATTGTCTACATGAAGAATCTCCCAGACAGATGTAGACTACCTGGGCAACGATGGGAAGCCGAACATTATACAGAACAACAAGTCTGAGTACATAAAACGACACCTATAAGCAAGCAGTGCCGAGCCCATATACATTGCTCCTCTAGGACTCGACTAATTACTTATCTCCGTTAGCAATATTATCAAAGTCATCGCAGCGCCGATGACGAATTGTAGAACGAAAGATCGATGCGAGAATCAGCGGTTCGATCAGAGGCACGATCTCGAATGAACTAGTAGTAATCAGCCCTCGTTGCCGGTAATAGACAGACTGTGATAACAGGGCTGGCAGTAGTCATTATCAATGGATTATGGCCTTGCATGAGTATCTGATCGGAGTATTTACCCGGATTTTCAGCGTATCTATGCCAGCGTCGGAAAGACATACGCACTGCATAGTATGTGTAGCCTGTGTAGCTGTCGCACCCGAACAACCTGAAGGTAGCACCGTCTAGTACTTATCCACCATGAGACTTAAGAGTCGAGTCGCTGGCTGTTACGGGGCCTAGCTATCCTCTGCCGTAGCCGACAGGCGCTATGATCCTCATGAACGACTGCACCGTGTCTGCTCACTATGCTACCAAGACCAACGCCAACATAATGGGCACTTTCAAAGCCCTCGGGATAGGCAGTCTGGGCCAGGTCATATCTGACGCGCCCTTCTTCTTCTTCTTCTATCCGCTGGCGTCGGTGGTGTTCAGTACACCCTTCAACTCCGCCATTGAGGACGTTGCCAATAACCACTCCATCCCCATCGTCCAGAGCTTTCGCGACCGAAAATGGAGATCTACCATGTCACCGATATCTCCAGCAATACGTCTCACGCGTATCGCAAGCGGATACTTGAATCCGCAGAAATCGAGGATCCTGCTGAGTCTGCTACTGGCTGGGGGTAAGAACAATCACAGGAATCACTGAGGTGTTCACCTGTGAAACTGATGACGATAAATGGACTGGATCGACGGAATGAATATGTCTCCAGATATTGTACCAGTAGATAGATGCCCGTGATGCCTGAGTGTTGCCTGAGTGTGAAGACGGAGAGAGGACTACTTAGAGGCTAAACCAAAAACAGATATAGTAACACGTGATAAGTCATTTAAAGTTTCTTCATATTCCAAAGGCAGCATCGCTACCCATCATGTCAAGAACAGTTACTCACCAGAATGGCTCCAGTGCTGAGTTTGCCATCCTTTATGCTGCAGGCACTAGCAACACTCATGGTACGTCATCACAATTCCTATCTGAATACCCTTTTCCATCCCACATCCACTGGAGCAAGACCAAAAAAAAAAAACAGAACAAGGAGCTGGAGCACAGCAAAGATGGGCAAAGACAAACTTAACTCCAAATGATGAGATCATTTTCAAGAACCGGTTATTTTAGGAAGAGCCGGAAAAGGCATGACTAGGCGTGTGTACTGCTCTTTTTGGGAGAGATACCATCCTTGTCGTCGGTGCTTAGAATGGTTCTGCTGAGGAGATTTTGCATCCCTTTTCCCTTTGCTTTACCTCTTTCGCTTGATTGTTCTTGGGGATTACGGATTGGAAGGGCTTTCTTGCTCTGTTCGGATCGATAGCGTCATTGCCTCTCGGGTGTGATTTACTAATCTTGTTCAATATAGGTGCGGACTCGTCGATTTTCAGTCGGTTCTCTACGGTTTTGATCTCCTGCCTACGGTTGGAGCCTATAGATTGCCTGCGAATTTAGCTCTAGATACCCGTCAAATACAAGCAAATTTCCACAGCAGGATTATACATTTCACCAACTATCAGATGCTTTTTCGTCCGACTCCGGATATGGAACTTCTATAAACCAAGTAAAGAAACAACGCCAGTATATATGCACGCGCAGCTGTACAAGCAGACCCAGCATAGCTTAGGCAATATGCACGAAACGCCGCTTCTTCCCCATGCCCCGCTTCTGCCGCTGCTGCTCGTCCCAGGTCTCTTCGTCCACGTAGTCCTTCGTACTCTGTTCACGGATCTGGGTAGCGACGAACCGTAGCGCGGCGAGGTTGAATCCCATCTCGTCCTTCTGACGCGCCAGGACCCGACGGAGTGTTGTCCGGATCTCGTCGAGCATGGGCCGCATCGTCTTGCTAGACACGATCTGCCGGTGGTGTGTTTTCAACATGAAGAACAGCACCCGGCATGTGAGCGGGATGTTCCATTCCCGACTGGCCCAGATTTCGAGGAAGGTGAAGAGAGCAGGTACTTGGGAGAAGGACAGGACGAGTAGCGCATCCTGTAGCGCTGCCGGGGGGATTTTCTGCACCACGTTCAGAACGTGCTGCTCGGCGGAGATGTTGCCTAGGGCCTGATAGAGGGGGTTGCGCGTTGGTGGCGCCGCGTTGGGCTGCTTAGTTTTGATCTCCTTCCACTCGCGGATAAGTTCTAAGTCCTCCATTCCGAGGTTGAGAGCTTCAACGATCTTCTCCCCGCCCATCAACGTCGCTGTTGTCTGCTTGCCTGCGTCAACTGCTTCGGGTTTCTCCCCGTCTCCATCTTCCTCCTGTTCCAGGGATGCCGTGAGCGTGCTATCGTACAGCTCTTCGAGCTCTTTCTCTCGCTCTTCCTCCAAGAATAATTGTTCGTCTGTCTGCGACCATGTGCGGATGCTCTTGTCGTGACTCGCACTGACGATGAATTCTCCCGAATGGCTGATCGTTAATGCCCAAATCTCGCCGTGGTGCCCTCGTAGCCTCTGGATCTGTTCGAACTTGTCGCCGTCCCAGTATTTGATGACGTGGTCCTTGCTCGCGCTGAAGAAGTTGTGTCCATTCCCATCACTATTGTTAGGAACGAATGCCACGGCCATGACGCTGTCTTCGTGCGCCAGGAACGCCTTGTGACAGTCACCGAAATCAAGACCCCAAAGACGCAGAGTCTTATCTGCAGAGCAGGTGACTATCAACTTGCTGTCATACGAGATGTCCAGGCTGAGCACCGGGAGTTTATGCCCATAAAGATTGAGAAATAGCTTGAGACTGTCTGCGAAGAACACCTTGACTGTATTATCAAGAAGGGAGACAGCCAAGAGTCGAGCATCTGGAGAGAAACGGAGACTGAGGATATCGTCCGAAACCTTCAGTGTCCTTGTATGTACTAATTTCAGCCGGGGCGTGGTCCGCTTTGTCCCAGGGATTTCTTCCTGGACGACTTGGAAATTCCAGAATTTAGCTGACTTATCAGCGCTGCCACTGACCATGGACTTGCCGTCGGGGTGGACGTGAAGGGACCAGATGGGACCGTCGTGTGCCTTGATCGTATCGAGGAGCGTCGAAGACGCAATGTCAAAGACCTCTAACTCGCCATTTCTGTTGCCAACGACCACAATCTTATCTCCAGGCAGAAATGCAGTGCACAAAGAATATCCGCACTCGAGCGTGCGAAGGCAGTTCTGTGTCCGAACATTCCAAATCTTAAGGCTGCCGTTGGAAGCAGACGCAAGCATCCGGTCATCAGAGCTCAAGGCAATGGATCGAATATCCGTCCGGTGACCTGGGATGTCAACAGCCAAACTTCGACTGTACTCACTATCGTCACTGGTTTTGGATTTCTTGTTCGCGGTCACGACATTATAAGTTTCAAGTTGATTGTTCGTTGTTGCGGCTAGGAGCTGGAGGCCGCTGCTTGTCTTCGTAAGTACCCAGTCGAAAGAACGGATCTTCCCACCAGTTCGGACTACAACGTGAGGAACGAAGACTTCTGTCACAGGCGCAGAAGAAGGTTCTTCAGGCTGATCGTTCGTACCATTCGCGTGCGCATTATTCTGTGCTTCCTTCTCTTTTCGCCTCTTGCGCTTCCTCGCCAAGCTCTTCTGCACCTCCACTGAGGAACGGATGCGCCAAATCTCAACTGCCTTCTCTAGGCCGTGAAAACCAACGTAGTCCATGCGAGGGTGAAATCGGATGCCGATTGTGCGATCTTTGCCATTCCGATAGAGCGTACCCCGATCGGTGAGTATTTTTGGGTCCTCAGAGCCGACCTTCTCTCTTGAGATTTCAAGCATAGCAGTCTCATCTATCGACCACACCTTGAGCTCTCCGTCATTTCCCGCGGTGATACATCCACCTTGGTCTGGCGAGAGACCCAGGCTCCAACACTCCCCGTTTGTTTGTGCGACATGCGTCTCGATGCAATGTTGCGAAGCCAAGTCCCAGATTTTGATGAGGGAATCTTTACCAGTGGTCAGCAGGAAACCGGCATGGTCGTTTATTCCTGAAGCATTTAGCAGCTCCGGGGAGGGGAAGAGAAAATGAAGTGATGTAATCTGGTCGGTATGTCCCCGAAGCTTGAAAAGCCCAACTTCACCGATCAAGTCCCAGAGGATGATATCTGTATCTTTTGAGCCGCTTGCAAGGCGCACTCCCGCGTTGTCGAAGGCGAGCTGAGTGATGGCAGATTTGTGGCCGTTGAATGAGATGATGACTGTAGCAGTTCTCGAATCCCAAATTCGGATGCTCCCATCTTCGTAACTAGGAAAAAAAAATAGCAAACGCGTAAGAAAGAGCATAGTTTCCAATGCCTGCGCAGAGCCAACTTACCCGACCGCGAAGATGTCTTCGTCCGTCTTACTCTGCGAAATAGCACTGGCTTGCGCCGCGCATGCTGCATCGTGCCATCTGCCAAGTAACTCCCCCTTTTTCACATCCCAGCATAAAACCTCCTCACCCGCACCCACAATGGCACGTCCTGCACCTGTATGGCGCGCAGAACCCAAAACATCCTGGTCCCTGGCCCAGACCGCATTCGAGGAGGCAGAAGTAATGAGGCCGAAGGTATTCGAATGCTCGAACTTCCTGGGGTCGAAGTTAGTTCCCGACAAGTCAGACCAAGAGATATGCAGAGTGAACGTACAAGTACGACTTCACCATTGCTGGTTGCGTGTGAGGAGACAAACCTGCCCTCTTGTTATTTTCCTCGACCTCGCCTGTCTTGACTTTTTTTTTCCCGCCTCATATCGATAAACGGCACGTGCCAACGGCCAGCCCGGGGCTGCCACAGACTCACCGCCTTCACCGCCCTGCGTTTCCTCCACTGTCCGATGTCTGCGCGGCCTTCGTGACAGCGAGTCTGCGTCCTCCTGTCAGTGTCATCGTTACCGGCGCGCTGTCGTGGTTCTTCACGCCATGCTGCTTCTAGACTACCAGAATGTTCTTATCGAGGCCATCCTTAGGGAGCGGCTCTCCGGGTATGGATCCGTCCTCTCCCTCTCCAGCCAGCCCCGCTCCCCCCAAGGCCTTACGTCTGTAGGCATCCGCTTATACCTCATTGTACAGAGCTCCTACCTCACTTGATCAGATCGTCTCCGACTTCGACGGGGTTGTCTTCCACGTCTCCACTCCCGAGCTCAAGACCCGGATTCTCATTTCAATGAATGTGAAATGCTTTCGGGAATTGGTTGAATACGGAGCGCAGGAGGTGCTGCAGCGGGAATATGGCCCGTATATTGTTTCCCCCGAACCCGGCTATGACTTCTCGGTACAGATCGATTTGGACAACCTTCCGGCCGATGAAACAGCCAGAGAAGAGCTGATTACGAAGGTTGCACTGTTGAAACGGAATGCTCTGGCCGCGCCCTTTGAGAGAGCTTTCAAGGAATTCGCTAAACTGTCGGAGGAAGCATCGAGATTCACCACCGAATCGGCCCCGCAGGGAGTGAAAGAGGGGGGAGAGCTAATGGCGATCCATTATCGTGACGAGGAAGCCATCTACATCAAGGCTAGCCATGATCGCGTGACGGTGATTTTTAGCACTGTGTTCCGCGAGGAAACAGATCGCATCTTTGGCAAGGTGTTTTTGCAGGTTAGCTTCCCCCTGGCGCTAGGTTGTACTAGGTTCAAGCTGACGGTGTTGAAGGAATTCGTCGATGCGAGAAGGCGTGTTCATAGTCTGCAAAATGCACCTCAGGTGCTCTTTCGCAGCGAGCCTCCTCTTGAGTTAGAAGGTGTGCCCGGCCTGACCAGCAAGTCCGGTGCGCATGATATTAGCTACGTCACCTTCGGTAAATTTACCCAGCTGTATAAGCCAGTATACATGCGTCTCAGCGGCTGATGAGAAGTCCAGTCCTTTTCCCGCGTCACCTTACTCCACAGCGTCGCGATGAGAACATCTCCCACATCCAAACATTCCGTGACTATTTCCACTATCATATTAAAGCATCGAAGGTACCATGACCTCCTGAGGGTCTAGGCTAGCATTGTTGATTCAGCTACTTATTGTCTTTCGTCAGGCTTATATTCACACAAGAATGCGAAAGAGGACGGCAGACTTCCTCCAGGGTAAGTGCTCGCTTGTTTTTTTGTTTTTCTTTTGACTGTCTGCTGACTTTCTTCAGTCCTCAACCGAGCCCGACCAGAGAACGAGGAGCGGGAAAAGAAGACGGCCAGTGGCCGTACTTTTAAGGTCCAAGGGTAGACGTAGCGGCCGTGTTTCTTCGTGTTTATATTATATGCATGTTATTACTGGATGACTACGGTACGCAGCTTGGTACCAAAGTACCTCCTGCTCATGTAGAGTTCGTTTCAGCTCTGACCGACGAGTGGCGTGCCAACACGTCTACTTGCAGTATGCCGGAGGCAGAAAACCAATCTGTCTGATGATGTATCCAACGCCATCTGCTTTATTTGTCATGCATGGCCCAATTCTTCTAACGAGGGGAGCCAATGATAAGATGATCTCTGTTCGACTAGGTAGTTCATTGGAACGTAGAAGCAGGTCCTGCGGCTCCCTGGGCGCTTATAGGTAACCGCTGGCAAGGGCTGCCAGCAGTCAATGAGACCATAGCAATTCACAGCGCAGCCCAACGTCCTACACCCCAACCGCATATCTATCATCTCCGCCTCCCTCGTCAACTGTCATCGGTTTCTCAACCAAATCCTACTATTTCAGAAGTCTTGTATCCAAAACTTAGCTCGTCCTTCGAAATGAATCTCCTTCATTCTATCATCGACTGTCTGGTGGGCGAGGCTCATGAAGACCCCCGCGGTCACGACGATCTGAAGGAGCTTACTACTTACCAAACGCGACCACGCGCTGCCCAAGACATCGCCTCAGACGTCCTCTCCATCATCCTCTCAGCGGACATTGTAGACCGCACTACCAAGAAGGACCTCGACGAAACAGTTGGCGAAACCGGATGGACCGAGGAAATCGGCAAAGCCATCCTGCGAGGCCTGGAGGAGGCAATCAAGGCTGGTACGAAGATGGGCGGTGCGGCGAGCCAGGCCGTCGCCAGAGCCACTGAAGCAGCAGTGGAGTTCGCTAAGGAACACCCGGTGTACTGCACAATTATCGCACTGGGGATCTTGGTCATTTTGGCTCCTTGGGTGATTGAGGCCTTGGGATTCGGGGAGCTAGGTCCAATCGAAGGGTCGTTTGCGGCCGTATGGCAGAGAACGTTCGCCGGGTACGTTCCGAAGGGGTCCTTGTTCTCTTTTTTCCAGCGCTTGGGTATGGTCTGGAAGCATTAGCTGTGTTATGCTGTGTTTTGGGTTTGGGGAACGATATTTGCTCTCTTTCTTTCTCTCTCTTTCTCAGTCTCAACTACACTACCATCAATGTATCTATGGTCGTTCTCTACCGAATTGAATCTTTAACCTCATGAAGAATGAAGGAACAGCGAGCCAATCATGAATTGCCTCCGCCATGCTTGTTCCCAGACCGGCAATGTCAGCCTATTCCCGAGGTCTATTCCTCAGCTTACTCCAATCACTCTCCCATTCAATTATAAGAGCAAACGAGATCGTCCTGTGACCATGTAGGAGTTCTCGGTACGCCCAAGCGCTGGAGGAATAATTTTGGCATATCGCGAAGCCTTCGACGCAGTATTCAAGACTGAGAAACTGGCTCACCTAGTTACGACCACGCAGTCATTTAATTGAAAGGCTAAGAGGCGCGAGGCTCATGACTTTGTCATGTTCCTTTGTTATATTGTTTGCGGCACTGTGCCTCTCGAGCAAATTATTTCCTTCGGGTGACAGCACAACACCCTTTCCAGCCAAGTCACTTTCCGTGACTAAAATCGGGGTCGGATAATAAGATTCCCTTCGAGTGTGAGCATTCATTTTACCTAGCTAAAACCTCACAACCTCCTAGCTGTGAGCCAGGGAACTCCCAAAATCTCGATGTATCTGCGGACAGAATAAACCCCTGGTCCGACCCCCGAAGCCGAATGCCCATACTGACATCTGGTCATACAGTTTGCTATACTCGCACATCTTTTTCCTTAGATTGAATTCGGGACGGCATCATTGTCTTTAGCACATCACTTTCTTTTTCAAGGAGGGGAGATTAGACTGAGAGAGCGTAATGCCAGTCATGACGGATGGCTGTCCACTTGTATACCCGAAGATACTACCCCCTTGTTTTGGAATTCTTGGAATCCAGGGGAGCAATATCAGGCGCGGTTATATATAGTTTCAATTAAATGCAAGTGCTGAAAGTAGACAAAATGTATTTTTAGAATTTTATACGATCAACAAGCTGTGGCTATTGACAGGCAGACAGATGCCCACCAGAAGTCTGTGGTGCTAGATGGAAACTCTAAGTTGGCGTCCATCTGAAACGGTCAAGTATTCTGCTGGAACTTTTCCAACCAGGACATCGACAAATAGTTAACTAAATTTGCTATTGCTTAGTCACCTGGACAACCAGGACAGGTGACCCCCTTGGTAAACTTCTTCTACTCCTGTGCTGCATCTCAACCTGCTGGAGCACAGTCATGATGCAACGTCTATCACGTCTTTTTAGGGTGCCCTTTCTTCGGCGGTCCCCATCGCCAGCCCGAGAGTTCCCGCCCGGCCCGCTTCTTGATTCGATCGACAAGCTGGAGGAGGAAAGACTTGCATGGTACTCCCAAGACAACTTCTTTCCCGTCAAAATCGGCGACGTTTTTCATTCAAAGTATCAAGTGGTTGGAAAGCTGGGTTATGGTGGGTATTCAACAGTATGGCTTTGCAGAGATTTACAGTAAGTCCCTGCTCCATACTTCATCGAGAACCATACAGAATAATGAGAACTAATTAGTACAAGGGAGCACATTTACGTCGCATTGAAACTATATGAACATGACTCCACTCATGCCGAACGGGAAGTTCAGGTCTATGATCACCTCAAAAGTCTCAAATCAACCCACACAGGTTCTATTCTTGTGCGTACTGTATTGGATAAGTTCCAACTTAGCTCAATTGATGGCTCCCATTTTCATCAATGTCTCATTCACCCACCCTTGGGTATGAGTCTATTTGAGCTTCGAAATCGGTCACTCAAAACAGTTTTCCCAGAGAACCTGCTTAAACCCACTCTGATCCATATTCTGCTCGCCCTGGATTTCTTACATAGCGAGGCCCACGCCATCCACATTGGTTCGGCGCACTTGGTGTTTTCCGACATGTTCAAGGCTAATGTATAACAGACATACAAGAAAAGAACATCATGCTCAATGTTGAAGATGAATCAATTCTCGTTGATTTTGAGGAGGCCGAGATATCCAACCCAAGTCCACGCAAAGTGGTCGGGGACCGAGCAATCTATTGTTCTCGAAAGCTGGGAATCCCGAAGAAGCATGGCCGTCCCATACTGGCAGACTTTGGCGAGGCTCGCTTTGGGTCAGATTCTGGTACATATTGCGATGATGTACAGCCATTCATATATAGGGCTCCAGAGGTCCTGCTTCGCATACCCTGGGATGAAAAGATTGACATTTGGAATCTTGCAGTATTGGTACGCTCATTTAATATTCCAGATCTCTTTGTCCTTGGTTTAATCATCACTTTGCACGCAGGCGTGGGACCTATTCGAGCAAGGTCATCTTTTTTACGCTCGGGATGCAAACAAACAAGACTCAGACAGCCATCACCTTGCTGAAATGATTGCGTACCTGGGGCCGCCGCCGCGCGAGATGCTCGAGAAAAGTGAACATGCGAGCAATTTTTTTTGATAATAGCGGTACAGTTCCCGCCTTGTTCTCATTTTCTTTTTTCAACCTGTGTTTCTAATCAATGAAAAATAGGAAAATGGAGGGGCCTTGCAGAAATTCCTCTTGTGACATTAGAGGACCTTGAAAGCAACCTACAAGGAGAACAGCAAGAAGGTTTTCTCCGTTTCATGCGTAAAATGCTTCGGTGGCGACCGGAAGAACGAGCGTCAGCGAAAGAGCTGCTATCGGATCCTTGGTTAAGGTCCCCATAGTTCAAAATAGCTCCTGGGCGACCAGCTCATGTGGACAGGCATATACTGTAATTGAACGCAAGGTTTTCAATATGTGAGGCGGACAACTGACTGAGTACAATGCTCTTTATATTGACTAGGTCTTATAGAAATACGACATGCTGAGACGAAATTTCATTCCCGCTCCTTCATGCTGTCAAACCAAAGACCCCCAAAAGGACGGAGGTCGAGAACCTGGGTCCAGTGAAAAGCTCCCTCAGAGGCTGCACAGTTCATCCACATAAAGCTTGCAAATCCAATGTTGTGACCTAGCTCACAGTGCTCACTGAGCCATCTTGGTGGACATGGATCCGTTTTATAGTCTTGATTTGGCCATTTTTGAGACGAACTGAGATCACCTCTTCGTTGTCGGTCGGATCGTCATGAGAAAGATGCGGATGAGCACCTCTGCAAGCCATAGGTTAACTAGCTAGAATTGAATTATGCATCATGTCTTTGAATACTGTACCTGATCTCGGCGAACTTAAAATCCGGATTCTATTACATCTATCAGTAGGAACAGTAAGATGTTGAATCAACGGCTCACTTACCGCCTGCTCTTGATTTGAGAGAGCCGAATCAAGAGGATTTTGCCATGCGGCAGGAAGGTCAGCCAATTTGACCTTACCAATAAATTGGTATAGGCGCTGTTAGTTTGTTTAAACATCACGGGCAGAATGTGGCCAGGAACTTGGGTGTGAGGACCAGGAGAATATGAGTAAAGAAGGATATGCAACCCATTCTCGACCGAGCGGATATATATCTAAGCAAATCAAATCCTTGTCAAAGCGAATCGCCAAGAGGATGTAGACATTGTTAGAAAACCCTAGTCCTCTCGCATGAACACGGCATATAATTAGCGTTGGCTCTGTATCATGAATCCTGCAGCCGCCAACCTGCAGCTGTAGCCGCCGACTATTGGAGCCTAGACATGCGTTGACTGTAAGCGCTAACCAGCGCCGATACTGGGCTAACACCCCGAGTAGCCTACTTACTACTGCTTGAATATGCCCAGCCTGGTCGCGCGCGCTACGTGGAACAAACCGCGGCGGCCGGATAGGGCGATCGAGAACCCGCCGTTGCCGTCAGGCAGAGAGCGTCGGGCACTTCAGAAACAGGGATGTTCTACGGCTAATGAGACACTCGAAAAGGGCTGCTCTCTATACGATACCTTTTCACCCGAATACCCTCGGACCTAGTAACTTGGGCCTTTACTGGAACGCCCTTGTCTCCCCCGCCGCCTCGACATCGGCTTGAGAACCAATCGCACCTTGCTGAGCACTAGCGGATGAGACTTTGCGAGAGCCAGGGGCCCATTGCGGCAGCGTTGTTGTCTGACCCGTCTTGGATTGTATCTGTGATGCTGAATCATTACGGGTGAATGGCGAGGGCTCTTGGCTTCACCACTATGAGCGATTGGCGAATACTCGAGGCTACCTGTGCCATCACTACGTATGACATGCACAGGCAGGCCCTGAGACGGTGTTCAAATAAAATACCTCGACCCTAGGAGCTGGGGCAGATACATTGGTGAGTGGCCTACTCCTTGGGCAGGATATTTAAATCCTGTCCCTGGCGAACTACTTCTTTTTTATTTTTGCCGCGAAGTAATGGAGGAGTTTGAGATCCTAAACCAGTGAATACAGGCAAGAGAACCCGGTTGGACTTGGTCGCTCAAAAGACATCAGAAGCCGTTTTAAAAGCCGACTTTGCATCCCGTCTACGGAGTTCGGGAGTTACCATGTTCGGCTTCGGTGCCGATCTTACTCCTTGAGCTGACCGTTACGGAGTCGCCGTCCAATGAGCTTTTAACTACGCCTGACCTGAACACCACTCTTTCAGGATCGCATGTGTATACTTGAAAATCTCAATTTGGATTGTCTGTGCAACATGCCTTTGCGACACGCCTTTTAGGACGGGATCCTACCACTTCCTCAGGCTAAGTTTGCTCATGGGCTTCATACACCTTATGCTCTGAGAGAGCATGGTATGCTGTATTTAGCGCAATCTATTCACGCTTGATCCCGGCCTGCTTCTTTCTTTATTGGCCCGAGTGCCCGTGGGTTTCATGTTAGCAGTATGTAACGATATCCGTGGGACCAGCTGATGCTGCTAAAATATTGCTGGATCCCCCAATGCCCCCTTCCGGAGGCCGCGTGTCTCTTATAATTCTGCGAACGTTGCCGGATTCAAGATCTCTTTCGCACGCGAAGAGTTTCTCCCCATGATCTCTCGAAGACATGGCTGAAGTAGGGGGAGAAATTCCGCGGCCCCAGAAGATTCCGCACTGGCGGATGATCTTCGATCAGGGTGTCGTGACGCCGGAGATAATCGCGTATCCGTACATTGGTTCTGGGACGGAAGACGATCCGTACATCGTCGAATGGATTTCCGATGACCCTCGCAACCCCATGCTGTTCAGCAACACGCGGAAGTGGGCTTTCACCATCACAATGGCATTGTCCACCTTCGCCGTGTCACTGGGTTCCTCAGCCTATGCGGGCGGTATCAAGGAAGTTCTGAACCAGTTCCACATCATCAAAGAGGTCGGTACACTAGGAGTGTCGCTGTATGTGCTTGGTTTCGCTCTCGGGCCGTTGATCTGGGCCCCCTTGAGTGAACTTACTGGTCGTCAGGTCGTGTACTCCATCTCCTTCGTGGCACTGGCTGCGTTCTGTGCCGGCACCGCTGGCGCCCAGAATAGCTGGACTGTGATCATTCTCCGGTTCTTCGCCGGCTCGTTTGGCTCATCTCCCTTGACCAATGCGGGCGGCGTGATTGCCGATATGTTCGCTGCAGACAAACGAGGCGTCGCTACCACACTCTTCGCGGGAGCGCCGTTCCTTGGCCCGACTCTGGGGCCGGTGATTGGGGGATTCCTTGGTGAGAATGCAGGCTGGAGATGGGTGCAGGGGTTTCTGGCGATATTCATCAGTCTGATCTGGATGCTTGGATGCTCTCTCGTTCCCGAGACCTACGCACCCGTACTACTGCAGAAGCGCGCAGAGAGACTGTCCAAGCTGACCGGCAAATGCTACAAGAGCAAGCTCGAGATCCAACGCGGATACGTATCCGTCAGCGAAGCTTTCGGATCTGCGCTTCTACGGCCATGGGTTCTTCTCTTCGCCGAGCCGATCGTCCTCTTGCTCTCCATCTACATGGCCATCGTGTACGGGACGCTTTACATGCTTTTCGGCGCCTTCCCGATTGTCTACCAGGAGATCCGCGGGTGGAGTGAAGGGGTCGGCAGCCTGCCATTCCTGGGAGTGATGGTGGGCATGATGTTCGCCGTCAGCGTGAGCATATACGATAACAAGCGCTATGTGCGGGTGCATAAAAAGTATAATGGTTTCGCTCCGCCTGAGACCCGCCTTCCCCCCGTCATGTACGGGGGCATTGCGGTCCCCATTGGGCTATTCTGGTTTGCCTGGACAAATGGCAAGGACGTGCATTTCATGGTGAGCGTTCTTGCTTCAGTGCCGTTTGGGTTCGGAATGGTTCTTGTCTTTCTCGGCGTCATGAACTATCTGATCGACGCATACACCATCTACTCTGCGTCGGTTCTCGCTGCAAGTTCCATCATCCGGTCTTGTTTTGGTGCTGGATTTCCTCTCTTCACGACATATATGTACCAAGGCCTGGGCATCCATTGGGCAACGTGCATCCCGGCCTTCCTGGCACTAGTCTGCGTGCCCTTTCCCTTCATATTCTACCGGTACGGCCCCCGCATCCGCAGACTGTGCAAGTACTCCACGGAAGCAGACGATTTCATGAGGAATCTAGCAGAGAAAGCCACGCTCCCGGAACGCGTAGAATCATCGGATAAGGAGATTGAGGAGGAAGTGGCGCCTTATGCGCTCGAGGAAGTCGAGTCCGGAATGAGATCCGTTACATCCCATTCACTCCGGTCTGTACTGACCCTCGAGCGGGTTCCGAGTACATACGAGGAGAATCCATTCGATATCGACCGGGTCAATACGAGACATTCGGCGATTACGCGGCGCTCGCGCTCAAGGTCGCGATCGCGGTCGCTGTCGCGGACGAGGAGTCGTCGGGAGCGCTTTTTTGGGCTCTGAACCTGTATATCCGGCCCAGAACAGTTCTCGACTTGGCTTTATGTTTATAGTAATAAAAAAAAAGGTATATATATATAATGTGAAATGAGCATATACCGCAGTAGCAGACAATATCAATTCAGCGCCTGTAGACCGTAAACTCGAGCACCAGAAACGCCACGTACGCGCCCATAAGCACCAGGCCAGCAACACGACTAGGTCCGACAAAGACAACCACCGAAAATGCCAACGAGGACAGCCAGACGACCACCAGGTCGAACAAGACCAATGATTCCGGCCGATCATCCTCGATCGGGGCGATTGCCACGACGCCAACACACAGCGTGAGCAGAAAGATGTTACTCCCGGCCGTGGTCGCAATCATGATACCACCTTGGCCGCGAGAGCTGCTCAGGACGGCAATCAGCTTCTCCGGCAGAGTTGTCGCGAAGGCGACGACAGTCAACCCGAAGACGGTACCGGATAGACCGAGGGAGTCCGCGATGGAACCTGCGCTGTGGGCGAGAATGTACCCGGACAAAGAGAGTGCTACCAATCCCAAGACAAGCTGCAGGATATGCCAGTGAAGAGGCCGCGGTGGATTTTTTCTGTCCCCGTTCACGACAGTAGAGGTACCTGTGACCTCCTGAGGCGCGTTTGCGTTCGCTAGGAGGGAAGTGGTCTCAGCAGGCCCGCAACGACCACCATCATCAGTACCAGCATTTTCTAGTTCGCCATTAATACTGTCACTCGTACTATCTGCGTCCGAGCAGTCTGAGTCCGAGTCCGACAGCTGCGGCGCATCCGTGACACCCTTGTAAATGGCATAACCGATTGAGATAACGTAGAGGATGAAGACGGCAATGAGAACCCCACCGGTGCCTCTATTCAGCAGACGGAAATAAGCCAACGCAACGAAAAGTGTCGTGACGAAAAGCTGAAGCGCTGAATACATCCTCGCGCTCCTGTCAAAAACCATTCCACCAGGGTGACATAGAAGGCCCAGCGAAAAGGCGCCTAGGATGTTCGAAATGGTCGATCCCGCAACATTGCCCAGGGCCAGTGGACGGCGATGCTGCGCGACGGCCGCGACGACGACGGCGAGCTTGGTAGGTTAGTATCTCATAAGCAACTGATGGCAGGCCATAGATAGATCTGGTCTTTACTTACCTCTTCATATTCTGCGCCAGCTGTCAGAAGGGCAATGAGAGTCGGTGAGATGCGCAGGCGGCGTCCGACAATGACGGTGTGGTCGATGAATTTGTCCGCGCCGTAGTCCAGAACGAAAATACCAGCGACAAACGTGGCCAGGTTAAAGCAGAGGCTGTCCCAGTCCATAATGCGCTTGTTAAGTCTTGCTGAACATGGCAAGTTCGGCGTGTTGAAGAGAGTTTAGGACTCATTTCCTGACGGGAAATGGCCCTGGTCCTGAATTATTGTGGGGTTGTCTGTTCACAAATTGCCGCGTAATCAGGCTCCAGGATAACTAGGGTTTCTGCTCTCTGTACTTGCTGCTGTTATGAAGCACTCAGATGCTTGATCAACGTTCAGCGGCAGACCTAAGTGATGTAGGTACTTAATTCAAGCTTTTGCATATTCTCCACATGATTTTATAGTTTATTTGTTATCTCTCGTGGGAAGGACAGGAATGTTTCCTACACCAACCTGCCTAAGGGCTCATGCCAACTACATCTTGCATTCTCTGCCACTCAGGTAGCCCCCATCGTCGCATCCATTCACATTCAACCACTTCGTCGATCGTAGCCCGTTCGCTCGACTCAAGAACCAGCATTAACTTCATCATGCCGCGGAAAGCCATCTCCTCCTCCACCGTAAAGAAATCAAATCCATGTCTCTCCCGTGGTTGTCGTATGTATTCGGCGAACCGCGTGTCCCAGTCCCGATGTGTATTCCCATACCACTGACGGAGGTTGTCTTTCACATTCTTGCGGCCATCTTCATCAAACCAATTGCTCCTTTCCTCCCACGTATTCCACCACCTATCGGGAAGTTTCCCAAGCATCTCGACATGCTCCATCGTAACCTCATCTAGCGAGACGGGAAAGGACTCAAATGGAGGTCTACATCCAAAGATATCCCAGATAGCGCATGCTAATGTCCAGACATCAGCTGGGAAAGAAAGAGGCTCATCTAAATTTCCTGCGTCGGCAAAGCGGGATTCTGGTGGTGCAAGCAAGAGTGGCGTATGGGAAGTGTACTGTTTTGTTTCTCGAGGGTCGAAGGCTTCCCCGAAATCTACAATCTTGATAGGGGCATCTTCTAGGGCCACCTTATCACTATCAATGTCTAGCCATATGGGGATAACAAGCTCGGGGGGAACTCCAGGGTCAAGAGGAGCCCCATCCTCGCGAACAACGAGCTCTTTCGCTGGTTCGCCAGTTCTAGCACGTAGCTGCTCAAGAGTCATATTTCTCATGTATGGTGGCAATTGAAGAAGGATGTTTGCGGGGTGGAGGTCTGTGGGTATCTTTAGTCTTGTAAAGAAAATCGCTTTGGATATTTCAACGTACCCCCATGAACAATTCCTTGAGAATGAGTGAATTGCACCGCAAGAACAAGTTGTGCGGTGATAGCTCTCGCTGCAGGAAGATGAAGAAGACGATGATATGGGTACTCTTTTACCTCGTTAATGTTGAGTCTTGCAGCGTCAGTAACTAAACACTGATGAGTGCCATTTGGTCCAGAGATTGTGAAGGAATCGAGGAGGTTCGGGATGATAGCCTTTCCGGGGAGGTCGGATTCGGCCTTTGCTAATCGCGAAAGAATCTCCATTTCGTGAGTTTGGTTAGCCGACTCGGCCGTGGAGATTTTGAGGGCAACGAGGCGGCTCTTGTCTGTGTCCTCTGCTAGCCAAGTTGTGGCAGAGCTGCCGTACCCAAGTTTGTGAGCAATTATGTATCGACCGGAGCAGAATTCATCACCAAGCATGACAGGATGATAGCCTCCTGGGACATAATAGTCCAAGCGCTCGACGTCCTCCACTTATTTATACTTCACTTTGCTGGGCTCCATATGAGTTGTCATGCTTCTCTTGTTGATACGTGAAAAAGGCTGCTGTCCCCTTTTCTGTCGATAGCACAGCACAGGTGAGAACGATCTGGTCCTCAGTAATTGCAAAAGAGCGTTGCTGGCACGATTGGACATGACGCTAAGGAAGGTGAACCTTGAGGGGAAGGTTCGTGATGTGGTGGATTCCAGGGAAGAAGCACAACCGCAGGAGCCTCGTCAACTTACGCCCAAGGGAGACGATAGATAGTTATTTTAAGCCCCATTATCAATATAAGCGCTCTACTTACATATCTAATTATGGGCAGAATCCAGTCCCTTGGACGATTGGTCAGGAGGCATGCGCCATAACATGCCGGAGCTGCCTCAGCGCCGGCGGATTCCTTGTGTTTGGAGACTCTGAACCACTCATTCTTCGGGCTTTCAGCAGTCCCCGGGAGCATGGACAAGATTATTGCAAATCTTGAAACGCAGACGGTGGCTATGCATATGCATATGAATGGGCAAAAGAGCAGTCGTAGCGCTAGGTCGGGCTATATGTATTTAGATAGGTCTCCTCTGCTCTCTCCTCTGCCACACGTAGAGAGCTCAGGAATCCAACTTCTGCCATTACTACCTCAGTAACTTTCAAATCTTCCACGCTTACATTCTTATCCTTGTATCATGTCAACCCTGAATGCAGTCAAATTCTGTTTCATGATTCGCGTCAATCCGAAAACCATTCGACGATACATAGCTCTTGCATACCAAACCGCGTCTGACCAAAACATATATCCAAAGGTCGTCCTAGTTCGGTAAGATTACATGGGACTACTACGATAGAAGGGAAGCATCAGAAGGACCCGAAGGGTGAACATTTGACTCTGTGCTTCAAGGACGAAGAAATGGTTGCGAAAGGAACCCATGTTGCTAGTCATGGATATGTGGACAAGAGGACCGATTCGAATATTCGCGAAGCCACCCATACCACAGAGAAGGCAGACTCAACTATTGTAAAGAGAACTGGACGTCCCGTATGGCCAGGCGATCGTCCTTATGAATATGAGATTGAAGTGGCTTTCGGCCACCTACCGGATGAATCTGAGCTTAGTTAGAGGGTCAAATGGTTTGAGCATGGGCTCTTAGTGTTGGTGATTGTCTACAGAACGGTGTTGTCGCGGTGAAACTCTTTGATATCTTTTAGTTCTCTTTCCTGTTTCTCAAGTTACTGAAGTGAGTCCATCTGTCACATGTAGCGTAACTATCATAGCCTGCCTACCATCTAAGCTTGGCATATTGTAAAAGCAGGATTAAGTTCAGTCTGGGAGATTGGCGGGCCTTAGTGCGACAGAGCATCCACAACAATGGCCTCAACACCAACAGCGGAGGAACCAATGGCGGCAGTTATGACAATGTAGACTAAGGCATCCGGCAGAGGATTTATTTTCGATGGCTGCCATATTTCATCAAGACACACAAGTTTCTCTTTCAATTCCTGAAATTGTTGGACTTTTCGTCGACAAGACTCACATGGTCCGAGATCTTTTGAGTTGCACCGGTGTGGACATCAACAGTAGACTGTCGGATGGATATCTATGAACTCTGAAGTATCTACTAGCGCCTTCAGGGTGATTCAAACTTACCCAACTCTGATGCCCAACTTCAGGGCATTATTATCGTAGATCGCACTGGGTTAGTGAGAATGGTGTGACGCTGCGTAAGGGTGCCCCTAGAAGTTCCTGCTATCGAGCTGGCTGATCGACGGACGAGGAGAAAACACGACTAGAGGTAGAATATGCAAGGGGGTTTGTGATGTAGATTGAAGATGCCCTTAGCCATTAGCGCTTTCTGGGCGACCTTTGAGATTGCGGAACTCGATGATCGCACAAAGATCATTGCGCTTGCTATCCGGTTCCTCAAGATAGAAGAGCTTTATATCGTGATACATATTGAGTGAGGTCGGTCCAGAAAGTCTGGTCCCTTTTCTGTTTATTCAGTGATGTAGAGTGTCACGGACAACAGATATATTTTGGTACGTGCGATGGCAATTACAGTGGCACCTCAAGGTTTTGTTTGGGGCCCCCCGTCTTGACCGTCTCCATCACGCCGCCTCCCTTATATGATACCCTGCCTGGCTCTGTATGCTACGCCCCTTTTGCTACTATCCTTTCAGCCTTTTTCTTTTGACTCGCAGAATAGTTAGTAATTAAAAATGGCGGGGGCCAAGAACTTATGAGGTGGTTGTATATAGCTCGCGAGAGTTCATATGAGGTGGCACTTAATACGGCCTCACTAAGTCCGTAGCCAGTTTTCGGTCGGCTAATTATAGCAACTCCCGGCCCACACACGCGCAGACCGCGCAGGACTTGCCGACGTCCGACGTCGATCTTTGCCGTCGACACATCTGCGGAGAACTGCATATCCTCGCGTACCACGCGCACAGGGACTTGTATCTGCGCCATGCTTCAATTTCTCCTGCGGCTTGTCGGGAAACTCTGGCGATTCCGGCTCGTGAAATGGGCAGTACGCCTTGTGATCTTCTTATCGCTGCTGGAATTGTGCCTCGATTCTCTAGATAGCTTGGGCGTGATAGACGTGGAGAGCTGGCTTGAGATACAAGATGAGGCTCCGTACGATGCTAATCGGGCTGGTACCAACCCCTACCGAGATCTGCCAGCTAGCCAAGCAGTTCTTGATACCATCAAAGAAGGTACACTAACTAACCCTCCTGACCTACGCAGTCGTAGTTCCTGCTCAAGGACGCGTCTTTAATAATGGTGAGCTAATATTCACTAGTCGCCTACATCTCTGACATTTTGAGAGACACATTTCTTCCAACGTCTTTGCCTGATGATGACTACGCCTTGTGCTCTAGCTATTTACGAAATCTCGAGACGCGGACTGACGTCTCGTGGCTTGTCCTGGAAGAGACGGGTATTGACCGAACAATCTCAGCCATAGCCGGCCGTGGTGGGTTACGGAGCAATCCTATTCCTGACGAGCCCTTTTCACTACACGAGCGCTTCAAAAAGTTGAACCAGCACTGGAGTGCTCTTCAGCTCGATCCCGGGAAACCAGCGCGGTGGGAGAAGTGGTTCGACGAAACGTATCTTCCCCCATTGCTCAAATCGAAGCCATTAGAAAGCACGCAAGGCAACGAGCCGTTCCACATTCAGTTCACCGCCGACCAGCAAGCCGAGGCGGACGCCAAGTTTACTAAATATCTCAAAGAAAGGGAACGAAAAGTGTCATACCTCAAGATCCATCCGCCGAAGCCGTTAGGCTTCGTCCCGGTCTCGCGTGATTCTGGAACGTCGCAACGTGCCTGGGGTAGCCTTTTCCCAGACGGTATCGTAGAAGCGGGGCGGTCGGTGTTACCAGGCATGCTGACTGACAACCCGACTTTTAAACCGATATATGGATCTTTACAGTTGGAATTGGTTCCGTTTAGCTGGGTCAATCCTGCAGACAAAGATAAACCAGCGACGAGCGACGAAGATCGCGAGAGAGAACTAGCTCAAATTCAGACCCAAATGGACAGAATACAGAAAGCAAGAGATCGCCGGAAGGAATTTCAAGAGTGGTTGATTAAGGAGAATGAGCGGAAAGACATGGAAAAGGCAAATGCTGACAGGGGTTCTGTCAGTGACGAACTCTGAGAATCGAAGACAAATCATTCGTTCCTTGTTTGGATCTTCTTCAGCTTTCTTTATTGTCTGTTTGTAGACAGCAAATCACAGAATCTGTACAGTAAGTAATTGTCTCTGTTTGGACTCCGAATATATGTAAATAGAAGGGTCTTTCTCTCGCAAGATAGATCCCAGATGGTATCTATCACAAATAATACGAAATATATACAGATCGCCTAACCTATGTACCAACTGATGGATCTATGTACAAAAGAACATGATATTAACTCGCAACAGACCTACTGACGAGACCGAACTTCAGCTAGAAAACCCCGCATCGACGACTCCTCTAAGTAAAGCGCAATATCAAACCCACCATCTTGCGCCCCGGAATCCATGACCTGCAAAAGGCCATCACACTTATCCATCAACGCATGAACATATCTGGGCCGCCTTCCCCTCCCTTCGAAATCAACATCATACAACCCCAATTTCAGCCAGGATGTCACAAGAACATGCTGTGTTCCCAGAAATGCCTGCCAGAGGCGCTGCGGCGACACCTCATGCGCTGCATCATGGAGCACCGTGCCCATCTTCTCCGCCGTGAACAGCGAGACTGTCTCGCGGATCTTTGTGGAGAGTTCACCCTCGCTCGTCGCACTGGCCTCTTTGCCCGTAGAGCGGACGTAGGCTAGGAAAACGGGAGAGCCGATAAAACTCGCTGGAAGCGGCGGTGTTACTCTTGCTCGCGCCCCGAGGGTGACGTCTAGGAATACTTCTTCAGGAGACTGCGTCTGATTGCGGGCTCGGGTGATGGAGCGCCATATGTAGCCCAGGACAGTATCGAGGCGGGATATATCCGGGCGAGTGCGTGGATCGTCTCGCGCGGACGTTCGGAGGCGCTCAATTTCGGGTCCCGTGAAGTGAAGCAGGGCATATGTAATGGGCTTGGAGAAGTCCCATGTTTCCCAGGGCGGTACACTTGACGGAGAAACAGTGTAGTTTTCTAGCACGTCGGGAGGTGGTTTTGAAGATTCAGTCTTCCGCACGGCTCCTGCAGGATACCCGGGGGCAGAAGTGCGCCACCAGTTGAAGCGATGCATGGGGAGACCGCGAGCGATGGCACATAGATCCGGATCCGGATCGGCTGCATCGATATCCCCGGCAGCATGCGAGTCGAGTTGCGCCGGGTCAAAAAGAGGAGAGTCCAGGATGGAAGATGACGAACTGGACGGCCCGTATCGCGTGGCGCTGAGTTGTGCCCACTGGCGGACAAACACCGTTAACGCGGGGGCGTCGGCCAGAGGGTGTGCGATCTTGACTCCAACGGCATATCCTCCGGCAGAGAAGAGATTTACCTGCACTGTTAGTCCTGGAAGACCCTCGAACTCGACTAAGTCGTGCAAAGCAAGTGGTGACTGCGAGACCAGTGCGTCTTGCGGGAAGTTGTCTCCAATCCAGACGGCCGAACCAGACACTCGCTCTTCTGGAACCGGAGCTAGAGACTCTACAAGAAGATCATGGTGGACGACCGTCCACTCAACGCCGGGGTCAGAGTCACTTCCGTATCGAATCATGGGCCGATTGAATCGCTCCGTATGGCGTCCTCCGCGGCGGAATGGAGCCCACTGAAGTTGACCGGCCCATTGCGGAAATGAATTTAGTGTCTCCACGAGGCTCCCCTGGAGATAGCTCACGAAGTCGTCCGTTTGTGTGCCGCTGGGGATAGAATCGTAAACCCAGATGGCTCCAGTCGAAGAGAAACGTGCGACAGTAGCGTCAAGAATGGATAGAGGAATACATGTCTCCTTGGCAGGTCGCCGAGAAGGGAAGAGACGAGCTTCTTGTCTGTTATTGTCGGCCATTGTGGCGATGAAGGGGTCGGTTTCTCGCTCTGAAGGCAGATGATTGCTTGAATCTGTAAAAAAAACCTGAGATGTATAGCTTCCATACTCGTATTTATACGCTGGCGATGCTCGATCTTTCGGTGAACCAGATATGCTTACCCCAGGCAGCCGAAAGGGAGTGGTCTGGCCGTCAGCAGACATCTGCTGCAAATATCTAGTAGTGCATAACCTGGTTCATAATTGGCCACATATCTCGGATAGATTTTCGAGAATCTTTGGTCGATCTCGTCAGACTCGGAGGTTAAACTTAAACTTTGCAGATGCATCCACTGCACGGACAGGGGTAGACAGGGTGACATCGCGCTGTCTGGCTGACACAAATTTACAAGTCTACCTAATAAATTATTCCCCATGACTCATTTTTAGCCATTCGACTCATAGTGATATCATCCTCAGTCATTGTGCAAAATAAAGAACATGCTGTCCCATTGGACGACTAATTATTGTTGTTGAAATTTGATGACTTATTCTGCCACCAACTAAATTAATATTGAACCTCCTGGTGCTACATCTCTTGGACTGATACTTGGGTTAGGGTGATTAACAGGAACGTACTCGGCTCTCAATAACATATCTTTAGATAGAATGTACAGCACAGGTTCCCAAGCCGGAGCAAGGCACAGGGCAGTGTACCAATTTTGGGCGATGCGGGGTAATTTCCCACGCCCATTTAGCAGATACTCCTCAGGAGCATTTCCACTAAGGATAAATGCAATAGCAACTCCAGATCCTTCTAGGTATTCTCAAGATTGCAGGTTTGACTCCTGTCAGCCTTGTTGTGTTTCTTTTTACTGCCAGAGAGTGTTGTTGACAGTGAATGACTACTCTCGCTTAGCAAGAACGGTTTGTTGAAGAATGGGGACTATAAATACTGGGGATGCACTGTCCTAACTGACCTCATCACAAATTTTCAGGTGTGAAAGCACACTTGCCACAAAGTTAGAAATCATCAATAGATAAGACTACGGTATTAGCACAGCCATCTCAGCAATCCTACCCACTGCAGAAGACGCATGGGACCTGCATCATCAATGTCAAATGTCTCCATGGAGCCCAGAGAGCGCTTCACTCACTATATCATGGGGACGTAACAGGGAAAGCATAGTAATGGGATTCCAGAGGAGAAGCTGACACGGCGGGCCTTATAGACAGATACACAGCTTGGTTTTGATGGATCTGTAGTTGCATGATGGTGGCTAAAGAATGAATTCATGATATCAGAACCTGAGGGGGGAAGAGTGAATACTTGCAAACAAGTCCTAGTGCAAAGCCCACTTGTAAAGGTCAGTGAATGAAGTGTCCAACTTCTTCTATTTAGTACCCCTACTGTCATCACCTTCATTCAATCAAAAGATTGTTGTTGCTTTTCTCACTCATCCTTCTGCTAGTACTGCAATTTTTATCGTTTCAGCTCTACAATCCATACACCACAATGAAGTTTCTCTTAGCTATCCTCAGTGTACTTACTCTTGTATGCTTGTCATGTTTTCACTACCTCAACAGCAATCTTCAGCTAACATCACTCCAGCTCTACAGTGCAGTGTGCTCCCCAGCTTATGTGAATGCCACAAGCCTCAACCTGGAAGCGCAGGGATACACCATTGTGCCCCTCACCTTCATTGGCCCCGTTGGTCCTGATGGCCAAAATGTGACGCTCACCGGTACTGTGGAAGAAATCCACACTCAGATCCTCAAGATAGACCCGTTCTACGACGACGCTCCTCGCGAGTACGACCTGAAACGCAGACACGAAAAGCGCTGTATCGGCGAGATCCTGTGCCGTGTTCCCTACCGAACAGCCACGCCCGACGCTATTAGGGACGGCATAAAGCACCTCGAGACTCTGGACGGGTATTGTGCAGTCGGCCCTGGTCCTAGAGTCTGCGCGCGTCTCACGTGCAAGGACGGCTCCGGCATATGGCTTTGCAATGATGTGAGTTCGAATATTTCTCAATGACTGCTCCTGGGTTTTCTACGCAGGCTTTGGTGTACTGGCAGCTTCTTACTTGAACATGGGATTCTAGAATCCTTACGGGCTCGAGGTCATATGCGAGGACTTGGGCTACGACTATGCGAGACCCATCGTTGACAAATGCGCGTCGAGCTCTCTGTTCCACTTTAATGGTCAGCGTTTCGATGATCGTGATTACAACGTTCTCATTGCGGGAGATAAGTGCTAGGTCGAGCGGGATTTGATTTTCTTCTCAATTGTCCCGGTGTGACTCGAACCGGCTTTCGCTCGTATGCTTTTTCATTGCTGAAATGCTAGAAAATTAGGACACACGAGAACCATCCGTCTAGGTTTCTAACTCGGATAGAGGGTTGCTTGTTTTCAATTCAGACTTGTCAATTGTAGATTAGCCTAACTCTGGCTCAACTAGCATCGCAATTCGAATAATCACAAGTTCACAATTGGCCATGCTCAGAAGACTTGCTCGTGTGCACTTACTATACCGGAATAGTTCCATATGCTGCAGAAGTCAGAGGAAGTACGGTCGTTCGGCATGACAGAGGGCGTCCTTCCTGGACCGCAGTCGGAGTCTACAATGCCAACCTAACTCAATGGAGAGAAGTGCACACAGACATCACGCTAAGTTTTCATGGAAATCAGCCGGCGAGAAAAGAAAAATTGTCTATTTGCACAAGTCTTAGTAAACGTGGATATTGATCACATTATTGCCAATGCATTTGGAGGACTCCCCACGCCGCCAGGCACATTCAGTACCTCACTAGCAAACATGAAAGTCCACCGATTCGACCTCTCACACTGCTCCGCCAGCTCTTTCAGGGTGAAAAGCTCCCCAATCGGCAATCCCAGACCCGAGAGCACTATCTCATGCATTCGGAACCCAGACTCTGCCTCGAGGCCGCTATTCCAAACCTCAAACCCGGGAGAGTCCGACGCAACAGCCGCAAAGTGCGTATCCCACAGCCATTCAAGGCTCTTCTCAGATCCTTCCAGACCAGGATAGGTCATGGACGGACTGGCCATTTTGGTCTGCAAGGCGGCATCGTCTAGGGAGTCGTACTTCTCGACGAAACCCGTACGTAGCAAGAGAATGTCTCCGGGCTGGAAGACGATGTTGCATGAAGCTGCAATTTTCTGGACGGTGTCTGTAGAGATCGCCTCTGCGGGCCATGGCTCGTAGTCTAGGTTATGCTGTGCAGCATAGCGGACGTAGTCGATGAGGACGCCTCTTCCCACGATTCCTTGCTTGGCCCATTCTGCGAGCAGATAGATGAGTGCGACAATTTGCATTAATTTAAATCAGACCAACACAAAACGTACCGTGAATACCATTTGTCTTGTTACTTTTATCGCCCAGCTGGTCTACAGTAAATCCATTGTAGAATCGACCATCAGGGAACGCCCAGTGCCGGAAACCATCCCACTGGGTACTTGTCTGCGTGTTGAACGCCAACTTATCGTCCTGCCGTATTTGTTGACGGGGTTGGCTCAAGTCCGCTATGCACACAATTTGATTTGTGCACAAAGACAGATGGGACACGTACATTGCAATTCGGAGCAATTGAGAATATCTCATGCCGCAGCACCGTGCGATACCACGGCGGGACTCTCATCTGATCCAGACCCCAATTCAAGCCGATGCTGACACCCTCGCGCACCTCCCGGGCTGCGGCCACCCTCTTCTCGGGCGTTAGGAGATTCAAGCATCCGAGCTGGTCTGTCGGGCCCCAGATTCCCCACGCGAACCGTGGTGTACGGGCCGGATCGTGCGGTAGGTCCCGGTACCTGGGGAGAACGGCGCTGTCTGCCATGGACGACAATGTAACCAGATCCCCTGCGAAGGTTTCGTATTGGAATCCTTTCCTGGGCAGTGTGCATGTATCAGTGAACACTGATGTTGGATTCTATAGCGGGCTGGGAAGATCTACGGCGTATATACCCGTCGGGGACGTGGGGCTTCTAGTTGAAGATTACCGAGGATTCCAGGGTTGCATTTGGGATCCTGAATATTCCAATAGACAAGATCTATGGAACGTATGTGGTCAGGCGGCTGCCAATGAAGGCAGAGTATGGCCTCAAAGCGGAAATGGCGGATAAAGAACCTGGGCAATGACGGCCACGGTACTTGATGCTGACGAGCTATGATAAACACGACAAGGAAACATGTACTGCAGGCTAGTTTATTACTTTATTCTATGCCATCCGAAGCTGAAGAAATAAAAATACCCTAGAGTCTCACGAAGAGTCGAAAGCCGGTAAGCAGCTGGACCGCGTCCGGGATATTTCATTCATTCATTGGTAAATCCGAGTCGTTTTGGGATTCTAGTAGGTCTGTCTTGATACTTGATGATCACTCAAATAACTCCAGTGTCAGTCCATCTTCCTCATTTCGCATGTACAGCATCATCGTCCCCGCACTGGGCCCCTTGTCAAGCCTCTGTGGCGCCGCCAACCTCACCCACCCCGTCCCCGCAGCCTCGAGAGCCTGCGCGGTTCGCTCTAGACTCTCCACAGTCAGACACAGATGCCAGTTCCCGAGATCCCACGGCCGGGGCTTCATGACTTGACGCTCATTCTCTGGAGGCGATGAATATGCCAGCAATTCGACCTGATGGCCGCCTGGGAGGTCGACCATGACGATATCGAGCTCCGCCTTCGGGTGGCCCACGATTGTGGAAACGGGTGGGCAGAAATGGTTAATCTCCTGGACGCGGAGACCCAGGATGTCGCGGAACAAGTGAATTGCGCGGGGGAGTGATCGGACAGTAATCCCGGTGTGGGGTACACCGAGGACCTTCACGGGTGAGGCCATTGTGGAGCGTGGAGCGTGAAGCGTGAAGCGTGGTAATCTCCCCGCTTGTAGTCTTGTAGTTGGAGCGAGAAGGCCAGTTCAATTCGTTTGGGTGGATGGCAGTAGACTGGCAAATCGATGGATACACCATTCCATATCTGAGAGCAACCATGAAATGCCTCCTACTATAGATATTTCAACGGTCGGACCTTTTCCGACTTTGGAACCAGTCTGCAGATAAGGAACTGCTGAGTAACCAAAAGGGCAATCTCTGGAGAGTTGTGGACTAGCTATAATCACTTCCCATAGTTCTCTCAGAGAATCATTTCATGGGTATACACCTACATTTGCCAAATTGCTACACACACTCTTGGAGAGCACTTCTCATATTCATATTCTATAGCTATCTTGCCTTGCATCCTCACTGCCCAACCAACCCCTGACGAGCCTGCGTCGCAATCCCAGACCGCAGGCTCGTCGTCATGTTTCACACCTTTACGTCGGCCACCAACGCGAGGCCAGTCTCCATCACAACGCAAGCGGGTCAAGGTGAGCCCGTTGGTCGCGCAGTAACCCACTATGTAAGCGGTAGTCATGTACCCGCTTGCTGATGCAGTGGCCATGAAATGGCCGTGATCCCTCTTGATCATTGCCAGTAGGAAAATCTTAGCACACCAGAAGACGGCGAGATTGTAGGAACATCGATATCTGCTCGCTATATGAACTGTACATGTTCTTTCTTAAAGTTTGAACGCAGCTCTCGCGACGGATGGATCTCGAGGCTGTGTAAGTTCTCTAGAAGACTTGATCTATAATCAGAAGAAATCTTCAATGTATTTCCCTTTTTAAATAATCCACTATACTATATCTCTACCAGGTTCTCCTAGCCCATGACCTCGACTGCTGTCAACCTGACAGCCCGGGAAAAATCTTATCAAAGTCATCCTCATGCCAATAGACCTCCGGACGCACGCCAGCAAATTTCCAGACTCCATCAATCTTCTTATACCAATGCTTAACAACACCGTTGGCATAGGCCCTATAGGCGACGGTAGAGAGATCGAGATTCGTGTAGCGCACGTGAGCAGCGCGAATCTGATGAACCGCAGTGATCTCATCGTCCGACACCCACTCATACCCAACAGCGCCTCCCATAAAGTGTTGAGTGCGGACGAGAGGGTCCCCCAGGAAATTGAGGGAGCTCATCATGGCAACATATTCCTCGGGCTTCAATTGTGGGAAGCATCGTTGACCGACGATGCTGTAGTCTACCTACGAAAGGTCAGCCCTAAAGATGTATCTCACGAGACCGACAACGGATGCTTAATAAATACCAAGACGTTTGGCGCAAGAATCTTGCGAAATCTGTCCCAGTCCTGTTTCGGATAAGTATTGTCGGGCTCGTTGGGCTTTGGGCAGTGGGCGAATTGGTGGCTTACCTTTTTGTCATAGCTGTCTGCCCAGTCAAAAACAATTCGACTGAAGGCAAGGTAATCTAAACTCCAAAAACCCGGATATATCAGCTAAGTGGCAAGGGAGAGTTCTAGTCCAGAGCACTATTTACCTTGGAACTGGATATTTTCCATCTTCGTAAATATCTGACGTGGTCAGGAGAGAGGGAGGACTGAGAAGAGTCTTAGTGCGCTTCTGTGATGCCCTCCGCTCTTCCAGGAAGAATACCAATATTCGTTTGAAACTCTACCTTGGAAGAAGAGAGAGGAAAAGAAGAGATTAGAGTCACAGTAGCATTCTTAAATACAAAGGCAATAATCATCATATTAGTGCGGGCAGGCCGATTGAAAAACGCACTGTCGTGTGTCATGCTAGTAGTGTCATGGCTTACCCGACTAAGGAATAAGCAATTTGTTGCCAACACTCATGGCCAAAAGTTATTACTCAATCAAGTTTAAATGCCTTCATATTAATACAAGGCCAACTTAATCCTGATTAGGAGACATTATTTTTATTATTAGTATGGATCGGGCGGTAGCAGGTCTCTCGTTCGCAATGTCTTCCACGAACGCAGCCTCTGTAAGCTGTTTCGTGAGACTTGCGTCCAGGCCGAAGGAGGGCGAATGATCCGTTTGCAAGGGTGAGATGGCAATGGATGCGTCATGGGCGTGTCTAGGAAGTGGAAAAGAAGAATGAAGATGTGAAGCCTCGAGTCAAAGCTTCTTCGTAGGTGCGTCCCACTTTTACAACCGGTCATCTTCCTTCCTGGATCAGCGTAAGCAACTTTGTCTGTTCTTCCGCCGCCCCAGCTCTCTCTGCTTTGCTTGTTCAGGGATTCGCGGGTTCTGAGGCGCTGGTGTATGACTGTCAGATTCTGGGCCAAGGTACACTGCTCACATTGAGGAGCAAGGAGGAGTCGAATAATTACCCTTATCACTGGAGAAAGAATAGTAGCGGTATCTGATCGGGAGCCTATCAAGCGCATGAAGCTCATAGACATCTATAATGCTAGAGATATCCAGTCGGGTCAAGTCTACTATCTAAACCCTAGTTGCCGTCTGCATCAATGAGCCATGAACACTACAAGATCTTAGCAATGAGGTAACTTCTCTCCCCCAGCTCTAAAATAGTTTGTCTGCTCACTAGCCAACCCCCCGGAATTACTAGTGCGACAGCTTGCGGACGCCGTCACAGATCTGCATATCCAGCAATGCGGCATCCCCAGCCACCTCTGCCACAAACCGGGCGGACCGCGCAATCAACACACTTTCCACTTCCGCGAAACTTCGGTGGCCACGCATCTCGGATGGATAATTGTCGAATTGCGTGCAGACAGGCGTCATGGAATATGCACGTTGCCGATGTGAGCTCAGCTAAAATTAGAAATGCGGTGGACAAGGAGATCGTCGGGCCTCGATCTCCCGCATTTACAGTTTCCGCTCTTCTCTTGTCCCAGCCACCGCGATTCTGTCGTGTGCATTCTTTCGCCCCATATTTACCTCTGTGTATCTCACTTTCAACAGCTCACCCTTTTCCAGACCATCCAATATGCTGTCAGTCAGGCGAAATGGGAGTCTGCCTCCGTGTGAGCCCTGCCGCAAGTCCAAAGCCCGCTGCGACAACACTACGCCAGTCTGCCAGCGATGCGTCCGCAAGGGTAAATCAGAACTCTGCGTGTATCCGGCCCCGTCGAGCCGTAACTGGTACTCCGACGATGGAGTATCGTCGGCCGCATCTCCCCAGCTGAAGACCGGCTCAGATCCAGTTCTGCAGGCTGCAGGCCAATCTTTCGGCAGTCTGGATGAGAAATTACTAGCACGTTCTGGCTCCGGGTCCAGGAGTCTCACGAGCTTTTCCGTCTTGTTTGGCGAGAATGAGGACCTGCTAAACAAGCCCTTGCGTATCAATGCGCCGGCTGCGCTTCGCTTGGCTCCCCCCACGGCTGATCCGAGACAGGTTCAGCTAGGCGCACGCCTGCTTGTGATGTTATTCGATAACCTCTCGCTGTATGAAAGGCTTGCCGAGACTCCCCTGGAGGTATCACCGGAAGGGTGCTTTCTCGGGTATAGGCTCGTGCGCCTGATGTTTTCATCTTTGAAGGATATCCATGAAGCCTGGATGGCCGAAGCGAAGGACGCGAATGGCCGTTATTCAAGTATGCTAGGTTGGTCGCAGAAAATCTTTAACAATAGTCCGAATAGCTTTCCTGTTTCCTCAGCCATGACTCCAGAGGAATACATTCTGCCCGTCGCGGGCAGGTGGGAGGGCATCGGACTGCTCTTTGCGATAATAGGCCAAGGTGCCATGTTGGAGAGGGATTGGAAAGCTATCTCTGAGATAGAGAGCAACGTACCTCCAGATCAGCGGTCTGTTGGAGTTATGGCCGCCGCCGCAAGTGATGCGTGTCTACAATTCTCTGACAATTTCGGGACGATGGACGATCCACTGAGCTGGTTGCTCTTCCAACATATTAACCTGTTGACGTTGGTCTACGGGGACAACGGTAAATTATCTTCAACTGGATATTTCCTCACTCTCTGCATTATAAGTTTATTCTAAACCCTCCGCAGATTACCGACCATTCAGGAAACTGTCCCAATTATCGACAGTGGTGTTCAACTTGCGCCTTGACGAGACCAAACAGAACGCGAAGATTCCGTTCTTTCTGGCTGAGCTGCGGAGACGACTTGTGGCCGGCGCATACAGCCTTGATAAGAGACTAGCAGCGTTTCTTGGAAGGCCGCCCCAAATCAGCTGGCGATACTGTGACGTGCAGCTTCCTCTGGATTTGAGCTACGACGAGATCCTAGCCGTACCAGAGGCGCGCGAAGCTGCTATCGCTAAAGTCGATGTGAACGGCTGGAATACGAAAGGAGTCATTCAACAGGCTGCATGGCTACGGGTTTCGCTTCTTATCGGCTCAGTCCGCGAGCAAATCCTCGAGCTGTCGCTGGGCCGCCAGGTTGATGGGCTGTCGCAGAAAGTCAAGTAAGTGGACGATCTACTCAGTCCGCCCATAACAAGAAGATCTAACATGGACCGACCCTACTACAGTGAAATATCTCAAAATTCCCACCGAATCTGGGATGAACTCCCCGAGTTTCTTCACTGGCAGCGAGGCGTCAGGAGCTCTAACCCTTACAGCAGCCTGCTTATCCCTATGAATCTCGACTTTCTCTACAATGATTTCCTTCTGTACCGTATTCTCATAAAACGTGCCCAGACCGGACATGGATCGTTGATCAGCGTCTCTCAGGAGATCCTGAAGACGACCCTCGAGCTCATAGGGAAGGAAATTGGAGCCGGGACCGGCACGTACAATGTAGGCTGGAATGTCCGTATTCCCCTTCCAACGTTTCCCGTATGACAAGTCCCTTACGTGTTCATGCTGACGTGTCAAGCAGGCATCATCCTTCGGTATACCAGCCTCTGGCGTTCTGGCAATCGAGCTACTCCGTCAAGGCGAATCCCTGCCTGCTTCGCAGACCGGCACATTCCGACGATCCGAAATCATCCAAAACCTAAGCATCTTCGCCTCGCATCTCCAGTACGTCGTGCGACCGCACGATGGCAACTATGAGATCTGCCAGTACGCACGGAGAATCATCCGTCAGATTCTCGATCGGATTTTGTCTCTGAATCTGCCACCGCTACCGTCGCCGCTTCCGGCCGACGTGCTCGCTATAGACTGGCTAAATGGCGAATCGATTGTACTGGGTGACGGAACGGACTTTCTTACGTGGATTGGTAGTCTAGACGCTGAAGTGTAGTGAGGACTTTCTTTTACAAGAGAGCGATTTGGCGTGGATTACGTTTCCTACGGTGGCTCAAGGCATTATATGGACTACTACGAAGCGATGAATGAATGAATGAATGAATGCAAAGGAAGACAGATATGTGGGATTTCACTTTGTACCAATTTCGGGGCCTTATGTGAGACATTATGATGAGGAGTTTGTGTGTTTATTCTTGTTTACTGCGCTATGTGAAATGGAAACTGGGTCTATCTTCTGATTTGTCTGATCTGCCATGATTTTGACCTCCAAGGAAAACCCGCAGTAATGCGCAGCGGCTATCTGTGAGTCCCTGATTGACTTGAGGTTTATCTGAGTTTAATCAGCAGGATGTGCCAAATTGTTCAGCCCAAACCTGAACCTGTAAACCGCCTGAAAACCATATAGTCGATCAACTAGGGACCAATTGACTGACCGTGGTCCGCTCAAAGTCTGCTCATATGGTAATAAATTGAATAGGCATGGGGGCACCGTTGGCATGTCTCCGGAGATGTATCTAGTTGTGCTAGTACTCAGCGGGCTAATTATTTCCAATCCTTCAGCGGAGTTTGCTTGGGACCAGACGTTTCCACCAAGGAAGCAGTTCATCAATTTGCACCTATAGTTACTCAATTGCTCAACTCTGCCCATGCATTCGGACGTGTCCGAATTGAAATGGCCTCCAAGCCAATCACTCCTTTTTTTGGTCGCGTCCTGGAACGGCAAGGGATGAACGAACGGTCAGCCCGCTAGATCACATGGAAACGCCTTCAAGAATAATATTCAGCAGATTCGATTTCTCGATCTCCTCTGCTCTTTGAAGGAGCTCTCCCACGTCCCAGTTCGCCCAGACAAGCTTTCCCCGTAGGAATTTGGCCTCTGGCGAAGCCAGCCATACGCTCAAGTCACCAGGTAATTGAGCTAAGATCAGGCATCAGATTTGACGCATACATAACGAAGTGAGAGGAGAGAAGCGAAGGACTTACGGGAGTCAGGAGCTTCTGCCATCATATTATTCATTTCGGTCGCAACCCATCCCGGATGCAAACTAACGACATGAAACTTCGGATTCTCCGCACAAAACTGATCGACCAATTTTAAGGCGGCTAGCTTGGTGATATTGTAGGCTCCCTGTTCCGGTACAGGCCGCATGTGGGCTGTCCCACTAGACACGTGTATCAATGTAGGGTTCGGACCTGCATGTTTGGTGAGCGCCTGGATCACATTGAGCGTCCCGATAACGTTGATCTCGAAAGGTTGTCGAATTGCTGCTGGGCTGTAGGTGGCAATGGGACCGTTTTGCGGCAAGACACCGGCACTCGAGACAAGCACATCGATGCCGCCATTCGTAGCAGCGACGGCCGCCAGTGCGTTGTTGATCTGGGCATGGTCTTGGACATCTGCGACTTCGCAAAAGACTTGAGTCTGCTTAGGAGCGACGGCAGAAATCTTTGCTGCGGCTGTTTCTAATCGGTCCGGACGTCGTCCGATGATGGTTATGGATTTGGCCCTGGCTTGGGCAAAAGCCGTTGCAATCGCCTGGCCGATACCTGTACCCCCTCCAGTTATAACGACATTCTTGCCATGGGCTGAGAGCTCCGGTCGTGTTGGCAAAATTAGCGGATATGGTGCGCTGTGCCATGTCTTGGTAAATGACACGAACTCGGGATATTCGGTAGTAGTAGCCATGGGGTCACAGTATCCTGCGGAGGATAATTCAAGATCGAGAGAGGATTGATGGCTCCCAGACAGGAATACGGACACTCATCCGTCTATTTGGGGAGGTTTATATAGTGTTGTACTGCCCTAGCCCACAAACTAAGAGAGGTTATTGATGAGACCGCCGAGTCTCGGTGGATCAAAATTCCCTCCGCGTCGGCGGAGATCAAGTAAAGTCCCAAGATCAAGGTACTCCTCGAGACGTCTGTGGGTGACCTGCATGCCGTTTTCAGAGGGTAGATAGACATGGGTCGTAAACTCAGCTACGGTGCCAAAGATACCTCCCTTACCTCGAAGTCCAGCTCTCAGGTCTCCCGACTCTACCAAGCGGAATAGAAATTATGGCACGCGATCTACGGCGTTCCTCAACAGAAATTGTTACAAGGAGGGAGCCCCCCCGGTGGTGTTTCTCTACGGCTACCAAGTCGAACAGGTAGCCCGCGCACATACAGTAATGGATGTAACCAAATTGGCCCAGTGTACCTAGGTATGTTCTACTTGCTGACACATGGTAAAGCAGGTTATTTGCTCTCTTTCTCGCAATGGAAAAGGCCACTCGCCAAGAATGATACTGAACCGGCGATATCATCATGGGACTCCACTTGGTTCATACAATCCTCTTGTGAGACTGTCAAAGAAAGCCATATCAGCACCCTGGAATGTCCAGTCATCAAGCCCTGCTGTCACGTCCGGAAACATATCCTCCTGCACACTGAATTCAAACGGGCTAGAAATGTAGTCGTTCTCTGTGCCCTGTACTCCCAGGGGCTGTTCTGTTAGAGATTGTCCGCGCACACGGTGTGTCGTCTCTTCATCCGTCGGGCAATCCGTAATATAGGCACTCCTTGACATGGGATGATGTATTGAGGTCTCCTTTGAGACCTCGCCAACACAACAAACCTCAACAGCACCAAAGTACGGGATGTTGATGCGCATCACGTCGCTGGCCTGCCGCGGCTCGTCCGCACGCTGGAGAGTACGAACAGTGTAGCATTTCCCATTAGCGGCCCGAGATTCGATGGTAAGAAGACATCGCAGCAGATTCACGCCCTTTTTGCTCAGTTCGTCATGATGGATATTGTCCCTGTATTCCATAATTTCAAGGACCTGGTGCGTCAAGGCATGGTTGCTAAGACGTTGGTGAGTGAGCAGATTGTCTGCTGTCGGTTGCTGGTGACTGTTGATGTGGGCAAACAGCAGCGTCATGGAAGCCAATAGGGCAAAAAAGTCAACTCGTCTGCAGAAATTGGAAAACTTTTCAAAGCGGGCGTATGTGTTAAACCGGGTCAGAATTTCACGGCTAGCATTAGCACAAGCTATCCTCGAGTATTCGTAAGAGGGATCACAACCGGGCTGAAGCAGGTATGGTAGGTAAAGTTGACAAAGCAGGTTATAATGGACCAGCTGAACTGAGAGTCGGACAGTTTCCCAAAATTCATGGTTGATGTCCTGTCCGGAATCCGTAAAAGTCGGAGAGAGCCAGAACTTGCTGGGAAGCGCCGTGGCTGCTTTGACTAGCTCCGCGTCAATCTCCCGCGTAATACTATAGTCTTGACAGGAGGGACTGCACTCATTGCGCTGCAGAATCCGGCCAGCAATCCATGTGTGCATCCGCTCAAGTCTCCCAATTGGGGTCTCGTTGGCTAGTGCGCCGTCTGAGACCATACTCGCATCGTTACTGCCCTGGGGCAGGCCAAGCATCAGGGAGAGAAATCGGTCCATATGTACGATCCGGAACCAAATAAACTCACGGTCGAGCTTGGTGTCCGGTTCCACTGTAGGCAGAGGAAGACCACCTGGCCGATGCATGCCCATCAAATAGCCAAAGGTTAGTGCCTTACGAAAGGTGAGCCAGGATTGGCGCATATTTCCTCGGTTAGACTGATAAACTCCCTGAAGTATTATGCATTCGAGTCCTTCGGCGGTCCCGAGAAGGTCCTCATTTGTGGTCAACGCATTGATGGCGGTGGCAGCCAGCCGGTTCATGACAAATTTGTAGTCTTCAGGCAGGCCTTCGACTTGTTTAGCTTTTAAATGCTGCAGAAGCAATGTGAAGATAAGCATCTGCCGAAGCAGTAAGACCGGGTGCATATTCGGAGCAGGGGGTGGCGTCAGCTTGGCTCCGATATCTATTCCATCACGTTCCAGCTCCTTATGAGACTTGATATTCATCAAATAAAAGGTGATCGGGACAGTGTGACTAGCTTGTCGGAGGACACGAAGAAAAGACGCCGAAGGAAATCCGGCATAGAGAGTTCTGGAGAGCTTCGCATGCTTGGATGAAGCAGTAGAATGGGACAGAGTTGACGCGGGTTTTGGATTAGGGGTCGTGTCCGCTACAGCCTCGGGTATAAGCTGGCTCGGTGAGAGTGATATAATACTGCTATCTAGGGCGATGTCACTCTAAAGGGCAAATCAGTGAGTCACTGTTCCGGATGAGTCTGTCGCGGACATACCCCCGGAGAACCGTGAATTGACTCAGTCAACTCAGGCGAAGCGACGGCACGCTCAGGGTGGGCAGTTCGAGTGCCCGGCGGAGCCTCTTGAAGTCCGTCCAGCTTCCCCAGCACTTGCTGTAGTAAAGTCTCGACCCTCACTATAGGGTTGATGTCGCTGCCAACAGTGTTGGGGTCACATTCAAACTCTTGACTAACACAGGGGGTGGCACGCCGGCGACAACTGACACAGCTAACATCATTTTCTGACAGGAATTGGCATTTGATCTTCCTTCGTTTACACTCATGGCAGCTGTGGGTTCCCTTGCGGATCTTGCGGCGTTTCCCCTGGACATCACGGTCCTCGAGCGCAGGATCATGCTCGCGGGGCCTGTCTTTTCGGTCCATGGCAACAGACAGCGAGATAACGCGTCTCCAAATCAATTAATCGCCTTGGCTCAGGCAACATGGAGACAGTGCCAGAGGTAAGCCTCAGTGTGCTAAGAGGCAAGGTAGTTTTAGACTTACAGTGTAGTCCGCCGCGGCGGCGGAGCAAATACTGAAATAAGTACGGGAAGTGCGGGACGAGTGCGGGAGTGGAGCTTGTACATAGTTGCTGAAGATTTCTTCTAGACTGCAGCCTACGCTTCGTTTTGATGAGATTTCTTATGATTCACGTCCATAGTTGCACTGCCAATAGCAACTTTCCAGGCAGAAAGTTCAGACAAGTAGGGTAAGGAGGGAACCGAATATGCACAACCATACTAAGAAAAAGCTGCGCTGCTCTTTCCGCGCTCATTCTGTCGAGCAGAGCATCTGACAAGACATGAGCGGTTAAGTATGAATTATTATTTTCTGTTGTCTTGGTGTACTCGTGCTGGGCTACGAGTTATGCTTCGTCTGGCTGCAGATCAGGAGCAAATCGAAAACGGAATATTAATTCAACAGTTCTGCTGACCCAATGACCGCGCAGATAGAAACGAGAAGCTGTTCTCGTGCGAGCACTGTGACGGACATCTTTTCCAGAAAAGATACGCTGAAAGTTCACATTAACCGTCACCATAAGGACATCAGTTTTCTTGCTCTCCTTGCTGCCCAGCACAGCCATCCTCAATCTGTTCACTACCACGACAAGTGGGGTATAGGCAGTGGGTCGATGTGGAGAATAGAGAAGGGGAGTCATTGCCCCACTCGCCGGGCTTATTCGGTGCTTCCTCCTTGTGCAAGTTTCATAAACAATATTATTTCGACTCAAAACGCGGAACACTTACTATCAAAACGCGAACACTTACTATGCCTATCGCACCTCCACTTGCAAAGGCGTCTCGTGTTCGAGAACTTGATCTCGTCGACAAAGTCGCTGTCATCAGCGGTGCATCCCGCGGTATTGGCCGCGCAATTGCCTTCAACCTTGCATCTCGTGGTTGCTCCATCCTCGGGACCTGCACTAGCGATACAGGCGTTACAAGCATCTCATCGATCTTTGATGAGGAAGTCACCAGCCAAGTCTTCAATGCCACGTCGCGAGTGAGGCCTGCCAGCCTTAGAATTAAAGGACTCGTTGCGGACATCTTCTCACACACCTGCGCCGGCACAATTGCCGATGAGATCAACAAGACCTTCAACGGTCGCGTGGACATATTTGTCAACTGCGCTAGCGACCCAATTCCTGGCGTTATTGGCGAGATGGACACCGACGAGGTTCAGCGGAGCTTGCTCGGCAACATACAGACACCAGTTATGATTGTCGAAGAGTTTGTTCGCCGGCATTACTTCGTACCGAACAGTCGCATCATTTATATTTCGTCCATCCGGTCGCGCCAGCCGTGGAGCAAACAGCTCATGTACGCCGCAGGCAAGTCAGCTGGCGAGTCGCTATGTCGGACATGGGCACAGGCCTTTGGCGGAAAGGAGGAAAGGTATTCATTCATGGAGGGGACCACAGCCAATGCTGTCACGGTCGGCTTGACCGAGACAGATGCCGTGGTCAACTGCGGACCGCAAGCAATGAAAGAATTTAAGGACGAATTCTTCCCTTTGCAGAGCATACCGCGTCTTGGACAACCTGATGATGTGGCGGATGTTGTCGGACTCCTTTGCAGTTCGGATGCAAGGTGGATTACAGGATGCGTCGTTAGTGCTAGTGGAGGTGGCATTAAAATTGGGTAATCCAGTGGTAGTGGACAGAGAGAGAGAGCAAAGTCCTGGGCTTAGAAGTCTATATCACATACTCTTAGATGTCTGTGGTCCCTTACTGCTTAACTTGTCTCGTCCGGCAGTTCCCTATAAGGAGCAGTGGCTACCCTACCTTTAATAACTGGTGAGCATCTACGCGTCCACTTGTTTACGAGAATACTAGACTAGGATTAGAATAGAGTTTCATGTATTCCTAATGAGGCAGCAGGGGTACTAGCACATTTTGGATCCGAATGCTTTTGTCACGCCACTGTACAGAGTCCATCCATCAAAGTAAATCGAGCGCTGTTCCAAGGGTATACTAGTTGTACATCTCCAATGAGGCTATTCGGATCCAACCAATTTGCGCACCCATGCCAACCGAACCGCATGAGCTTTGTGGGTGATGGGAGCATTCGGCGCGAACACGTCGTATCCATGCCAGCAACCCGGCCACACATGCAGTTCGGTCGAGACACCGCTCTTCCACAGTCTAGAAGCATACTCAACACTCTCGTCGCGGAGTACATCCGCATCGCCAACATCGATAAGAGCCGGAGGCAACCCGGAGAGATCTTTGGCGCACGTCGGAACGCTGTATATGGTGGCATACCTGCGATCCTCGCCGAGCGCGTAGTTGCAGGCGTCGACGCTGTTCGACTTCGTCCAGGGCGGAATCTTGGCAAACTGCTGCATTGAAGCCGTTTGAAGGCCGTCATCCAGCCATGGATAAACCAGGACCTGACCGCAGATTTCCGGTCCAGAACGGTCTCGAGCCAGCAAGGCGACGCCCGCAGCGAGATTCCCACCCGCGGACCCCCCGAATACCAGCAGTTTGTGAGGGTTAAAACCGAGCTCTCCCGCGTGCTCGCTCATCCATTTTAACGCCGCGTAGGTGTCTTCTACCTGGGCTGGCTGCGGGTGTTCTGGACTCAGACGGTATTCCGCCGTGACGCAGACGGCACTGAGCTCTTCGATCAGCCCCAGCACGGCGCTGATTCCCATGAACCGGTTCCCCGTGCAATGGCCTCCGCCGTGAATGTGGAGGATTCCAGCTGTGCTGCTGGCTGGCTGCGTGGATGGTCTTTGCTTTGAGCGTAGAATCGTCGCCGCCAACGGTCCTGCGGGCCCAGGAATCTCTGTGTCTTCATGGGAGAACAAGTCCTCTTTCCCCTGGATGGAGTCTTCTAATTTGAAGGCGAGCTGCTGGCGGCGCACTTCGAGGTCTTCCTTGGTGCTGATCTCGCTTGGCGACAGTGCATCGTGCACTGCGGCCAGGTCTGGATGGAGAGGCAAGGGGGGATATTGAGAGGAAGACATCTTCGATCGACTGCGTTGCTGAGAAACAGGAATTCTGGCTACTGGCACCTTGGATCCAACCCTAGGCTTTATACGTATAGCAGACCCTTGTTTACAACTACTAAAAGTGTCCGAGCAGGTATAGGTAATAATCCGAATGGTTCTGTATCCAGCCCACTACGTCACAGTCGCAAACCAGTGTGCAGTAAGACCAATACAAGGACTGCCCTGCATCTGGCCGATCCGAACAATGTTCCAGGCATCATCCGAGAACCCCGGAGACTTTTGTTCTCGAATTCCTCCGTGTCCGGACATTCTCCACTTGCCGATGTACCGAGACGTCGTGTGGCGTTGTGTCGACAGACTCGACACGTCCATGGCTATCGAAATCCTCACTAAGGGATGTCACTGCTGTCTGGTTTTAGTTGCATTAGCTTGCGATGGCGTACAATGATCGTCGCAGCATTGGTCCAGAATGCCGATCATTCCTCTTCCTAGGATGAGAGAACATACAACCTGGCTGGGACCTGCCCATATTATTACAAATAGGGTCTTATCATAGTCGAATTACTCGAAAAGAAGCCAGGTTACGAGGATTAGCGGAGACGCAGCACAGGAAATTGACGAAGAACTTCTAGCGGTCTCTGGCAATCACCAGAAAGATGCGTACAGGCAATTCGCTGTTACAGAAAAAGTTGCCATTGAACAGACAGAAGCCCGTCCTGGATCCGGTGTTATTATTGCCCAGATTCCGCCGACGGGTCAAAATAACTTCGAGCAATCTATTTTTTCTGGCTGACACCGAAGGCAGCCAGACTCGGCCAATCTACAAGGTCCACATCATCAGTAGAGGACTCAGCCCCCTCCAAGCACACCGGACTCGAGACTTACCGAAAACAGTTCTTTGAGCATTGACACGGGTGACCCTTGCTTTCTGGCCGACGGTGATGGCCTTTCCAATGGAAGAGCCAAAGCAGTACCCATACCGGCCGAAGACGGGGCTGTATTTGGCCCCCTTGTCACCCCTGCGCGTCTTGTTCAGCTTCTTCCACACGGAGCCTCGATCGTCTGTCGCCGTCTTCCCCGTGTTGAAGTCGACTGTGATGCTCTGGCATCGATAACAGTTACCCGTCAGGGGCATCTTGACGCCGCTATCGAAGACCAATTCCCCCCAGAAGTCCTCGACGAAGGGACCCGGTGCGCCGCATACGACGACGTTGGGACGAAACTTGGTGATGTCCATCTTGCAACCATCTTCAAGAAGCGACGTCACGTACTCGTTGGACTCCTCCGTTACGACGAGATAGTGCGCAATGTCGTTGAAAACGAGGCGCTCGGCCGGGTACGCAAAGAAGGGCAGCATGGCTCTCAACCGGGTCATGAGCCCGGCTTTTTCAAGAGCGTCTTTACTGTGGGGAGCCAGGGAGCCGAGAACTGGACGCGACCGGTCGCCCATATATGCCAGTCGGACTTCAAAGCCCAGACGGTCCGAGAACCATTTAGCCGGTTCGTCGCCCATGTCGTACGCTGCTGAATCACTGCCGTGCAGGCTAATGTCCAATTCATCCAGACCGGCAGTCGAGGGCGTGAGTGGGAACCGGAGCTCAGCTGGAGCCTGCATCTGAGTCTGAGTCTGAGTCTGAGTCTCCACGTCCCCTGTCGGTCTCTTCCAGGTGACGATGACCTCGCCTGTTTCATGGTTTTCGCTTCTCCCGTCAAAGTCGATGCGCGCACGGAATAAGGACAGCTGCAGACAGTATCCAACCAGCAAAGTCTCGTACCTCGTCTCGCTCCCCTCGCGGTGCACCTTCTGCAGGGAAAATGTGCGATCACCGACCATACCGTTGCTACCAATGTAAGCCTTCTTCAAAGCCGCTCCGCGAATGCCTTTTATAGGGAATACATAGAGCTGCAGGAGTGTCAACGCAGTTAGCCAGCTCGAATACCTCGCACCAAGGGTGGCGTACCTGAGTAACTTCAAGAGTAGTCGCATTCCGCCGTGAGTGCACGTAGAATACTAAGAGGAGTAGCGTTGAGACAGCTAAGAGCAGCATCAGCTTGGTATCCAAGTGGCCAGCCAGCTTTGACAAGTCCATCCCGACGGCGAAGATGGATGTACGCAACAACAACGGGGGGGGGGGGAATGAATGAATGAATGAATGACATATGAGTGTTCAGGATCAGTTCGAACTTAATTCTAACTGCCCAGACCAGTTTACTCATCGGGAAAGGAAGACCGCAAGCCGTCTTCTCTTCTCGATCCAATAACGGCAATCCGATCCACCAGGCACGCGCGAAACCTTAGATAACTGATACTGGAGAGCGGGGCACGATGGAACTGGAATATTGTTCCTCGGCGTGGGTCCGTCATTGCTGTCTGTCGTAAGGCGTCCTCAGTAATTGAACACTCTCGTTCATGTTCATCCGATGAAGAAGGGTTAATCGATATACCATTTCGGGAACACCGAGTAAATGCGTCAACTTCATGGAAATGCTGAACAAATATAACCGTACACAGATAAATACCCCGTTCTAATCTCCCTCTACCTTTCTGAGTTCAGTGACTCGGCCCGAGCAGTTTGATTTAAGCCTGCATGCCTCACAGCGGGCTCTTAATCCTGCAGCCCTCCAAGGTCATAGCTGTTCCCTTCTCTGCAATCGCGCAAATGTCATCGTCGCCTGGATATCCGCTCCCACAAATGACTCATTCATGAAGACGAGATTCATCGGCTGCAGTCGAACAGGCTCTGGAAGACTGGAACTTTCCAGGCGCGGGCAGAAACAGCTCTGTCGCTCCTGAGCTTGCTGCACTGCACCTCGGATATGCGGAAAAAAGCAGAATAACAAAGCACCGCCTCGCTACGAGTTCTGCGCCCAGTATGATTGAACCGGAAGAAACCTTCTTCAGCCGGAGCTGCAGCTCTGCCCAATCGGCAGTTGAGAAAGAGTGGCTCATCCACATTTGCCGCAAAGGGGCAAATCCGGACTGCTTATCCAATGCTTAGACACACAGGTCGACAGCCAATCCTCATACATGCTTATCGAACTTCTTGCTTGCTTGTTGATGCTGATGTCATGTACCGCCCAGCGAGGGGCTTTTTTAACCTTTGGCGTCTTCCTGGAATTCGTATAAATAGCGGTCATTTCTCCTCTCCTAGATGCTTGTATAATGCGTAATTTCAGTCTCAGCTTCGTCATCCTCGCAGCTCTCCTGAGTATCGCATACTACTACGCCTGTGATTTCAATCGCTTTCTGTTCAGATCGAAAGACTCGGATTCAGACTCTACCATGGCACGAACGCTCAATCACGCAAAGATCGCCCTCCGCAAGTCCAGTGAGCGCGGTTATGCTGACCACGGCTGGCTCAAGACATACCACACCTTCAGTTTCGCCGACTACTTCGACCACCGGTTTGTGAACTTCGGCTGTTTGAGAGTCCTCAATGAAGACCGGGTCTCTGCCCGGAATGGTTTCCCGACTCATCCTCACCGCGACGCCGAGATCTTCAGCTACATTCTGAGCGGCGAGCTCACGCACCGCGATAGCATGATCCGGAAGGGTTCTGAGGGTGCTCAGGGCAAGGATTTCTACCGGATGAAGCGCGGCGATGTCCAATTCACCACTGGTGGATCCGGTGAGTTTTCTTCTTACCCTAATCGTTATCGTTGGAGATGCGCCATTTTGCTAACATTGGGCTGCAGGCATTGCGCACTCTGAACAAAACGAATCCGACAAGCCCGTCCACTTCCTCCAGATCTGGGCCCTGCCCTGGTCCCGCGGCCTCAAGCCCCGTTATCACACCATGACCTTCGACGAGGAGGCCAAGCGCAAGGCCTTCGTCCCCATCATCTCGCCCCTGGCGGCGGGTGAGAACGCACACCCCTCCGTGGACAACGAGTCCGTGCCCAAGATCCCCGGGACGATCCCCATTCACGCAGACCTGGTCATGGGCGCCGGCATTATCAGCCCGGGTGATGTCTTCAAGTGGAATGTTGGCCAGGGCGAGGCTGTCTTCAGCAAGACCAAGCGGAACGTATACGTCCATGTGCCGCAGACTCAGGGCGGAAAGGCCAAGGTCCGCTTGAACGGCCAGGAAAATGCGGAGCTATCTGAGGGAGACGGTGCCTTTGTTTCCGCCGTGAATGCTGGTGACTTGCTCTCCTTTGAGAGCATCGGCTCGGCGCCGGCTGAGGTTGTCGTGTTGGACAGCAACTAATTAATGTATGTCTGTGTTAGATAATGCTAGGGAATCTTAATGAAAAAAATAGGTGTTCCGGACTCTGAATCAATGTTTCGCTTCGTCTACGATGCCTAGGTAATGTTACCTTGTACGCCAACGAGTACCGATCGTAGCCAATGCGTGGATACGGATGTGCTCTAAATACCCTAATGAACCTGTTAAGCCTAACAGAGCAGGGATGATCCTCGCAGCAACGCGAATCAAACTTGCGCGATTGTCCTACCTCTTGGCTTGCGCTTACGAATCAGGCTCGTCGATCCCTTGTCGATAGCTCTATTGTTGCACCTGGACTGCCCCGCTTCGTCTCCTTCGCTCGCTGGCCGATCTCTCTCTGCACAGAGATTCTGCTACCGGCATATGTGAACGGGAACAGCTTGTGTGACATGGATGCCATCTTTTCCAGTCCCAACCTGACGTGAAGCGATAACCCAAGACCCGACTGCATCAGACCGATGCTCTTTCGGTCGTTACTCTCAGCGGCCATGACCGCGTCGCACGCCCTTCAAGGGGCGGCGGCGTCAGCGGCCTCAAAGGGCGTGAGTCAAGGTCATCAGCAGCCGCTGAACCTGAAGGGTGGCGACATTCCGGGTTTACTATTGTTGGACCGGAACAGCAAGCCCCTGACCTTCCAGTACTCGACCGCTGAGGCCCATGAAGGCAACTGGATCGGCCTGTATCGTGCATCTGGCGGCGGGCCCGTCAATGAATCGTTCGTCTCGCCGTCCGTGACATGGGAGTATGCCCCCGACGCCAAGGGGTCGGTCCTCCTTGATGTCGAATCCCTGACGCCAGGCCACTACCAGGCGTATTTCCTGGCCCAGAACGGGTACAGATGGTTAGCCAGTCCCGTAAATGCCACTCTCAGAACGCCCCCAGCGCATCTTTACTTTCCTGTCGCCAATGCCTCGCTGCATAACGCGCGGCAGCTGGAGCCGTACTCCGCTCGCATCGACGGTCTGGTGCTCGGCCGCGGAGACGGGAAGGTCACCTTCGAGAAAGTCGAGGGCCAGTCCTGGATCCAGGTCAGCTCGAACGGGACCATCACTGGCGTCCCGAGTCTGTTGGCTCCCCGGCGCTCGACGGTGACCGTTCGTGCGACTGCGGACAACGGTTCCACGGCCGAGATCCGGCTCATCGTCCCCGTCCGGCGCATCTATCAGAGCCTCGTCGGCGACCTGCGCGTCCTCACGTATAACATGTGGTTCGGTGGCACGCAGGTGAGCAACTACCACGAGAAACAGCTGCGGTTCCTGCTCGAATCCGGCGCAGACATCGTCGGTCTCCAGGAGAGCACCGGCGACCACGCGACACGTCTTGGAAAAGCCCTGGGCTGGCACCACTGGCAGAGCAGCAAGAGCGTGGGCATCATCTCTCGCTACCCGATCGTCGAGGAGTACGGCGAGATCACCCGGTCCGGAGGCGTGCGCATCAGCCTGAACGGCAACAGAAGGGGGAGCCTGTTGGGCTCGTCGGAGGTCAACTTCTGGTCCACCCATCTAGGGTACGATCCGTACGGGCCCTACGATTTCTGCTACTACAAACTACCGCCCGACGAGGTGATCACCCGCGAAGCCAAGTCGGGACGCACCCCCCAGATCGTGGCGACGCTGGACGGCATGTCAACGCAGCTGGTCGACTCGTATCGAGTCCCGCTCATATTCGTCGGCGACTTCAACGCCCCCTCGCATCTGGACTGGGTCGAGGCCCTTCGTGAGAAGAACTGTGGCATCGCCGACTTCCCCTGGCCGACGTCCGTTCTCCCAGAGGAACGCGGACTGGTTGATTCGTTCCGCGTCGCGCACCCCGATCCAGTCGCTGAACAGGGCACGACGTGGTCGCCTATCCTGCCTGGTGAGCCGCAGGATCGCATCGACTTCATATATCATACCGGCCGGCTGAAGGTGATTGATTCGCGCCGGCTGGTGCTCGGGGAGGCGAAGTCGAGTCCGAATCATCGGAATAACGAGTGGACGTCAGACCACGCTACGGTGTTGACGCATTATAGACTTCCGTGGTGGAACTAGAGAGCAGATTATGAGGATGGTCTAGGATTTGTAGGAGAGTAAGTAAGTAGAGTACTAGTATTGTTACAGTTGCTCCGTGAATTACTATGTACAATTTAAAGCAAATGCGATACTCCGTTAACTATGTACAACCTTCAGCCTCAATCACTCTAATAGACGTCCTCATCGTAAATTCCCCCATGCTCGCCCTCCATGTGCCCGTAAATCTCGTCTGCCTGGAACTCATTCCCACAGAAATAGCACCAGTCAGCCCTGCACGTCTCCACACTACACACAATATGCCCACACCCGCCTATCTTCTCCGTCATGGTCTCACAGCGAGGACAAGGCTTGATACTCTGCAGCCGGCGCTCCTTGTCCTCCTCGTCCTCGTCCTCACATACCAACCCGCCTGTAGGCATTTGAGCCCGCAACCCCTGCTGTTCCCTCTCCCGTTCCAGTCGACGACGCTCCTCTTCCCGGCACGGCTGGCAGGTCCAGTTGGCCACGTCCGCAGGGGTTCCGCGCCCACATACCCGCTCGACGAACGGCCTTGCGAAGGAACACGTCACGCACCACGCGTAGATCCACGTTCCCTTATCTCTCACCGCATGGGCAAGGTCTCCTACGGCGTAGATTCCCATTCCGTACTTCGCCAGCGTGCGGCCAGATGGCAATCGTCTGCAGAACGGGCAAGAAAGCGCTGCTGTGTTGATTATCGTGCCCGCTGCGTTCAGCCCGTACCAAGATGACAGGCATTCTTTGCAGATACGTTGGTGGCACCCGTGACGGCCGCATGCGGCGTTGAGCGCGGTGGGATGGAACGTCGAGAAGCAGAGAGAGCAGTGAGTCCTCGCTGCTTGGCGACGGGATACGCGGTCTTTCATTGTCGATATCAGTGCCGGGGTATTTCGGATGCGCTTCCCCTTTAGAGTCAAGGAGGCATCATCGTCGTTCGGGAAGAGCTGTATACGGTCCATGAACTCCTTCGTCCCCATCGTGGAAACAGTGTGGAAAAGGGATCGGTTAGTAAAGGGCACTGAGTCAGGATGCTGCGTGTCATAAACCAGCCATTTCAGGCCGTTTTCACTAGAGAGTCCTCTCGCAGTGACTTCTGTGTCCCTGATTGTCTCATGGCCGGAAGCGCAGTGGACGCAGATGAAGCTAGAGGCGTCCAGGGATGCAGGCCGATACTCTTCTGGCCAGATCATACGGTTCAAACATTCCCGGCACTCGAGGAAAGGAGCATCACTATGCTGCTTGTCCTGGTCACCCTGATTCCGGCAGTAATGGCATTTGGGCGTGACGTTCAACCCCCCCACATCGTAGACGACGTACTGCGCTCTACAGGTTTGGACGGAGCACTCAACCCACATTGCGGGAGTAGACTCATTGTCGTCCTTGGAAACGCCTATTTCTTTCACTGTTTCAAGGGCCTTCTCATCGTTGCCAAGGCATACGCCGCACCGCTCGTTCTGGCCCATGATGGTGACAGATCGTGGATACTGGCAGGACCGGCAGACGACGAGCGGTCCGATGGGCATGGACGTTTTCTGGGGGGTCCAGCCAACACGGGCCTCTAGCTGGCTGTCGATATTGAGTTCAAGTATTCGGTAAGCAATCAAGTTCTCAAATAGCTGCCGGTCATCGGGATTGAGGAGAGTCGATGGCCCCGTTGCAGTCTTCCCGTTAAGGCCCAACGGCTCAGATCCTTCCACTCGCTTGCGATACGCCTCATCTGCATCCAGGAGTAGAGAGAGGCAAGAAACGTTCCAATTTTCAGGATTTTCAACATTGTTCCACCGATTCCAGAAGCCGAGCATCTCCCTGCTCGCAGCTTCGAATAGGGGCGCGATTCCCAGCTTCAAGCTTAGGGCTGCAAGGAGAGCTGCAGGACGGGCAGAGAGCAGTGTCCCAGGAACGACGAGATGCAGTAGAACCCTCCAGAACTGACGATCGAGCTCGCTGGAGGCTAGAATAGTGGGAATCTTCGGTAGGTGCTCGTTGTCAGCTGCTGCCAGATGCGCTGGCATCTCAGCCTCGCTTTCAATGTAGGTCAAGTTCGTCAATACTCGGCCCAGGCGCCGCAGGATCTTGGGATCGCAGGATCTACCGAGCTCTAGGAGCTCACTCCTGGTGAACGTGGTGATAGGCTTGTTGGTGTCATCTCCGTCATCTATTTGCATGGCGTCTGCACCTGCATCTGCATCTGCATGAACGAAGCTGAGAGTCGGATCTAGACACACGCATGGATATCGATTGCTCTCGGGGACTTTCGCGATGATATCCAAGACTTCCCCCGTATAGTCGTACGAGGCTTCTAACCATTCCCTCAAGTTTTTTTGGTCCACCGGGTCCGTAGTTCGCTCAATCTGCGTGCCGAATGCGTCGATGACCTCCTGTCGCGAGTCATTTCCCCGATCAGCGCAGAAAGCTCGCCACAGGCTGCCGAATACAGGATTCAACGCGATAGCCCGCACATCGTTCTCCATGATCCGCTTCAGGTGCTTAATGACAAGCTGTCGATACGAGTCATCAGCGGAGTATCTCTTTGCAAAGTCCGCGACTGGCGTGTCTTTCTTGGGAAGATACTTCGCCAGCGCACCGGGGGTCAAGGGCGTGCAAGCAGTGTTGTCCCTGATATCCAGACGACCACCGGGCCGTATTCTGTAATTAGAGAAGAACGCCGCACATCGCACATCGATTTCACCCATAAGCTCTTCAATACCATCGGTCTTTGCGTAGCGGGTGAGATGCGCTACCGGAGCCGCGACGCCAGTCTTGCCAAATGCACCGGTCTTCCCTGCTCCCATCCACGCGAGCAGGATGTCCACGGTAGTTCTGGCAATGTCCGACGGCTGTGTAGAATCGAGGGAAACGCAAGATCCGCCTGTCACTGTGGACAGGAAGATATAGTAGCCGGCCACGACGGGGGTCATCCCTCCCTCGAGAATGGAAAACACCTGCGCCTTCTTAGGTCCGCGCCGCAGTTCATTACACGCTGACACCCAGTCGACAAACTTGTGCCCATGCAAACCATAGGCATTGGAATCATTCAGGGCTTGACATTCCAAATCCACATTTTGGGATTTGACTAAGTTGCCGAGAAGCGGATGAGGCGGCGCGTCCGTGTAGAGTAGAATGATCGTCTTCGCCTCGGGACGCATCACCTCGTATGCCTTTGCCAGCGCCGTCTTGGTAGCTTCGGGATAGTCACCTCCACCGATCGATTCGAGTGATCTGGCCAGTGCCAGTAGATCGGGCTGGCTGCCCTCGTCCGTGTCCAGGGACGCGTCCCACCATCCGGACCATTCTAGTAGCTGCTTGTCGTCGCAGTAGTCTCGGTATGCGAGGAGGCCACACCGCGCAAAGCATCCTGTCACTGCAGAGACGGAGACGATCTGAGGCAGCGCGATATTCAGTGCCTGTAGGTACCGGTGCATAGAACAAGTAGCATCGGTGATGATCAGTAGGTCGTACTCCATTTTTGACAGCGGAGTTAGGCGCGTCTGGAACGCCAACCTAATTGCTTGTTGAATTGAGTTTGAGAAGAAACTGGAGTGGTAGTCCCTCTGTATCCGCTAATTTATAGCTTCTGCTCTCAAGTGAGACGTTGAATTGACTCCACCAAGGCTGCAGCCTTATGAGTCAGTCGCATCACAGATGGCATTCGAGCGACAAGTACCGCAACATCAAGACAACACCCGTTCGAATTAGCGGCTATTAAAGTTAGTATCTGAGTCACTTCCAGATAAAGAGCAGCACGGTGACAATGCGTATCATAGTAGGCCAGTCATCTCACAGGCACCTACTAGGCAACCAACGATTGCCTGCTGGGAAGTGGGGAATGCCATGTTCCCATACGAAGCTCAAGACTGTTAATATTATTGAGGGAAGTGCAGACTGCTTAGTGAGGATAATTAATTGTAATGAGGGATAGGCTAATGTCGGTTAAGGTGAATGTGGAGAGTGCCGAAGTAAGTAAGATTGGCTTATTCTGCTGAAATTGCACATACAAAGACCCCTGGTTAAGTAGTTAATGGGGTTCATGGCTTGGACGATAACTCGCAAAAAACGCCATACTAACCTGAGACTGCATTCGTAATATGGCGACCTGGTAATTAGTTGTAGTTGCAGAGGCGTTGACGTAAACAGATGAAATGATCTATTGGTCTAGGATACGACCCAACACACATCAAGAAGAAACTCGCGGAGGACGATGGACAGAATAACAGAGTCCAGGACCTGTGGTTGAGATCTTCCTCTGCGAAATAGAACTGTCTCTGCTACAACGATGAAATTGACGTTTAAAAAGGTGGCCGCATGGCGCGTCCACGGGTTTTCTCTTCATGTCTGCACGAGTGCAGCAAGGCTGTCGAAATCTCTGGGTCAATGGTGCCGTTCACGATTAGGCCGTCGACGTCAAATATATGATGTCATCGGTATTCGAAGTTGTTCTCCACACATGTACAGCATACTGGGTCTGACCTCGGAGACGATAGCAGGGCGCATGGTTCGATTCGGATGTTGGACGCCGACAATCGCACCCCCTGAAGACTCAAGGTGGACGAGAGTCGATATTCATCTGAAGGTAACCAGTCTGATCCTGTTGAGACTGAGACTGAGAATGCCATCGATTTAAGATACGCCTCTCCTCTTCGGGAGATTCCCATCTGCTCTGAATCTACTTGAGCATTTTGTGACGGAAACACCCGCTCTGTCTTGTCACCAGTGTGGATCTCGCAGGAGCCCCGAATTGATCGACCAAATCAATACTCGTTGGGTATCAAGCGGCTGATCACTAGGGCTGTTGCCTGACAACCTAATCAGCTTATTACTCTCAGCCCACGTCTCAGGTGTCTGGGCAACGAGATCACTACTTGCTCTCTTCCTCAGGAAGCTTCATACTGGGGGCCACAGTAACTGTATCCAATAAGCATGGCAGTACATTTGTCCTCCACTTCCGCTGACAACTCAGTGGCGTATTTCAACGGGAGGGTCTACACAGTCGACGCCGCATGCCCATGGGCAGAGGCATTTATTGTATCGCCGGCCGGGGTCTTCACGACAGTCGGAAGTAATGAGGATATACTCACAGAAGCGGACAAACATAGCTTGGTCAAGTATGATCTGAGAGGCAGATTCATCATGCCTGGCATACACGATGCGCATGTCCATCTCCTAGCGGCCGGTCTCTCGCAACTGAGCGTCGTGGACTTAGATCTTGATGCAACTGTGCAGAACGTAGGCGAGCGTCTAAGGCACGGGACGTGTTCCTGTGCCTATGCGCATGCTTTCGGGGAGTGGGCGGTTGGCAGCGCTTTAGCCATTGAAGGCTTCGATCGGGACTCGCTGGATCGAGAATTTCCTGACACCCCCGTTCTCATCCAGGGTGGAGCTGGACACAGCGTGTTCCTGAATAGTGTCGGTCTCAAACAGGCTGGATATGACCCAGAAGGCGAACAGGGAAGCAATTTCTTCCGCAGACCCGACGGAAGTCTCACAGGAGAGATGTCGGAGCTGGCTACCACTAGGGTCCTGCTAAGTATGCCTTCGCCGAACCTCGCACATGCGAAACGGGCGATCAAGCGGGCTATTCATCGACTGCATCAAGTGGGCGTCACGTCTTGTCAGGAAGCCGGTTCAAATACCATTATCCTGCATGCCCTGCGGGAATTGGAAGGGGACAAGGCACTCTTCCTTGACGTGGCGGCTCATTCCGTCTATGCTCCGGAATTCCTTGCGATTGAGCCTCGAGCATCACTACATGCGCTCATCGACGAGGTGTCATCCTTTGCGACGCGACATGTTCGTACACACTTCATTAAGATCATGCTCGATGGAGTTCCCTTGCCGCCGTATTTCACGCACTGCGGTCTGGACGAACACGGCATGCCGGATGAGACGAAGCTTCTTGTCGACGACGCGGCCAGCGCTATCGCGAAGTACGACGCGCGAGGAATAACGGTGAAAATCCACTGTACAGGACCGGGCAGCACCAGACTTGCTCTGAATGCGATTGAGGCGGCGAGGAAGCAGAATCCACAGGGCCCGAAGCACGAAATTGCCCACTGTTGCGGAGTGCCCGGTGGTATGCCCATATCCATTCCCAGCTGGATAATAATCAATTAACACTAATCGTTGTGGTAGGCGATTACTCTCGGTTTCGCTCTCTCAATGTCACGGCGGAGATGTCGCCGGCCATGTTCTTCACGCACCCTCTCACGGACATTAGCAACGGAGCAATGAACTGGGATTTCGGCGCATTCATTGCCTCTCAGGCCCACGTCACCGTTGGATCAGACTGGGCCTCCCCTGCTGACCCTGCACTCTTCTCCAGTGTCGCAGGAGTCGTCAAACAGCTAGATGCTATGGCATCGCATGACATCAGACGAAGCTCCACGCATTCCTACGGTGCTGATAGAATCTGTCGTATGCTGACTCTAGGTGGAGCAGAAGCTGTTGGACTGCAGGATGAGAGCGGCAGCATCGAGAAAGGGAAGCGTGCGAACTTCATCATGCTGGATCGGGATATTATGACTGGCGATTTCCTCGGTGTCAAAGTTCTTCGGACATGGTTCGAGGGTGAGATTGTCTGGGACTCGGAAGATGTGCGAGCGGCGTCCTGAGGTTGCTTACTACTGAAAGAGCATCTGCCTTGGTGCAGCTGGCATGTCAGCGATGTGGGTAGAAGATTGTTACCTGTGCTAATCAGAATGACTTGTATGAGCTGGACTTATGTCAAGTAGACCTCCGACTGCGCATGAACTAAGGCTCTGATGATGCATATACCGTTGAATAAACCGCACATCGCCCGGATTACTCGATTAGGACTACCGATGTTGATTACAGGTTCCACGCGTAATAGACCAGCTGTACACTGCAGTAGGAAGAAGTATCGTTGCGAGATTCGTCGCCCAGAATGGAAGCAATAATATGATGTCAACAACAGGCTACCAGCCACGAACGTCGCATTGTTTCTGTGGTCGCATGATAGCTGTTTCAGCATTCATGTTCGGCATATGTCTTGGTCCATTGGTTCCAGATGGAATCCTATCCTGATCCCGGACGTGAGCGAGGCTGTGCTCAGATCTGGGGCTCCGTAAGCTGCAACTGTAACCATCTCTGCAGATCCGATGCCAACGTCACAACATCTGAACAGAAACGTACTTACAACGCTGCTAAATAGGTAAAGATATACATCTGGATAATTCATGTCTCATCCTGGGCCCGCAAAAGCTGTGTGGGAGCCAGGTCACCGGTTTTCTCGGCACTGGTGAGCCACCAGGCGTGGTGTCTAAATATAGCGACTGGGCTTACTCTTAATTGCGCCCAACCAGTGAGACTCAGGATGGGCCCGTCAGCAGGAATCCACATGAGATCCACCCGATCGGTGAAGAATGATCATTTTGAGATGGGATGTCTTTTCCAGATGTGCGGTTCGGACGTCAGCCACGCGGAGGAAGTGTCGCGCCAGCAACGGCATCATGGACGTTGTGCAGACTGTGGACGAGCGTTTTCGAGGCCAGCCAATCTCGTCTATAAAAGGCCTTGCAATCCCAGGTGCTCAAGAGTCTTTGGATCAACAAGCAAAGCAAAACAAACAACAGCAAGTCCTACTCCTTCTTCTACTTCCACAACCACAGACTACAACTACCACTCAACTACCACTACATCCACAACACCACCAAAATGAAGACCTCCGTCATCGCCTCCCTTGTCGCCTTCGTCGCTGCCTCTGCGACCGCCGCTCCCCTTGACAGCGCGAAGACTCGCGAGTTCGACGTCTCTGTTACTTTCTACGGCGCCGCTGGTGCCAACTACAGCCTGAGCATTCCCGCAGACGCTACTCCCGTCACCATCGGTATGCTCCTCCATCCCCACTGCTCTATTGTCTTTCCGTTCCTTGATTATTGTTCTTGAATTCTGAGGCTAACGCGTGACAGACAATCCTCTCTCTGTCTCCTCCATCTGGTCGCCTGGCGGTGGCTTCTGCGACTTCTCAGGTGTCGACGGCTGGACTGGCCATCTCCAGTCGGACGAGACCATCACCGTCGCTCCCCCTCAGGCCATTAAGCTGGGCACCTGCCAGACTGCCTAATCTGAGGCAAACGAAGTTTAGAAAATAATGGGCTTGCATGGTTGATTTCGATCCTTTGGAATGTGTATTATGATCATTGGGCAACGGGGCATTTCTTGAAGGGGCGGTTGTATGGGATCTCTAGCATGGTTCATGGTCTATTCACTCAGTTATTTCCTGGAAGTAATGAATTTAGATTCCTTATTCTATCGATTATTTGGATCTGAACAGCATCTGCAATTCACCCAGAGAGTTATCTGTTGTTTGTATGATTTGTTTATGCCACAGCGCGCTCGCTTTTCCTTCTCCGTCTCCTACTTTTTTTCTCTCTTCCCACTTTGACCCACAACTCTGTAACTGTCAGCCTTCCAACCAATCTAGATGGCCAACACCCAGTGAGCATATCCATCTACCTGCTGTCGCCCAGATCAAACCGGAATGCAGAAGAGGTAATCGTTATGGACCATGTTTCTGGAGAGCAGCTGCTACCGTCGCGCACGTCCGTCCAGGAGTACGCCAGCGCGAGGAGTAAAACGCAGTGGAACTAATTACAATGTTTCCAGTACAAGGCTACCTTGGAAATTTGGCCTCTGTGTCGTATACCAGCGCTCTTTCTATGCTAGATGACACTCCGACGGCTTCTGAACCTTCGAGAGTCAGGGACATATGAGTCAAGCAATATGGGTGGAGAAGCGGGCCATTGAACGATCAGCAATTATTCTCGACAAGTCGAGTCTGTCTGAAAACACCAGAATATGTTGCTCTGTTACTCCATATGCCACACGAGTCAATTCAGTCAGACACTACTAGATTTCAGCCTTGATATCGTTTATTTATGGCCCGAAGTGAATGGCCCTCTCCCTGGTCGACTGTTGAGTTTCCCAGCCGTTTCAAGGAAGAGAACGATGGCAATATCAGAGAAATTAGTTGACTTGCCGCGATCGGGGCTAGTAAAGTAACCTTGACTTACCAGAATAACTAAAAGAACTCCTGCAACTCGAAGGACGCCCGTACTATGGTGACTATGTGGTCAGTGGCGGTCTACGCCATGGACTGGAGTCAGGTGCACTGCAACAAGCAATGGCAAGTTCTACACTTTCAACAAAGTTTAACCGGATATTGGACACTGCACAGATATTCCCACCTCGGCCCTGTAGGCTCGCACATGTCCATGACTCTATATTTGGGGACGGAACTTGAAATACTACCGACGGGAAAAGAGCGGGATAATGTCTCACAATCTCACAAATGGTGACACATGAACAGAGCGTCAGTGAAGATGTTGATTGACATACTTGCTTCTAATTTGCTGCTGTTGATTATTATGGAGAACATATCAATTAGCCTTGGTTCATACTGGTCATCACTCCATCGAAAACTAGTCCTATTAGGCAGGACTGGCGCCACTCCAAACTTACCTGGCGCTCTATGATGCACCTCAACAATGTACACGCTCGGCCAGTCAGGGGGGGGGGGGGGGGGGGGGGGGGGGGGGGGGGGGTTCGCCGACAGCTGTGTAGGTTATGGCGCCACTTTCGGTTCCGTTCCGTATGCGGGTTGGTTATTTGTCAGTATATATGTCTGTCTCTCTATAAATTTGGTTCTGGAAGGATAGCCGGATACCGAGGAAAGCCTTAAGTGGCAGCTAATTGGGAGGAGGAATTCACAGGTTTTTCTCGTAAATTTCAAAATACAACCCCAAATCAGCCGCTTTTATCCCAATAATAAGGCCGCACAATCAGTATGACAAGGCTCAAGCTAAATTTGCCATTGCTACCATGCCACCAGTGCTAACTGGTGAGCCTAATCTGGTGTGGTGAAGTCTCTCGACTGGTATGAGAGCCTCAGAAGACCCTGCAAGAGGGTCGTGTAACGGAGGATGATTTCCCGACTAGCAATGCGTAATGTGAAGGCTATACCTTCGATTCCGCCTCGTTCTCAAACGGAACAGCCTTGAAGGCTTTCCAGGCCCCTCCAGCCATAAGGTCCAAGTCACCATCGTTACTGTGAAACAACAGCTCGACTTCATTGCCGCCAAATTGGGTGACCGATTTTGACTGTTCATGTCAACCAAATATACACCTGACATCTATTGCTGTTCAAGAAAAAGAGGGTACCTACCAGCCCGAGCGTCAATTTGATCACAGCATCTGCCCAATGTGGCTTGTATTGACACCGCGGCTTCTTCCCTCTCACTGCAAGACGGACATTATCAGCAGCAATTGTCGCCTGCTTCATAGCGGAGCGGGCATTCGGATTGCGGGTCCCGTTCTGAATCAAGTCACCGCAGGCGTAGACGTTAGGAAGTTCGTTGTCGGCAATCTGCATCGTAGGCTTAACGCGCACATGCCCTGATTCGGAGAGCGAGTGAGGACTGAGCTCCGCTAGTAAGTGCGACATTGGCTTCTGACCGGTGCAGTCAACCTAGCATTCGCCGGAATGAGTGACAAGCAATATTAGAAGCAGAATAGGTGGAAAGAACGCACCACGCAGTCGCATTCCAGGACTCGTCCTCCGCTCAGAGCCAAAGTCTCTCCACTCTCGCTGGCTTCACCCCTGGCCGGCCTCTCGTTGAGAATCACTTCCACGCCTAGGTCCTGCAGACCCTTCAACGCCGCAGCCTGCAGCTCGGGACCAAATCGATGCATCACCGCACCGCGCGAGTGAACGAGTGTTACCTTTTTGCTAGGATGCAGTTCCTTAGCGTCAGCAGCGAGCTCCACGCCTGCCGCACCACCACCGAGCACGACAAGGCTGTTCGCGTCCCGGATGCGTCTCTCCATGCTGCGCAGGTTCTCCAGACCCGACGCTAGGTCTTCCGCTCCGACCCGAGATGGCAGCTGGTTAGTCTGCTGCGCTGATCCAGTGGCCAGGATCAGGAATGCATAAGGAATGCGCTCCCCGCTTCGGAGGACGACGCTGTTCCTGTCCACGCTCACGACGCGGTCTCGAACCCAGCGGACTAGCCCCTCGGGAGATCCCTTTAGATAGGATCCATACGGGATAAATGCCTTGTGCTCGTGGCCCTCGACAACGGAGAAACGGGGCAGGACCCAGGTGAAATGAAAATGGCTATTTGGTTCGACGACGACCACATCGTACGGACTGTTCGGGGGTAGCGATGTTGCTATCAGGCGAGCGGCATGGTAGCCAGCGAAGGAAGCGCCAACGATGACAATTGAGCCCTTTCGATCAGCTTGTGGTAGACTTTTTGTTCCCAGGGCGCGATGCAGACGGCGTCGGAAGGAATTCGAGAGCGATCGCCGACCGATATCGGCGAAGAAGCGCAGCGAGTAGAGTACCAGCTCCAGGAACAGGAGTGTCTTTTGGAACATCGTGCCTGGGAACTGAGAGTCTTGCAACGGATCCCACTGGCGAAGTAAAGTCTGATGGAACTTGGGCCTGGACGGAAACGTTGGATGACCCTTTTCTCTCGCGTAGGATTCAACAAGTTGAAACTTTATAATCTCTTCAGGCCCCACAGGATGGTTCGGGTTCGGATCAGATAATGATAATTTAAGTGGCGGCGCTTTTAGCTTTATTGTGCGAGCCCAGAACCGCATTAATTGGTTCCAGAGGCTCGATGGTTCGCGAATCATGCTCGCATCCCAGGGTTCCCCCAGCCCACAAGTGAGGATAGTACGAGCTCGTCTCACGCGAGGTCGTATTATGCGCGTCCGACCCAATCCGCACTTCACGGGCTCCAGGAAACGGACTCGCCAAGGGCAGGAAGCGAGCGCAGTTCCGCGGACATTTTCCCCTTGGCAATCGGTCTTCCGGGACCCTGGTTATGTCCGGTTCCCCTGGGTGAACGTCTCCAATGTTCTCTGCTCATTAATTCACTGGCTATTTAACTCCCCTGTCCTTTCCCGGTCCAGAGTCCCAGGCCTGCTTCTCAACCTCCGTGTCCATTAAGCTTTCATTCAGCTTTCCGCTTTGTTTTTGTTCCTACCCCGGTCAACACCCGAACTCCCGCAAACATGGGCTTCGCCGTCGTTCCCGCCTTAATCCCAGACATCGAAAGAGTCTACGATATCTACTTCGCCGCCTTCGACAATGAGCTAATGGGGTCGCTGATGCTCAAACTCCTCTTTCCCACCGGCATCACCAAGGAATTCCGCGAGGCGCACACGCGCGAGACGCTCAAGTTCTGGCACACCTCTCAGATGCAGTACACCATGAAGTGCGTGGACACGGACACGGGTGAGATCGTCGGCATGGCTCTCGGTGATATCTACTTCCGCGGACGCACGGAGGAAGAACGCCAGAATCCCGGTATCCCCTGGCTGCAGGGCGAGGAGCGCAAGCGCGCCGAGAAAGTCGTGGGTCGGCTGTGGGATGCACATGAGCGTGTGTGGGGAGGAAGGCCTCATATCTGTAAGATTTAAGGTTTCGGAGCTATGCTGAGCTTCGGACTCGAGGACCCCCCCCCCCCCCCCTTTTTTTATTTTTTTTGTATTCAGTCGTTGGCTGACAGTTAGTGCCAGACACTCATGTTATTGCCGTGAGTCCAGATCGACAAGGGCAAAAAGTCGGTGCAGCACTGGTCCGGTGGGGCGTCGACATCAGCAACCAAACGGGTCTGCCGATGTATTTTGAAGCGTCGCCTTCCACCTACAAGCTTTATGAAAAGATGGGTTACGAAACTCTACCGGAGAAGGTCGTGCATAAGGCGGAGGACGTGGGGACAGACACCGATCTCACAGTGCCACTGATGGTCCGGATGCCAGCTGCGGCGGGTGGAATTTCGTTCGAGCAGTGGAGGCAGAGTGGGTTTCCAAGCTGGGAGCAACTGAAGATAGACACGGAGAATGACATAAAAAGGCAGGCTCCGTCACCGTCAGACAGTGGTGTCCATCTGCCGAATGGACCCGACTCCGTCTGATTGCGTGATTGCTGAACTTCCGTATGGCGGTTTGCTTCAATAGTGGTAATGCAGAATACGATTATACTTAATATCCCAGTTGCTTTTTCTTGCGCGATTATCCCAATAAAATATCATGGTGAAGGAAAACGAGACCCAGACTCCCCGCATCAGATAAGATGAGGCAGGATCTGATAAGACAAGACACTCAAACTCCCGAGTAGCCGAAAAATATTTTGCACGCGCGCTGCCCAGGTACTCGTATCTTCCTAACTAGGAATAAATGAAACTCTATTTTAGTATTTTAGTAAACCACGCGGTAGATGCTCCACATGGCATGCTATTGATGAGAGGGTGCTAGAAAATCTATGCCGGTTGATCCGCGGTATACCCAGGTACCGGATATTAGAGTTTTGATCAGCTTCACTATTTCCCCAATTAGGAAAGCACTAATCCTAGCACGTGGAGGTTCAAATACTTTTGTTGTGGCAGTGTTCAGAGGGGTTCATTGTAAATGGGCCACCTACGTTCCCCGACAAGGCCAAAATGACCCAACACTCTCCCCTTTGAAACAAATCAGCCAGCCTTGAAAGCTGTTACTGATCACAAGAATGAATTCCTCTACAAACCAAAACGCCAGTCATAAGACAATTGCAAGGCCGCCAAGCCGTTGCGGCCTTAGCAACTTGGCATGCGAAGTTGACAGCCTCAGGCAAGGACATAGAATATGTTAGGCGAGGATCTAGTTCTCTTACGAAGCGACCCCCTACACTCTCCTCCTCCTCATCAACCCCAACGTCATCGCTTTTCTCACCATTCCGTCCGTAACTGGCTTATTGAGCATGCTGTCACAGACCGCCGCTTACAACAATCCCCAGCAGGGCCAATCATAGTGGCTGGACAAACAGGAAAAGTTGTTGGCCCCATTACCTCCCCAGTGGCCACTGCCCTTGAAGCTGCTGCATCACCAGTGCCAATGGTCTGCAAGCCTGAATGGGCAGCAATCATGATCCTCAGCCCCTTGTGGGTTAGAGTCATACTAGTAATTACAAGTATTCTCATTTTGAAAGCTAAGAAGTACGACAATATGTCTTCGACATGATTTGAATATAGGCTAACAGTTCATCACAGGTACTGGCCCACAGTGGCACCATACCAGCCACAGTTGATCGAAGAGTACTTTCAAATCATGCAGACAGGGCCCTACAGTAAGATTTTCAGCTTGTTAAGTGTGCGAGGGCTGTAGTGCTGCAAGTTTACTAAGATGTTGCCTTCACCCAGAGCAGCCCAACATCCTCCAGTGCCTATGGTTCTGAGTGTGCAGGTCACCTGTGGCGGCCAATGTGGCCATCCTGCTTGCTCTCAGAGCTCCAGCTGCTGAGTCCTCTCCTGCTGCTGCCACCATGTGTTGGGAACAAATATGTGCCTGACTGTCATGACACTCATCAGTACAACTGCTGAGGCCCCTGAGGCCAGCACTGCTGCTGTTGCTGGTGTCCAACATTCCACCTAGGCCATTCATGGCAGGTGAATGACTCTAATTCACCGGTTTCTCTTTTCTTGTCTTGTATCTTAATGAATCCTGTATAATTACCACAGAGCAATCCCCACCAGGCCAAAAACACCAACACTCTCCCCTAGCGGATAGGACCCAGACCCTGCTTAAATATGCACAGATGGATTCCGCGCGCGCTGCCGGTGCTTACGTCCATCAAGAGACTCATGTTGATGTTGAATGCCACAATGGAACGCAGTAATTGATACTATTCATCTGCACTCGCGGTCAGTGGAGCTGCGTCTCCGCGGGTTCCGCTCTGCAGGGCCGATCCCGTTGCAAAAGCAGCAACCTCTCCGTTTGATCGGCACACTATTTCCACGGGCGGGTCTGCGTAGATCCCTGACTGACTGCAGCGTTATGCACGTGTTTTTTGCAGCAAGGTCGCAACTGTTGGATTAGAGGCTGTAATGACACAAAGCAGTCCATAGCATGCGTTCAAGTCAACGGCAACTATCGTGACCAGTCCTTATTTTGCAATCCGAAGAATAGCTGTTTTGAAGATACCAGGAGAGCCAGCAGTACTTGAAAGTGGTTGGTTATGGCTACACACGGAGATTTCGGATATATCAGACCAATATAGGTCGCAATTCTAATATTTTATTGTATTCTATGACTGGTAGTATTGATGCAAAGCAATATATGTGAAACTTCTAATTGTTGATCTCAATAACCGGCGAATTAGCCCTTCCCTTCTGGTAAAAGGCCCGGACATTCTCAAAGCACTCTATCTCCGCCTTCCGAAATGCCACGTCCGTCAGTCCGCCCAAGTGCGGCTGGATAATGACCTTGTCGCTCGTCTGAAAATACGGATTAATATTGGGCTCGTTGTTGAACACATCGAGACCCGCGCGAGCGACTTTCCCTGACTCGAGGGCGTCGATCAGGCTCTTTTCGTCGACAACCGGTCCACGGGCCGTGTTGATCAGAAACACACCATCTTTCATGGCCGCGAACTCGGATGGCCCGATAAGACCGGTTGTTTTGGCGTTTAACGGACAGCTGATGGAGATGATGTCCGACACTTCTAGGAGCCCATGCAGCGAGTTACAGTAGGTGACGCCATACTTGGCTTCTTCGTCTGCCGGTAATCGGTTTCGGTTGTAGTAAACGATGTTCAGATTGAATACGGCCGCTTTCTTGGCGGTGTACTGTTTTTGATCGAGTTAGCTGATTTATATCCGGAGATACGGAGATGGGATTTCCCCCTTACCTTCCCAATAGCTCCCAGACCAATAATGCCCAATGTCAGTCCGGAAGGATCCCTCGCCGGTACCAAATTGGCGGCACTCCTCCAGCTGCCGGTGCGCGCACTCTTCTCGGCATTGGAGGTATTCCTCAGTGCAGCCAGAGTCAAGAAAATCGCCATGTCAGCCGTTGCCTCCGCGACGCCGTCAACGGTATTGCAAAACCACATCTTCTCCCTGGCCATCCAGTCAACGTCGAACTCATTGTACCCCGCACTAGCGGAGACGATGATCTTGCATCCAGGCACCAAGGCGGACAGGAGACCCGCGTCGAAGGGCTCATATGGGCCCGTTCCCATGCGAATGATAAAAGCATCTATCGGCCCGTTCTTCTCGATTTCTAAGGGGAGAAGTTCCTGAGTGGACTTGCGATCCGTCGCGCCTAGCACGGAAAAGTTGAATTCTTCGGCGAATTTGGCGAGATAGTCATTGCCGACGAACCGGGGTGTGCCCAGGCATACGACGCGGGGTTTTTTGACGGATGGAGACATGGTACCTGACCGAGTCAACCGTGGCTGGCGACATCCAAGATGAGTTTCTTCCTTTTATGAGCAAGGGTCACTGCTTCATGTCTTGACTCCAGGAATGTTAAGATGGTGGACATGTGATATCGGCTTCCTCCGTGAATGGGCCATTTTGCTTATCCCGCAACTGAGTGGAGAATGGATCCGGTCGCAGTGCAACACCGAGGCAATTAATTAGACAACCTTTCGAGGTCAACGTTATTGGGACACTCAAAGTGACCCATGCATTTACCAAAAAAAGCAGGTCCGGATCCTGCATTGATACTTGTTTCTAGTGGGACAGCCCACCTGCGGCCTGTACTAGAGCTGGGATCCTACTCCCGTAAGTCTTTCGCTTTTCCCCTCCCACTTCATCATCTATGTTCAAATCTGATAACTGATTCAGCTGAATTACCCCTTGGCTTGTGCCTGTGGATAGCATGTCTAGGGGCCAGATTCCTACCGAGGAAAGCTCGTCTGGCGACACTCGGACTTAGGAGAGCTCCTGGAAAGAGCGGAGGAGATTGAGAAATCTAGTCTGCTGAATATTATTCTCGTTGGGCATTTCCATGTGATCTGAGTCGGAGGCTTGTATGATTTTGTGGAACGAATCAGGGGGAAAACCAGTAATATTACCAGCTACCTCACTGCAGTGCGGGGGTGCCCATTTAAGGAACTGAACTATAGATGGTGCTGGTTCTGCTGGTATAGGTTCTGGAGCTTCTTGCACCTCATTCTCACTCTGTGAAAGCTCCTGGTGCTCTTGAATGCAGGGACCCTCTATCGGATTTATTCTTCTTCCCAGTCTCTTTCCTTTCGGGACCTCTTTCTCATATGCAGCTGCAAAACCAGCGTTCGAGGGCGAGTTTACCTCAGGCCGAAGGGTCTATAAGCAGCGCGGAGATGGCATACAGTAACACTAATTGTATATAATATTGCCCTTAGGCATAGTAATTGGCAAGATACTTTGGACAAACATGCATGTAGTCTCGATTCAGAGCTAACCACTGGTCAATATACGCAACTTGAGCAGAAAAGATACTGATTACCGAAGAAGATTTCGGCGCAGGACTTCACCTTGATATTGCAGTGCAGGAAATGGCCGACTGCATGAGGGCAAATCAGGGCCTCTTGAGCAGACTAGGTCCACAATCTTGGGTGAGACGAAGCTTCAAGATATACTCTTACCACGGTACGTCCTCCTGGTGCTACTTCTTGAAACACTCTGGCAATCTCAACTCCTCTGGCGAGACTGGGAAGGGTGTTTGAAGAAATACATGAGTGCAATCGTCTAATGATAGATTATTTATGGCAAATGCCGAAAGCCCATTTTGAATCCATTTTCTTGTATCAACAGGGCATTGAATTCATGGAATTTAATAAATTCCGAGGTATTTACAAGGTTGCAGATGTGATAATGTGGACTAGGCATATCCCGAGGCATAGAGACAACAAGGACCCGCACTTCGCACCGAAATTCTGCAAGGACATGTGGGTGTAATACTTGGTGAGAATGATTGCTTACTCTAATTGCTAAGCGTTGAATTTTTGCGCAGATTTGATTGGACAGTACGTGAAAGTGTGGTGGTGGTCGGGATGAAGTCCGCAAAATGTCAAATAGCCCGCTGATCAGTTTCACAGTATGTATAGAGGTGCCTTTCTTCAAGATTTTATCAACAATCCCAGAGCCACCATTCACAGACTGATTAAATCAGCCACCATCAAGATGTCTTCCCAGTCTGCGACCGCTACCGTAACCACCAACACTTCTTCCCCGAGTATCAAGCTCGGGAACCGGCAGCTGACCGTGGGGGCTGTCGGAGATTTCGACATCGGGGAGATCACCTACGTACCCACTACAGGCGTCCGAAAGGTTTTTGAGACTCCGCTGGTCCAGGCGACCGAAGAAAGCCTCAAGGGCTACGGCCACATCGTCGAGAACCCAGACACCTTCGAAATCGAGATTATGCAATGGCCAGCACAGGGATGGCGTCCTGTCGATCCCCACTCAGGGGATCAAGGAGGCGTAACGGAGAGGATATTTGAGTTCTGGTGGAAGGGCGATACACTGTACGCTCGAAACAATGCCGTTGGCGACAGCTACTTGTTCGCATGGAGTCAATTCCCGGAAGATGCCAGCACGACTGCTAATGCCAGTAGACCGCGTGAAAGGGCATTGATCTGGCGCGCCAACTACCATCCAGACGGTGGCCAGTTGTTCTACCCGATCAACGGACAGAGCTTCGTGGTCCCGTTGGCTCTGCCCGGGGATGATGTTACCCCCGACAAATTCATTGCGTTTCGTTGCGATGGAAGTAAGGGTCTCTACATCCGTCCTAATATCTGGCATGGCGCGGTGGTTCCTATTGATGATGAGACTCGCCTTCTCGACAGGCAAGGTCGTGTGCATGCGCGTGTCTCAGTCGACTTTGTAAAGGAGTTCGGCGGCTATCTCTCTGTGCCTCTGCTGTAGGAGGGAATTAATCCTGAGCTTGCTGTGAACCGAGGCCCGAGCCTGGGAAAGAGCATGAGGAAGGGATTTCTGTCGGATTGGACATGTGTATGGATCCTCGTGTTTCCCCTCAAAATAATATCAGTCCTTGTCGCTTCTATCGCCCCGCCGTACAGGACGGTCAGTCCTCATATCACTAGACTCGCTGCAGGACACACCCGATGGATAAACCATACTAGATACGCGATTCTGCCTCAAGTGGAGCGTGTGATTGGCTATCTTGAGGAGATCCGCTCCGTACTCGTTGAAGATGCGCCCAATTATTGGGCCTGCAATTATGCGGCTGGGCTCAAGGACCGGTGCGCTTTAATGGCAGCGGGGTGGGGTCTTCTATATTGTGTGGTCTGAACCTGTAGTAGAATGCAGCGGCCGTCTAGGAGTTTGTGTGAACGAGTGTGGATGTACTCTTCTGACTGGTGCCTTCACTGTTATTTTATCCCAATGAGATCTCCGGCTGGCGCTGTTGCAACCTATGTACGGTATCTTACGAGTTATATCCAAAGAAACGCAGGCTAGCTTCGATTCTAGTAATAGGCAACGCACTCTTTCGGCGTAAAAAATATGAGGCTTATCTAGAGCTAAGCTTGTCTACAGTCTTACTCTTTAACCGGCTGATCGTTCTCCTCATCGAAAATGTTGAACCCAATATGACCGCTCGGATCCAAGTAGCGAACTTCGCCCTTGGCCTCGGCTAGATTGGAGATGATCGACATATCCTCGTCTGACAGCTTTATCAAATCTTGATTATCGAGCAATCGTGATTCCTGGACTGTTTTCGGGATGACAGATACATTCCGCTGGACGATCCAAGATAGGATGATCTGAGCTGGAGATTTGTGGTATTTCGCGGCGATGTTTGCAATCTTCATGTCCATGTTAGTTAATATCGAGTGCGAAAGGGCATCGACTAATGCAGCTCACGTCCGAGTCATATAGAGGGCCCGGGAGATGCGCATTCGGGCTCACGGCTGCCACGGGTTTACCACCTAGTGGTTGGTGGGCCATTACATGGATCCCTTTCTCCGTGCAGAAAGCAAGCAGGTCATTCTGCGGTAGATAGCTAGACCGCAACAGTTAGGGCCTTACCATATAGAAGATCGAGGCCCCAAGGACACTCACGGATGAAATTCCACCTGATTGACCGCTGGCCGGATCTGGGCGCTTTGAAGCAGCCTCTTGAGTTTAAGAATGTTGAAGTTGGAAACACCTAATTAAGAAAGGTCAGCCCAGCCTCGTAAACATGTTCGTTAACTCCTCACCGATCAATCTCGTTTTGCCTTTACCGACAAGCGCTTCCATCGCTGCCCAGGTCGACGGATAATCCCTCGACTGATCGAAGTCGATGATGGGCTGTGGTATCGTTCGTAAGGATGGCCTAGAAAACGAATACTAAGCTCATTAAACCACTTACCTTTCCGTTAGAACGGCGAAGGGTACTGTTGTCGGGGCCAGGCAAGTAGGCATGAGGGACTGCAACAGCGGTCAGGAGTCAAGATTCAGGAGTGAAGAAACCTTCCGTACAATGCATCAAATATAGATCGACTACCATCACACAAATCAGCTTTATCTTCCGAGATGGAATTCGATGGTCCAACCATAGTCCAGTTGCAGCAATTCTAAACTACGATCAATTGCTCTTTCAACGTCAGAAGGAGTATGCCACGTCTGGGCGCTGCAGAAGTCAGCTCAACAAATCCCGCCCACAACCATCCAGTCGAAAAAAAAAAAAAACAATTAATAGGAAACAGATGCTCACAGCTTGGTCGTCACATAAAGCTCGTCCCGGGGTACTCCGCTCTCCTTGATGGCCTCACCAACCTCCTTCTCGTTGCCATAGGCGGCAGCCGTGTCGATGTGCCTGTAGCCGCGTTTCAGAGCTTTCAGTACAACGTCCTTGACTTCGCCATTCCCTGCGTCGCCTTGGAATGTACCGAGACCGACAGCTGGGAGAGAAAAGCCTTGGATGTTAAAGGAAGAGGGGAGTGTTTCAGAGTCCGACATGATGAGGATATCAGCAGATGCCCGTGGGGTGTATCTCTCAGGTGGGAAGTTGATGCGGCTCAAAGCGAAGGTGGCGGAGATGATAGGAATGACAAGAAAACAGCCATGGATTGCAGCACGCGTTGGGCGCAAATTGGTACCCCGCAGAGCTATATTTAGAAATTACTTTCACCGTATAGTTGTCCTAAATTGGACCATAAATCATAAATTCATGTGTTGAATTTGAACGAACTAGACCGACGATATATATCCGAAACTCCTGACATTGAGGCATTACGCCTATATATTTACTCTAACGAGTCTTTAAAGCCCTATGGATTATCCCACCATCATGAAATCACTCAGCTGAGTTTCCTGGAGTATTCTTCGTAACCGCCTGGAAATTTGTCGACCAGTCTTTTCATTTCGTCAATCACCCTGGACATATCAGCAGTCGCCCTGAAGTCACCCCAGTACCCCAAGGGTATACTTACGACTCACGGAAACTGGACACAAATGGAAACATAGCGGAAGCATGAAGATTAAAACGACTGTAGGAGTAAGTCTAGTGATATATCCCTTCAAGTGAAGTGGTCTTACACGGAGTATAATGCGTTGCGATCATCGTAGTCTTCCTCCGGGGCAGACTTCAAGATATGCGAGTGATACGCTTTGAAATACGTCCCCGAGAACTTGTTCCGTTCAGGGCGCCAGTTCCCCAGTTCATCTGTGATGCCACGTTAGCAACACCGAACCAGACAACACGTGGACTCATATCCTGCCTACACTCATTGTGCGCGTAAAAGCTCGACGGGTCATAGACGAGTGGCAGATCCGTGGCAGTGTCCACAGCTGCATTACCGCACCACAGATCGCCATGAACAAGGGACGGCTTGACGGAGCGGCCCTCCGTTTCCAGCGGTCGTAGCAGCCGAGGGATAACCTTTTCGATCATAGCGGTATCTAGACCGTCAAGCTCGTTCCAGGGCCCGCCACGGTCGATAGTTAGCTGAACCATATGCTTAAAACCGTTGGTGAAAAATTCTTCCCAGGTATCGGTGTACCCGTTCTCTTGCGGAAGATCACCGTTGTACGTCACGACGTGAAAGCCAAATTTCCCGTTCGGAGACTTGCTCTCGGCGTGAAGACTGGCGAGTCTTTTACAGAATTCGGCTGGCTCTGGAAGCTCCTCTGCCAGCTCGTAGAATTGGCAGAAGTAGTAGTGAGCGTCTGGTAGCGACTTGAAGGAGCCCCATCCGATCGGTTTCGGAGCGAAGTCTCCCGCAACCGCATGGATCGCCGACGTGGATTCGAATTCGCCTTTCAGAGCTTCTCTGCCATGATGCCCTACTGATACCTGTGACGCCGTTAGCATACGGAGCTGTCATAACCTGGTGACCACGCCGTTGATAGCGGGAATGAAACGGACAGAAAGGTGAGGCTACCTTCATGAAGTAACTTTGCACCTGATCCACATCCTCAATATCTATGCGGTAACTGTGTGCCCAAGCTGAGGATCCATGGCTTGAAACACTTAGAGGACGCCGGAATAGCGGAATTTCTGTTCAAAATACGCATTGAGTTGAGCGCTTCTCTTCATGAGCTGAGACGAAGGACCCGAACCTGATAGGAGGGACGCGTCGATCGCAGTTCGCTTCGCAATGGCCGCAGCATCACCCATAGAACCCATACTGAAGGCGTGAGTCCAGTACTAGGGCGGGCAGAATATATATATATCCGCGACAGTCGAATTATCTATCCCAGCAAAAGGACGGCGTTGAAGCCTTCGTATCTCGAGAGTCAAATAATATGCCATCGCCCTTAGCGCCCGCGGGCGTTGAACCGAAGTTAAATATAAGACCCGACGATGTGCGCTTGTTTCCCTGCCCCGCCCCCAACATGGAGGCTGTACGAGGGGATGATGTGTCCGGCAATTCAAGGCTGGTGCTCGAACCAATACGACTAGGTGTGCACAGCCGAACAACGCATCGTCAGACTACTGCATGAAAAGCGGCTTATCCGCCGCTGTCAACTGGCTCGTCTCAGCCTAGTGGGACGCCACTCCTATGCCGATGACTGAGCCTGACATTGGAGCGTCAACTAGGTGGCTCCAGGAGGCAGGCTGCTGCGGGCGAAACCGCGTGCACCCAGGAAGAGAGCCCCTAACGAGTAAAAGAGGGGAAAATACACCGGTCCCGACTATCCTACTAGCGACTGCGCTTTTGCGTTCTCCTGGGGTTGCATGAAGAATCTCTTTGAACCCCAGAGATGGACAAGGTGAGTTTCCAGTCTTCAGATGCTACTTCCCGTTCCATGCTGAAGTGCATTAGTTTCGGAGGCGTTCCTCAGCAGAGGAAAGCTTTGGCCGACTTGAGAGGGCGTTAAGCGGGTTCAGTATTCACAGGAAAGGCAGCCTCGCCTATGGGCCTACCGACATAGAAGAGAGTAATGCAGACGACAACAATGATTTCAAAGGCCCCCTTGGACTGAATCTCCTTCATTCCGTGCCCGAGCCGCTTATCGACTTTGTTTTCATTCATGGGCTAGGAGGAGGGTCCCGGAAAACATGGTCCAGAACACCGGATCCGTATCACTACTGGCCGAAGGAATGGCTGTCTCGAGATCCAGAATTCGGCTACGTCCGCGTCCACAGCTTCGGGTACAAGGCCGACTGGGCGGAAAAGAAAGCCAGTTCCTTGAATATCCAGGACTTCTCACTGTCTCTCCTGGGGGAAATCCAGTGTAATCCGGATATTCGCCGGAGCCAAGTGAGCGACCAAACCAGATATTCCCTTGTCCCTTGCTTTCTCCTAACCACGTTTCTAGACGAAAATCGTTTTCGTCGCGCATAGCATGGGTGGCATCGTCTCGAAGAAGGTATACAGTTCACTCTTTGTCTAAGCTCCTCTCTTCTCTCCGATGCGCCGGTTCCGGCTGACTCTTCACAGGCATATATTATTGCCCGAGAAGACCCATCCTTGCGAGAAATTGCCAACAGAATTCACACGCTTTATTTCCTCGCAACCCCTCATCGTGGATCGGACCTTGCAAAGACACTGCAAAACATCGTCAAAGTTGCCTCCGGCGCGAAACCCTTCGTGGCCGAGTTGGAGCGCAACTCGACCTCAATTCAATCAGTCAACGATACTTTCCGTCACTTTGCAGATGACCTCCAACTATGGTCCTTCTATGAGACGCTTCAGTCGGGTCTTGGGTTTGCCAGTGCCATCGTTGTCGACAAAGCGTCGGCGACCCTGGGCCTTCCCCGAGAACGGTGCTCACTGCTGTACGCGGATCATAGTGGAATCTGCAAATTCCACAGTCCCGCAGATGGAAACTACAAGACTCTTCGGAACGCGTTCATAACCACGATTGATTCCATCCTTACAGAAATGTCGCAAACAGTTACAGAGACTACCAAAATCGAATATTCGAAACTGATCGAACTGACTGGCGTCGGTGAGCCGCCCATAGACGATTCCATGGCGTTAGCAGAGCTGCGAGTTCCGGGGTCCTGCGAATGGCTGAACGAGAGAGAGGCGTACACAACATGGAAGTCGGCTTGGTCGTTTAGGCAGCCGATATTCTGGCTCACAGGAGACGCTGGGTCTGGGAAATCCGTGCTTTCCAACTTCGTCATCAGTGACCTGGAAGAAAATAATCTCCAGTGCAGCTATTTCTTCTTCAAGCAGGGTAGTGGAAGCAAATCCTCGATCAACTCGTGTCTACTGTCACTCGCGTTTCAGATGGGCCAGAACGATCATACGATCCTGAGACGATTGACCCAGCTGTCCAACGGATCCGAGACGTGGGATCAACTAGATGAGAGGGCCTTGTGGCGTAGAGTGTTTCTCGGTTGCATTTTCAAGGATTCCGACCCCGCGCCGCGATACTGGGTGATTGATGGCCTTGATGAATGCCGCAGACTGCCGGTTCTTATATCGCTCCTTGTCAAAGCACCACCGTATCTGCGCATATTTTTGACGAGCCGGAACAGCCCAGAGGTGTACCAGTCTCTCGCATCCCACAGCGAAGCTATTGAGCACTACTCTGTGCAACCGGAAGACACGTTAGTTGATCTAGGGATTTTCGTCGACTCACGGAATGACTACCTCCCCCCCGGAGACGACGGTAGCCACGAGAACATTAAAGGCAAGATTCTTGAGAAGGCCGGTGGTTCGTTCCTGTGGACATCCCTCGTGGTGCGAGAGCTTGAAGGTGTGTATTCACCTGAAGGCGCAGAAGAGGTTCTCAATGAAGTACCTGCCGAGATGAACGATCTGTACGCGAGATTGCTGGGAAACATACAACGAAAGAGTCAGAAGCTGGCGCAGTCGGTCTTCACATGGACTCTGTTGGCAATGCGACCTTTGTCCCTGGATGAGTTGAAACACGCCATTAAATTAGACACGAACCAGACGGTCCACAATCTGGACAGAGTCATTATGGATATCTGCGGACAGCTGATTGGAGTCGGGCAAAACAGCCAAGTCCAATGCATTCACCAGACCGCGGAGGCCTTTTTACTCCAACAGGAAATAGTGCCGTCTCTGGCGATAGATAAACTGAGCAGTCATTGCAGGATGGCAGAGCTTTGTCTGAGGTCCTTGAATAGCGTTTTGGGGAGAGGCATCGCCCAACGGAAGTCTTCTCGAGCAACTGCCCGGTCTGCCACCTCAAAGTCTGATATCTCAGACTATGCTGCCCTCCATTTCTCTGATCATCTGCACAGGTGTACCACGGAAAATGATAAACTATGGACTTTGCTGGCAGAATTTCTGGAGTACAACGTCCTGGCATGGATCGAGTATCTCGCGCAGACGGGAAGGCTCCAGTACATCCCTCGTACGGCTATAAATCTGAAGTCGTACTTAATGCGCCGTCTGAAGCATATACAGCCATTTTCAAATGAAAGAGAGAACCTGGAAACGTGGATACACGATCTGATCAGACTCAACGCAAAGTTCCGACACGTCTTGACCACCTGCCCGTCGGCGATACACACTGTGGTTCCTGCTCTCTGTCCCTCGGAGTCGATGATATCAAAGATCTACGGCTCTCGCCCGCGTGGGATTATCGTCAAGGGCCTGACAGACAAAGCTTGGGATGAGTGCTTAGCCCGAATCGACTACCCAAACGTCCAGACAACGGCAGTGGCCCATGGTGATCTTTACTCGGCCGTTGCCGTATCAGACGGAACGGTCTACCTTTATCCACGAGATTCGACGGAGGCAAAAGCGACATTGTCGCATGGTGAGCGAGCCAAGGTGCTCCTCTTCAGCCCCGATGATTTATACCTTGCGTCCAGTGGTTTACATAAAGTCAGCGTCTGGGATCTCCACAGCCAAACTCTGAAATGGCGGTTTGATGTACGACATCAGCCCCTTACGCTGGCCTTTAGTAACGATAACAGAATCTTGGTTGCCGCAACGCACGGAAACTATACAATCTCCTGGGATTTGGAAGATGCCGACAGTGAAGAGGAAATTTGGTCATGGACGCGCGGCTTTGAAGAAGCCACGGGTGAGACTAAGCCAGTCCAACCTCCAAGCAAGGCTCTCTTGTCCGACGACTGTTCAGTCCTTGCGGTAAATTACAGAGGAAGACCAATCTATCTGTTCGACTTGAACAACGAGTTCCTCATCGGGTCTTGTCGGCGGCCCTCTGCTATGGCCACAGGGAGGCAGTATGTCGTCGATGCGCTCTCATTTAACCCTAGTCCTGAAATCAACGTTCTGGTAGCATCATACGGGGATGGAGTGCTTGTCGTTTACGACCTATGGACCGCCGAGGCTAGACACCAGACCCCGGATGTTTTTGCGCACACCCTTGCCTGCTCCCCGAGCGGTAGAATGCTTGTCACCGGGAGTTCGCGTGGCACGATTCATATCTTTGAGTTTAGTGGAGCGCAGGGCACGAGTTTGACATTGACGTATCGGATCAATGCGTATGAAGATGGGATCCGGGGAATTGCATTCAGCAAGGATAGTCTCCGGTTCACCGACATCCGGGGCTCTCAGTGTCGCATTTGGGAGCCAGCAGTGCTCCTCAGTAACGACTACGACGAGGGCAGCCAGAGTGAACTCAGCCAGGCAGTAACTCTAAGCGCTAAATCCGTGAGTATGCTTGAAGGGCCCCTTGAAGCTGAGATTACAGCCATATGCGCTCATCCTAGTGGAAAATACCTGTTTTGTGGCAAGCAAGATGGAACAGTCAGCTATTTTGACGTCCAGAGCACCACTCACAGGGATATCCTCTATCAGCATGCATTGAATATTGGGATCACCTGCATTGCTTACAGTGAACGGAGTGGGCTGCTTGTCACGGCGGATGAGTCAAGTCGGGTTATTATGGCGACAATTAAGACCACACCCACTGGCTGCGATCTTGTATCCACAGTGTGTGAGCTGCGCTTTGAGGAGCCTGTTCTAACTCTTCTACTAGATATGAGCGGAACAAAGCTGCTTGTCCGGGGACGACATGTAGCCCAAATTTGGACCACCAATGGTATTAGGACAGGCACCCACATAACCCTAGAGTCTGGAGAGCATTATACAGTACTAAATCATCCTGGAGAGCCCGATGTCTTCATAGTCATCGGCCCCAAGGACTCTGCGGTGTACCCGTGGGGAGTTGATAGGGACACGTCACGGAACGTCGAGAGCAGCCCTTTGTTCCAGGCTTCAGATAGTTGGAACACTGCCAACATGCCCAGAAAATACATTGCAACTCTCAGTCACACACATTCCCACTCGGAAAGGAATCATCAGTCGAAGCTAACGGTTTGGGAGTGCGCCAAAATCACTGCGAACCACGAATGGCCTGAGGAGGTTCCTCTGCCCGACTTTGAACATACATCCAACAAAATATGCCAGATTATCGGCGTCACTGGGGGTCTCATCCTCTTCCTGGACAATGATTTCTGGGTTTGCAGCGTCGATGTGACGCGGTGGCATGCAGACAAGCAGAGTGCACGGCGCCATTTTTTTCTCATACCTGACTGGAAGGCCAGCGGCGATGACTTCTTGATCGAGTACTTGCCAGCGAGACATGAGTTTCTAGTCGTCCGAAGACATGAAGTTCTGGTCATAAGGCGCGGGCTCGATATTGCAACGCCGTTGCAGTAGACTCACGGACGGCTCATGAACCCAGATACTCTACGAGTGGGTGTGAACGCGTAATTCATTTGAAAGGAACTTGGTCGCGATAAACGAATCGAATGGATTAGGGATATATCTCTCAAAACAATGATAGTTAGTTACTGTCGGACTGATTTAGTCAGCCTCACCAGGCAACGCCCAGGTAAGCTGACCGGAACGCTCTCGTTGAAGCAGACCATGGACTCACTATAGACCTCCTCTGATTGAGATCAATGCCTGACAACTGGTTAAGCTCTTGTCTGTGCATTCTATAGACTTACTGTTGCCATCGAGTTGCCATTAAGTGGAAGCCATTGCCTCACATATAAGCATCAGGGTAACCATCAGCTACATCGGGACAACCTTCAACAGGATCTTCTCAGCCCAACCCACTGGCTTCTCCTCAAACAGCTCCTCGTACATTTCAATCTCTCCTTTCATCCCTCCTAAAGTCAAGTCCACTTGTGCCGGTGGAATATATGACGTCTTTTTGAGCAGCTTCCAGCTCACGAACATAACAACATAGAAAAGTATCATAGCATAATCAAGGAAGAAGTACTTAACACTCCAGTTATTCGGCATGTCGACGAACAGATCGAATCCCAACAAAAGCGTTAATACTCCAGTGGAAGTAATGGCCACGTACGAGGCATAGGGTTGAAATCTGCTACGGTTGGGCAGAGTGCTGCGGTCGACGCCCTGGGCCTTCATAGCGCGGTAGAAGTGGATGTATGTCAGGCTGACGGTGAAGTGGTTTAGCAATTGATTCGCCGTGACCAGATCAACGAGGCTGACTTATTGGCTAGTTGTCACGTAGTTTTCATAAGGATGTTGCACGTACTAGCCCATGACTTCTGCGGACGTATTTGAGACCTGAAGCAAAGCCAGGAGACAAACCAGGAGAGCAGCCAGCAGCGCCCAAATCCTGTACAGTTAGCACGAAGTTATTTCATTCAAAGTATTTGGATGCTTACGGAATCCCATTGTCGGCACAATGTCGAAAAACTCGAGGCGCCTTCCCTTCCACAGCCATTCCGCGCAATGACCGCGCTGCTGAAAAGAACAGCGCATTTCCGGCACTCACGAGTGAGATCATAATGCCAGCATTGAACACACTGCCCAACCCGGTAATTCCCAGATTTCGCATGGAGATTACGTAGGGTGAAGCTGCGCCGTTGGAAGCGCCCTCGTCCTGAAGCTGGGCCAGTGTCGGGTCATTATAGGGTATGACGATCGAGATACAGAGTGCGCCACCAACAAAAAACAAAGCCACTCGGACGACAAAAGTTTTGAATGCCCGCTGAAGTACCTTGCGCGGATTCTCAGTTTCAGCGGCCACCATACTGAGATATTCGGGTCTGCTACTGTGAGCTTCGCGCGGAATATGAAAGAGTAAATAGTGGCATCAACCCACAGAACGTAAATCCAGCCTGCACGATAGCAGCTACAATGCCACACAGTCGTCCGCCAGCCCCTGACCCTAGGTACTCGGCAAATGCTCCAGGATTGTTCCAGTAGCGGAAGCCGTACGCATCATGATGGGGATTGCCGCCAACCATGGTCGCCGTGAGAGCCAAGGCGAGCAGCACCTTGAAGATACCAATATAGAATTCAGCCGTACCAAACCGGCGGACGGAGAAGACGTTCAGCATACTATATACTATTTAGTTAGGTGTAGACATGGTGATGCCACTCCAAACCTACAAGTAGATGACCATCACGATAACCACGACGGCTGCAGCAGGCATCTTGTCTGTCCAGTATCCGATCATCAGACTCAACGCCACAATCTCGAAGGGTACCAGCAGTGCCCTGGTCATACAGATGAGCACAATCCATGTCGAGATCGGTTGACGGTCAACAGCTTACATGTTCAAGAAGTAGTTCCATCCCATCGCGAACCCTAAGGCCGAATCCACCCACCTCGAGGCGAAGGTGATCGTCGCGCTGGTGACAGGCATATAACAAACCATTTCCGCTATCTCACTCAGAACTTCTTCTTCAAACGAAATCAAGATGGAGTTAACTTACCATAGCATTCATTAACCGCGAGAATACAGATCCCCCAAATGAAAAATCCAGTAAACAGACCGGCAGGCCCAGTTTTGGGTAGCACATTACCAATCGTCACGAAGATGGCTGTGGGATAGCCAATATCAATCAATATCCGTGGCAGCGAATGTAGAATGAACGTCGACGAACATACAGGTACCGATAGCTGCAGACAAAGCAAAAAGTTGAACCTCCTTCACCCGTAGTTTGCGATGTAGATGCTGAGACCCTCATCGACAACATGGAATTCTCCTTGCTCTGGTACTTCGGATGTGGTCTGAGTCGCCTTGCCCTCAGGGCTCTTCTCTAGGACGGGAGATGCGGACATGATCTATTCTGGACAGTGCAACAGTGCACCACTGATTGCTAAATGAGAAAATTTCGTCGATACATTGGCCGCATATGTATACTGAGCACGGAGAGTTGCCGATGTGCAATGCCATGACTTGGTCTCGATAGTAGCCCTAGATAAGGTCGCAGGGCCCGCTGACCATTGCCATTTAGGGCCTCAATACTTATCATTTCGGTCTGTCCGATGGTGAACAAATATCAAGAGGCCAATAGAAGAGTGGGGTTTCATTAGCGCTTTCCAGTAAAGTTAGAAGCATCAGACAGAGGCGATGCTATTTCATCCGCCGCTCATGACTCTCCTCCCGGTTCGTTGCAGCACAGTCCGCCATCCAGGCCGGTCCTTCATACCCTTATCTCTCTCTCTCCATACGTCCTGGACGACTTCCCATAATGTATGGATACTCCCAACCCGATATTTCTGGATGTCCGTCCACCATGTTCTCCAGAGACGGCGAAACTCCAACTCAGCCTCGCACGCTGCTATGAAACCAGGCCAGACAATAGGAGCCATGGCGCTCCATCCATGCCGAGCTCTGTAAAAGAATTTCAATTCTTCTGTTTCAAGAAGATTAGATACGCAAATTTCACTACAGAACCGTAGTAATATTGCCGAGATACCAGACCGCACATGAACGTAGAAGTATATTACGATGGCAGCGTGGAAAGCTAGAATGTGGCAGAGTATTAACCGACGTGTTCTACCATCATATTCAGCTGTCAAGGAAAGCGTTTCATGCTCAATGGACCAGGCGTTAATAGCTGTCTCCAGGTCAGTACAGTGTTGTTCAAGCTCAAACGGAATCGGCTCTTCGCGGCACCGGTAGTATGCCAGACTCTGCGATAGCTGGATGGTGATGTGCAAATAGGTAGCCAAGGTTGCTGTAGCCCCGTATGTGAACTCCAAGCTATGACCGTCCTGAAGAAAGGGTGAGGATTTAATCAGCTCCTCCAGAGTAGTACAGTCCCCGCCGTTTTCTCCAGTCCACGGGCATCGCACTGGATAGGGGTTCGTAGACCCGGATAATGTACTCATGAACAAGCAGACAGTCAGCAGCTGCCGATGAGTCCGAGATGAGGGACCAGTAGCCATCAGCGATGACTGTAGCTGTTCACAGCCTTCTAGATGGATCCAGAACTCAGTCATCCCGCCTTCCATAAGCTAGAGACTTGTCAGCCATGGTCTCTCAAACAAAAGCACAGGACGTGTCATCTTACGTCAATCGAAACCATGGACAACATCGCTGCAAGAGTTGTATCCTGGTCCTTTTCATACTCTTCTAGAGCCAGCGTCCGATGGAGACTCGTAATAGCTAGAGCTCGATGGAGGTGGCCCAGCTTCTTATAAATAGTATTCTGTGGCAGCTGTCGGTACAAGTGGAAGGCCGAGACAGCCAGCAAAGCATGCGACAATGCAGTACTGCTTTCTGAGGGACTGCTGACACCGACGACTGCATGGCCCGAGGCTAGAGCTCTGGGCACATAAATCGATCGATACGGATTTCGTGGATGGCTAGCTGGCTGCAAGATATCAGCGACGACATGGATATAATTGTCCATTAGCTCTGCCGCGGTCGAATTGGCATATAGTGAAGGTCGAGAAGGCAATAGCAGTCGATCTTCGGGATCTAGCATGACGCTCTCGCTTGACGACGCCGACACGGCGTCATCTGCGAGACCGCTGGGTTCTTCGCCTACACTAAAGTTGTCCCTCTCGACCGGAAAGACACCGAATGGCCCGATGGCGCTCACGGGCCTGTTTCCTCCCACCTGCTCCTCCAGCTTCTGCAGCATGTCGTCGATGTCCTGGCTGGGGCATGATATGGGCAATCGTGAATCATAAATTGCCATGGCTTTTCTTCTAATAGTGCACGGTCTCTCGTTTTCTTGGTCCATCCAGTAGAGATCCACACTGTAGCCTTCGCAGGTCTCGCCGCAGCCCCGGCAACGAGGTCGCGCGTTATCGCATTTGACCTTTCGGCGCCGACAAGTCCAGCACCTGCAGCTACTAGTGAAAAGGTTGAACAATAAATCGGTGCCATTGCAGATTACTCACCCTCCGAAAGTCTTCGTTTTCGGAACTCTTCGGCCCCGTGGGAGAGTCATCGCGGCCGCAGCGGTAGAGCAGCTAGATGACGCTGAGCGGGCATGGGATCGCGTGAAATCGTGAGGAGAAAGCCTCAGCGAGCGCGCATTACAGAGATAAATAATTTATTGGGCGATAAGATTACGCTTATGGGGGTCATTGGGGCGCAATCTGCGGGGGACGTTTGCTGATATGAATCACGGCAATCGTCAGCGAGCCTTTATCAGCTTCATGTGGAGCAGGCATGATGGCAAATACTTGATGTCTCGGTGTGCCCAACGACCAGGGTGTCATTATAAATGCTCGTTATCGGTCAACAGGACCGTCGGTCGTTCTCAGGCTGCATTTCTTGTCGTCCTGGGAGTCGCCATGCACGCAATCCTGATGTCTCTCTTGCTTGGGGTGAGGGCGCTCGCACTCAATGTAGGGCCGGAATACAGCCACCCGATCGAAGGTAGTATAGAAACCCCTTGCCAGGGCTATGCGGGCAGCTAATTGATGTGTCCCAGACCTTGATAAGGATCTCCCCTTCTCTCAGCCCGTCACTTTCGCTCATCTCGAATGGCAGCGATGTCTAGCACCTTCTCACGAGACAGTAAGCGCACAATCCCGTCTTCTGCTGGCATCTACTGGAAAATGTGCTAACAACACAGCCCCTCGACATCGCCATCCTGGGCTTCCCCTATGACACGAGCACTTCCTACCGTCCCGGGGCCCGCTTCGGCCCCAGAGGCATCCGCGCTGGATCCTCGCGTGAGAAGAAGGGCCGCAGCTACAACACAGTTTGGGGCGTAGACCCGTATGAAGAGGGCCTGACCATCGTCGACTGCGGGGACATCCCAATCACTCCCTTTGATGCCGCTCATGCCTTCAAGCAAATGGAGCAAGGGTACAGACAAGTTCTGTACCACAAGACCAATGCGACGAGTGGTTGGGAACATCCTCGCATCGTAAGCTTGGGTGGGGATCATTCTATTGTTCTTCCAATATTAAGGTCGCTGAAGACGGTGTACGGGCCTATTTCGGTCATCCACCTTGATTCTCATTTGGATACTTGGGATCCCTACGAGGGGTACACCGGAATTGCATCTGAGCAGTCAGCTCTGACACATGGGACATTCTTCTGGCATGCCGCACGCGAAGGGTGCATCAACAAGGGAGCCAGTGTGCATGGCGGACTGAGAACGAAGTTGTTCGGGCCCGGAGACTACAGGATCGATGAGCAAGTTGTGGGATTCCACCGTATAGAGGCACATGAAATCGACGAGATTGGCGTCCAGGGCGTAGTAAAGAGGACAGTGGATGTGGTTGGCAACAATCCTGTTTACTTGTCAATTGACATTGACGGTAGGTCTCCTCAAAAGGACCCATGTGAACAGCTTCCCTTTCTCACAGTCTACAGTTCTCGATCCAAGCATCGCCCCTGCAACAGGGACTCCCGAGTCTGGCGGATGGACCACCCGCGAGCTGAAACGCTATATCAAAGGACTCGAAGGTCTGAACCTGGTCGGAGCGGACGTTGTCGAAGTCAGTCCGCCGTATGATTCTGCCGCAGAAACAACATCGGTTGCAGCGTCTGATTTGATTGTGGATATCCTTGCCGCGATGACGAAGAAGAAGAAGCCTACCATGGCAGGTTTAAGCCAGAAACACAAAGATGAGCTGTGACTATCCTAATGATCTTGCATTAGCAACGTTTGTTTATTATATTAGTATTATTAATTAGTAAACAGGGTAGTTTAACTAGCCCAATATACTTTGCTAAAGCCCTTGCAAAGAAAGCTCCTCAAGGATACCAGTCAAGTCCCCACACATGCGCCTTCTGGAAGGACTGCATCCCATGCATGCTACTATCATTCACTTGTGGTTGGTGTGGGTGCCCAGACTTTGAAAACTCTTTTCAGGGGAAATCCCTGTCTTCAGAGCGTGTTTGCAACAGATATAGGTTGAATTAGGACAGAAAAAATCAGAGACATGATTAACTCAACAAGAGCTTTAAGATGGTATAGGTATCGAGGGCGTCGAGCCCCCCAAAACGCAGGGTTTGATCCAACTATCTGGCTACGGCGTTGAGACCACGTGACCTCCAGCTGTGAAATGAAAAGCCTTGGCAGAGTAATTCGAGCTTCAAGCAGATCGACGAACAGGCAGCATTCCCGCTTTCTTCATGCTGGTCGATCGTGTCTGGCTCTAGGTTAAAGGCTAGGAATGCAGACACACCCGCGGAAGCTCACGTCTCATGCCTTTGGCTAGAGAACAAGGAAGAGTCGCCTCCTGAAACGACTGCCATGGCTGCTGCCAGGGTCATTCTCCCTCTTCTTGGCGCATTTGTGTTCTATGCCATTTTCTACTTTTCCTATGCCAATGGTCTGCATGCACTTGGTCTCGAGGCCGTCGCTGCGCGGACACTCACAGACACGGATGAGCCGCTGCGCACCGTGTACACTGGGGTGCAGAAGCTGGACCACCTTCTCACATTTCTGACGACGTTCTTCTGGCCTGCTGTCGACGGGAATAATCCTGCCTTGACCCTGCATTCCATTGGATTCTCGGGGGCGTTCGGTGCGGCCGGGGTTCTGGTAAACTTGGAGGCGTGGAGAAAGGGCAATGCTTGGTCGTTGACTGCTGCGTTGTAAGTTATCTGTCTACTCATCCGTAGGATAGAGGCAGGCGCTGATATCTTCAAAGTTCCTCGATTTTCGGGCTCGCGGCGCAGACCATGACCTTTGCGTTTGCGGTTCCTTTGTATGGGACAATCCAGCTGTACAGCTCTATCACTGCCAACCTGCCCTCAGCAGAGAACATCCGCGTTCCCCGCGCAGTCCTCGATGCCATTCCCCTGGTGTTCATTATCGGCTACATGGTGCCCACCACTCTGATGATTTTGCCGCTCTCGGAGACCATCACAGCCGATCTGAGGCAGATTTTCATTGCTCTCTGGCAGCCATGGCCGGTGTATGTTTCCATCCTCTTAACGACTGCCTACATCATTTCTATCCCGTTCGTGAAAGACGAGCAGTCCGTCGCGGGTGATCGCGCTACTCTGCGCTCCCTCCGTGGCGCGTACGCCTTCGCCTTCGCCCAGGCAGCAATCACCCATCTGACCACCTTGATCGTTTCATTGGCGACGGTCGTGGCGCCAACAATTTTCAAAGACGAGTTCCTTGAGGCGCTGCACCCGTTCAGCGTGTTCGTGGTTCGTCTCCCGTGGACGCCCGGGTTTCAGGTTGAATCGATTGCGGAGGGTGTTCATGTTTTTCTGCGATGGGATTACCTGATTGGGTCGACGGGGGTGCTTGTTTGGGCACTGAGCCTGCATAACGTCGCTCATCGAGCTGTATATGGCGGTGCCGATTGGGTTGATCTTTTAAGGAAGGTATCTCTGTTGTCTTTGGCGGCGGGGCCTGTGGGTGCAGCGGTGGAACTGTTGTGGGAACGCGACGAGCTTGTGCTCAGCAAGACGGCGAGTAAAAAGGAGACAACGAAGGAGAAGTTTTGAGTGTAGGCATGGCAAGTGCGCGCTACGAGATATATATGCCTTGAGGCTACATGGACCTTATAGGCAAGTATGACGATCAGCAATGTAGGAACCGAACAACATCATGATGATCGAATTGCATTATATCATCCCGAAACCTCATTTTTAATCTCATGCCACCTAGGGCATGACACTACTCGCCCGGTAAGACATTTTCATCGCGATTCACATAGAACATCGCCATCGTAGCATCCACCAGGTGGTCCAGGCCATTCGCTCCCTTCTCGGCAATGGTGTTTTCAATGCTCCTCCGGCTCTGCAGCAATTTCTTCGCAACGTCAGCCCATCCCACACTCTGCTTCTCAACATTGACTCCCGGCAGTGAAGGATTAATATCCACTGGGAGCAGTTTTCCATTCTGCTTCCGGATCTTCCCATCCACGATGACGGTTTCGATATCACTGACAGACGAGTGAAGCACGATAGCAGCCACAGGGTCCTCTTCAGACGCACACACCATCGCAGGACTCAAAGCGTCAAATATGACAAGATCCGCAAGCTTCCCCACTTCAATCGACCCGATCTGATCCTCACTGCGGAGCGCACGCGCTCCCTGAATAGTAGCCAGTCGGAACGCGTCCTGCACGGACAAATTCAAAGACTTTGGCCCCTTATTGTCGAGGATGAGTTTTTCGTTCCGACGTGCTCGCTCCGCCTGCAGTGCCAGGTGCATTTGCGCGACTATGGACCCGGTATTATTGCTCTGGCAGTCAACGCCCAACGAACTGATATCACGGCAGTTCTTGTTGAAGCAGACCGGGTACCCGTGTCCCATTTGCAATTCCGTGTCGGGCGTCGAGGAGATCCATGCCTTGGCCTTGGCCAGTTTCTCAGCGTCCGACGCAGTCAGGTTCGTGGCGTGTGAAAGGATGATATCTGAAGACAGCAATCCATAGTTGTCGAGCGCATCCACGATGGAGTGTCGACCTGAATATGGTTTAGCAAGATATTACGCACTACTAAAATCCAGAAGGGGGGGGGGATATAATTACCGAATAAGCTCCCCGGGACATAATGCGCCGTGATCGCCTTGACACCTGCTTTCCGCGCACGCTGGTATAGAGGGACCACGATGTCCTTCGGGAGGAAGAAGCCGTCAAAAGCCAGTCCTACTTGCACACGACCATCTGCATAGGGAGCATTGGTGGCCAGTTGCTCGAGCTGCTCTATCATCCAGTCCTCCAGCATTTGCCCGTCGACCGTAAGTTGTGGGTGCCATTCCTTGATTCTCACCGTAGGCGTACAGCAGAATACCAACCGAAGGCCGGAGGATATAGAGGCTTGAAGGCCATTGGACACTGCAATCAAGATTAAGCTAGTCCACCATACACGGATTATCGATGGATAATGGATAACAGACCATGTTCGGACGTGCTACTCATATGCGCATGATCGAGTACCGTGGTCGTCCCGGCATCCAACGCCTCCAGACACCCGCCCAACTCACCCCAGAACACGTCTTGGGGCGTATAGTTCGTGAACTGCATACCGCCTATACCCCTATCAGCAGGGAAACATCCACAATATACCCACGGGCAATGTGGCTTGCTTACCAGTTGGCATATATTCCAACAGTGAATGATCTGCATGTCGTCCTTTCAACTGCGTCTGCCACAGGTGATGGTGAGTATCGATGAACCCTGGAGAGACAATCTTCCCCGTACAATCGATGACTTGTGTCTCCGGTGAGGGCAAAACTATGTCAGGCGCGATCTGCTTGATCTTCTTGTCCTGGACGAGCAGGTCGTGGTCTCGGAGGGGCACCACGTAGTCATTTGGTTGCCCCGACGGGACGAGGATCGTCGCCTTCTTCAAAAGGATAGTTCTGCCCATGTCTGGCCTGCGCGACTGCAAAATATTGGCCGCAAGATTCAATAAAAGCTGTTTCAGCTGAGATCCGGGAGATCCATTCTATCTATAAGACCCATGGTCCATGTTGAAATGTCCCTCACTCGATTGATAAGCGTACGCACTGTGTTCCATTCAGCTGCCGTCAGCTTATGCAGGGTGTCAATGCGATCATGGAGGGAATACAAGAAACTCAGTAGTGGTACGTGAATCAGGCCTCCAACACCTCGTCCGGGAAAACTTTCTACGAGAGTTTCAGTTTGAACTTGAAGGTGGTGATCACCCAGAGGCTGTTCAAACCATTAATATGTATCACTTCAAGCACACCTCACTTTACACTTCAAAGACTGATTGTTCATGATGTTTACAGCCACTAAAACTTTATGATAAGCAGGCTCCTGCCTGGTGAAGGTCTAGTGGGGAACGCCCTCAGGAATTTTCAGCCCTCTGCTCACCTCGTATCCAAAACAGGAAGAACAGAGCTACCATGTATGACGGCACGGACAACCGAAGTGGTCATGGATTGATTGGAAACTCTATTTATGGATTTCCGGCCTGTCTTTCCTCCGGCGCCTTCTAGGATTCCACAGATAGTGCATTCGTAAGGCCTCCAAAGAGCACTTTAGAGTCTGGGTAGATCTTTGCTGCACGAGTGGAACTGTGGTCAAGTCCACATATAGGTCATCCAATAACAGTGGGAAAGCGATTAGCAATAGCGTAACAGGTATACAATAGATAGCTCCGATTCGTCTCCCCCCGCATTTAGGCGGAAGAAGAGGTCTGCAAGGATGGCGGAAGAGCCTAGGTCTTAGAATACAGACACCTTTGTCACCACTCACGAATCGATCCATCGGACTCGTAGAATTCCCTGCGCTGCCAAGGCTCGGTCTCTTTGCTGATTCTCCGCACTAATTTTTCGCCAGCCTCTGTTCCCAGGCCTGCTGTTATACATGCAGGCCCACTGTAGACAACTACCCGCTTACCTGCTCGTTGGAGCTGCTTGGCCAAATAGCGATATGGTCTCCCGCCTTGGACTTTGTCAGTCGATCTCCCCCAGATTGATATTTACGTTAATGCAGGCCCGTTAGTGTTGTCCCAAGTCTTGTATATTTTCGTTATACAGCGCGCCTTGATCGGAAAATCGTTCTGGCAGTTCGAGGATCTTACCGAAGCCGAACAGGGCTCTCTCATACGTACCCTTTCGCTAGGTGGCTGTTCCTCCATGGAAAAAGCTGATTGATAGACAGCCTGCTGCGCCTGGAGTTTGAAATCGTTCTTTATGATCTCTTTGTAGCCCGCTCTCTAATTCATGAAGGCATTCTGTGTGGCGCCGTCGGCATCATCTCCTCGGCCACTTGACCAGTAACGAACAGCCCTCAGCCTCTGCAGGGGTTGCATCGACATGGTCCGATCAGATAGTCGGCTCCTGGGGCCCCCAAGGCCTAAAATGATGCAATGAGGGTCTTCCAAGCATTTGCCATTGATTCCAGGTTTTGAAGGGCCACCCATAAGCCGTCCATGTTGACCGAGGGGATCGCCATCGCCACAGGTTGAGAATATAAATCCGCCAAAGCGTGGCTTTCTCGAACTCCGCTCTTCCTCTTCGGCTGCCCCAGAAGATAGCCATTCAAAGCTCCTAGTAGTGTAGAGCAAGCATTAGTGAGTCCAGGTGGTGATATGTACCTACCTGATTAGAAATTTCCTGTTGGATATTTCTATTTCTGTTCTCAATATCGGTCGAGTCGCCCTGGTCTAGTCTATCGATATGTGTAGAATCTGATACCAGAAGCATAGATATATTGCCCTATTGTACAAGGTATCGCGCCCACGCTATGTAGGTTGAAGTTAAACATGAGAGTGTCGTGGCTGTAACACTGTCTAGGGATGCTCGCTCCAGGAGCTAGTTATCACAAAGTTTGGGGTGAATGTCCACATTGCTATTTTCCATAACGCTGATTGTTCAGCGAGCATGAGGGCCACCCTTTCAATAGTTTTTTTAAATTTGTTTCAAGGGCGCTTTACAGAGAATATACTATTGCAAGGGAGGACAAGCCCTGGAAAGCCAGTGGCAACACTCCTAAGAAAAGATAATAACTGTTGCTCCCCTTGTTTGCAGCCCATCTGCATCATACCATTATTCACTCCGGACGCTGCATTTGCAAATATATCGCTAGAAGTCCTCAGGCTAATTCACAAACCAGCCTCGGACCTTACAAGGAGGCTCACCCCCAGGATCGCAGTACCTTGCCTTTTATCATAACTTGAAGAGTGTGAAGGCGTTGTGTGTACAGCACCGACTGCTGTAAAATCCTTGAACTTGGTCTATGAACTGGATGAGCAGGTCCTTCCAGATTACTTCAACCGCCACTCGGCAGGGCAGCCCTGGTCGAATGGGTGTCTTCTTAACCACCACCTATGAAGTATCCCATGTGATTAGAGACGCTTCCCAGGACTCTATGAGCATAGATTGAAAGGGGCAGAAGTCAAAAAAACAAATAGTAATCATCTTACTTGCACAGAGAATAATCTACCAGGGAGAGCAGCCCAAGACTAACTGCAATCTGGGCCTTCGAGCTGTTCTGCCAGTCGATTCCCCAGCTTGCAATGGCCATGGTGATTAGGACCACCAAAAGTGCATTTCCCCAAATCACAGGGTGGGTTGGATTCCGCTTTATAATCTCGACAAGTAGAGGAACCTGGCGGTTTTGGGAAGCATATATTTTCCAGGCCTCATATTTTACTTCTGGTGGCAGAACTGCTGGAGGATGAACTCCAAGTGAGCAGTCTGATTGCTGTATAGAGTCCTCGACCTGTTTCCGTAATTCCTCAATGGTAGGATGTGGTGACTCTGCAGACATTTGTAACTGTTGAGCGCTGCCAGAGGCATTATGTGTTGCCTGGCGCTTGCGATCCAAGGACGATTCAGGAGGCATCAGCGGCGGTAGAAAGCTGTGGACAGAATCCAAAATATCTGGGTATTTTGCAAAAAATGACACACCTTCCTCTTGGAGGGGAGGAGCTATGGAGAGATTGAAGTTCACGAGTGAATGACGATGGGAAGAAGATGACAGATGTACATGCGGATGACCGAGTTAGGAGTGTGGCGGTTTCATGACTGCCTAGTCTCCGAAATAGTAACAATAATGGATCCGCACAACACAGGCAGAACAGGACGATCGTCGCCGGAGAATGGATGGCACTATATGTAAATGATAAGGTTTATTGCCGGTCCCGGTTATTCCAAATCCCCTACCATGCTAGCTAACCAGTTAACAGTTAGTTATTATTTACTTCCGAAGAAAGTTCAGGTCATCGTACGGAGAGCAGAATTTCGGATGCTGCACTCATTCAAGCTCTACTACTCCTATGAAGATGAAAGCAGAGGTTAGAATAAGAAGAGAGATTATGTACCACTGGAAATAAAGATTAGAATAAGTAGTAAGTAGTAAGACCAAACTTAACGCCTGTTGTCGGCTGCTCGTCGAAGCTCCTCGAGAAGGATCGCATGAGACAAGCCCATGAGGAGTTCTATATATCCATTAGGATTGTAATCTACATCCAGTCCTCGTGCAATATGACTCAAAGTGCAATTTCTTCATCACAAGCCATCCGACTTCTTTTCCCTCTGACTAGGCTGCTTTCTTCCCCTCAATATCCCAATTTGTTTTGTCGAGATAGACGGCCAACGCAAAAACGCGGTAATTATCTGCATTTTTAAGCTGAGATTCTGCTGGCACCATCCCAACACGCGTGCTCTGGGCTAAAACAAAGGTTGCCTCCCATCCGTATGCCACTTCACCAGAGATAACTTTGTCCGTGACTGGTTGGAGCAAGAGAAATCAGTTCTGCCATCTGGGATATCTTCCAAGAGAGTCGGAGTGTGTTAACTTACTGCCTTCATCAATATAGTGCATCATCTCATGCTGAAATATTGCCCCCGGGTTGTACGAATAATCGTCGATCGAGGCTCCGACTGGAATAGTATCCTGGTTGTTGGCTACTTCGGTAAGTGAAGTTTTGGCGAAGCAAGGATCACACATCATGATCAGTTTGCTCTTTGCGAAGGTCGTAGCCCCCGGCCCTCTGTCCTTGCAGAGGGGCTTGCCGCTATTTTCGTTTATACTTGTTGCGATCAAACTGTTTATGTCATATTTCCCGTCGTTATCTTTCTGAGCAAAGTACTGGGAAAACCACAGCTGCCCGGCTGGAAGGCTGCGTTAGTAGTTGACAAGATGGTCCAGAGAGACTGAGCAGCACATACCAAGCTTCTCGGACGTGTAAGGATCAGGGTAACCAAGGTCGCCAAATGTGGTTGCCAACTTCCAATCCTCGTCTCCACAGACTAGCTTCCCACCGTCAGCGACGCTGCCGCTATTCAACTTGGTATTAGCCTGCTCGTAATACCCTAAGAATGAGAAAAGGGGTCAGTGACATATATCCATCTCAGAGGGGGACGACAGAGCACTCATATACCTTTGGCCTTTTGTAATGTCCCAATGTCGTCCGAACTGATGGTAATTGTGCCTTTAAACCATCCGATCAAAGTGTTCTTGAGGGTGATGCCCCAGATAGCACTGGCTATCTCGGCAAACTTCTCGTCCTGACTCCCAGTCTTGATGTTGCCGCCGATAAGCGTGTTGAGGACTTGTATTGCCTTTGTATTAAGCTTTGCAGCATCTTGTACCATTGAGTCCAGATCTTTCCCGCCACAATTTCCGCCGGTGCCAGAGGGAATCGTCTTGAAGAGGCTGGATGCAGTAATATCTGCGCGGGCCAGCCCAGCGAGCAAATTGACCACAACAGCCGCTATGACAGCGGCCAGGTTTAACAGCTTCATAATGAGTGACTGGTACGATGATGTCTCTGTCCCTTCAGAACAAGGCGAGTCTGAGAAGCGGGACGGCCTTCATATTAATAGATGCATCTGCCACGGTCTGGTCAGCTGGAACTGTGCGCGGAACCTTTGACGACCGCTATCTTAGTAGCTAACCCTATCCTACCCCTAATTAGTTGTCTCACTCACCAGCCGCTTTCAGTGCTGATCCCCTGTTTTTTGCGCCGTCTGTTACAGTGAAATTACTTTATAAGCACTATACTGCTCATTATTATTTTCTCTGCCGGCGTCTACAGAGTGATAGAATACCCGAGCCGCAACATCTGACCTTACGAGGTTAGACACTGTTCGCCCTGCGAACTATAGCGCCGCGAATGGACCCTCATACGCCCAGGTGTGGAGCTTCGCTGACACGGAGTTCCTCCCTCCGACAGCCTCCGGCAGGCCTGTGGGTCGGGCGTTTAGATATCGAGGGCCGGTGCAGAGCTACTAGCAATCTAAATCGCCCCGAGCGAGATCTGCAGGACCATATCTCTCTCATAGCGCTGACATGTGGTCAAGCCTTTGCCCTCCCGTCTTACGCACGCTGAATTGAGTTTAATTGCATCGTGAGACCTCAACCCCTTTAATTAGACTATCCCAGCCGTGGTGAGCGTTTCCACTGAACATATCAAATCTTCCTGACGGGTAGTTCGTCGCAGGACGCGGGTCCGTTAATTAATTAATCTGACAGTCATGTTAGCGCTAACGGCAGGGCGGCCTGCCGTTCAACTGCAGTCCTCGTTCACTCCACTGCATGGAAGGGAGGCCAACAAGGCGCGGCACATCTTTATAAAGATAGGCTGGGGATTCCCGCCTCTGCGAGGCCGCTGAGGGCAGTCATTTTCAAAGCTTCGCTTCATCATGTCCTTGTCATTCGTTACTACTATCCTCCTGGCTCTTGGGCTAGCCAGTACCCCCTTTGCGGCCCCGGCCACAACGGGAGAGGTGATTTATTCAGGGCATACCGAATCCTACTCCATTCCTTCAAGTGGGATTGTCTATATCGGCTCTTCGACACTCTCTGCGCAAGGTTCGGCCCTGACCCTAGACGGCATTTCATTCTCTCTGGGCAGTTCTGCAGAGCTGTACTATGGATCGAGCACAACCGAACTCGGCGAGAGTAGCATTCCTTCGCCAACTACTACGCCTTCCACTCTTTCGACAACTTCGTCTGTGTCTTCCACTCCTTCAATATCTCAACCAGGCTCTGTGCAGCCTACTACCACGCCTGGGGCTGTGAGTCCTTCTGGCTCAACCACGCCCTCTGCGTCTCCAAGTACTTCTACTTCAACTACACCCTCTGGATCTCCGAGTACTTTTACTTCAACCACACCTTCCGTCTCTCCGAGTGCTCCTGGTTCAACCACTCCCTCTGCATCTCCGAGTGCGCCTGGTTCAAGTACACCATCGGCGTCTCCAAGTACTTCTACTTCAACTACACCTTCTGGGTCTCCGAGTGCTTCTGGCTCGACCACGCCCTCTGCGTCTCCAGGTACTTCTACTTCAACTACACCCTCTGGATCTCCCAGCACTTCTACTTCAACCACGCCCTCTGCATCTCCTAGTACTTCTACTTCAACCACACCCTCCGGGTCTCCGAGCGCTCCCGGTCCAAGTACACCATCAGTATCTCCAAGTACTTCTACTTCAACCACGCCCTCCGGGTCTCCGAGTACTTCTGGTTCGACCACGTCCACTGGGTCTGTGAGTACTTCAACCACGCCCTCCGGGTCGCCAAGTACTTCTACTTCCACTACACCCTCTGGGTCTCCAAGTGCATCCGGTCCAACAACCTCGTCTGGCTCAGCGAGTACGTCGGGATCTACTACTGGGCTCTCCTCAGCGACGTTATCAACAGTTCCATTCACGACGTACCAACCACCATCAACAACCATTACTGGAGGCGCGGCTGAAACTTCTGCAGCTGACAATATTTCACCAATATTTATTGCTCTATACAGAGACCGGGACTTGCTCAATAAACCGGACCGGAAGCAAGAGTACATAAATTATGTGAAGTCCTCTAAGTCACAGGTTCAGTCTTTGCTCGATGATCTGTCGGATAAGCCTCCCACCGATGTTGGGTGCTCGGGGGTTTCGAAGAGACATATTAAGAAGAGAGGATTATTCTCTACTATTTCTAGTCTCGCTGGGGATGTCGGAAAGCTTCTTAGTTGCTCCGAGCAGATTCTAAGCAACTTAGAGGACGCTGTTGTGGCGCCTGAGCCGCCGACTTCCGAGATCGAGGACCTGACTGATGCACTCAAGACGATCAGCGAGGATTTAGACACTGATGAGAATAATCAATCGACAGCCACTACGACGGGTCCAACCACCACCACTGGAACCACCTCAACCTCAACCTCTTCATGTTCAACTCACACTGAGTTGCAGGTGACTATCCGATGCGTTCCAACTGTATTCACGTCCAGCAGCTCTGTTGTCACAACCTCAACTTGCTCTCCAGAGACTACTGTCACGACCCGTGGTTGTTCCGTTACTGGATTTACGACTACCACCACCGCCTCAACATCTGTGTCCACCCTAGCGATGCCCAGCCTGGAGACTGGGTTTAGTGACAACTTCAGCCAGATCCCTGATTTAGGAAATCAAATGGCTTCCTTTACGGCTTCACTCCTGAGTGAATGGGCTCAGCTTAGCACCCCTCCACCGTCGACTCCGGCGTCTACACCAACGCCTAGCAACACATCACCACCGGTCTCTTCTACTGCCAGCACATCGTCGACAAGCGCGTCATCAGCAACATCCACCACGTCGCAGACGACCTCGTCTGCCTCAGAGACTACTACTAGTAGTAGTAGTAGTAGTAGCAGTTCGTCTTCATCATCAACAACGACATCGTCGGCAGCAGCTACCACCACCACTGCGCCGCCAACCCCTACCGGCGCCCAGACTGAAGATTACAATATGTGCCGCTATGTTGCCGATGGTAATTGTACTCTTGCTGTTGTCTTCGACACAACGTTCTTCATAAGTCGTTTTAGTTACGAGCCTCCTACATACAACACCACCGCACATGTATTCGATCAACATTGCTACAGTATCCTCGCTAGCGACGATCCGGATCCCTACCTTCCCTACACGGTGCTGGACGCTGAAGGTCATTATAATCTTCCTATTCAGGGCAAGAAATACTTCCTGGTCCTCGATGGCAAGTTCCACAGTCAAACACAGGGCTTTGATTTCTCGTATGCCGATTTTGCCAGCAACGTGCACGATGGATGTGACTGTGAGCAAGATGGTAGTAAAGGTGTCGCCTGCCGGTGCCCTTTCGTGTGTAGCCAGGAGTAAGAGGCGCTTCATGGTGGGAGCTATTATTGAGGTCTTGTATCCGGCCATTTTTAATTTCTAGTAGTCTGTTTTGGTGCCCATGCAGTTTATCTTTGTCTGTCCTTGTACTACTGTGAACCCACTCCCTAGGCAATTGGAATCGTTGTATTTATATCAATAGGGTTTGGTCGACGGATCGGTCTGCGGTTAGTCGTAAGCTAGGAATCCTTGAATGGTACTAATTAATTTAATACCCCCGTAGACCCTGTTGTCTTTGAGTGATTATTCTACGAGATGGCAAGTTATGATCGTAGACGAGGTGGAGTTGACGTTCCATGTGAGGCGGATGTCTATATAGGACTTTGGAACACCGCAGTAAAACCCTCGTCCGTGTTGCCTTATTTAGTTCACTTATGTCCCTTGCGCCTACGAGGGTTAGTCAGATGAGAAAAGGTCGCGAAAGAACTATGATATGCTATGCGCAGCGGCTTGTTGCGATCGGGCGCTCTAATCCGTTGATCGGCATCCCTGGAAACCAGATTCCGGTTACAAGAGAGGACTCAGACGGGGACAGATTAATCGGGGCGCCACCGGATCCGAATAGTCGCAGTGTAGCAAAGAAAAGACCGGTGTGGCCTTTAGAACAGTCTGCGGCGTCCCTGGCAGCAACCCCTGGAACAAAGGTGCCAAGGACCCTGGACTTCCGGACAAAGACAAGCTTTACTGGGCACCAGGGCTCCCTATGTCCTGAAAGGTAGTGGCTGATAGCCCCATGGAAATAGTTCTCAGGGAAGACATAAAAAAGGCAACTTTCCGATTGGGTCCGGGGCAATTTCAGCCCGCGATCGATGTGTCTTTGCCCAACCCTCCTTGGCTTAATATCTTCAGGGCGGCTGACGGAGCAGCCCTTTCGGTTGTGACGCCCGCGACGGGGCGCCACGGAGGCTTGGACTGGTCTAGCATAAACGTGCAGACAGTTCTGGGCATGATCTACGCTTGCCAAGGAAGGTTACTCGTCCTGTTTATGATATGACAATTAATGTGCGCTTGAACGGGATCTCTGGATTATTATTACGGTACATTGCCCGACAATAGATGTATCGATCTGATAGGGATAATCGAGGACTCAAAACCTCAAGGTTCAGGAACGACGCAACCCTGTTGATAGCGCCGACCCGTGCAGAGGTTTGCAGCCCTCATTGGGCCCCGAAATCTAAACTCTTTCCGCGTCTCCTTGGCCCCGTGGATGCCAAGTTCCCCTGCGTGGAATCATATTCGCTGCGTTGATGGTGAGCCCGCGCTGCTGGCTCAGTGTCCAAACATCCATCGCTGTCTCGTCTCGGCTTATCTTCTCATGCTGCCGGGTTGCGGAGTTCGACCCTGTGCATATGTATCCTAGTGGCAGACTGTGAAGGCCATTATGCTTCACGTGGCGATCACAGCGTCTGTGATAGCATCAGACTTCCTGTCCAGCACTGTGGATATACTATCTTCCCATGGCTATCTGCTTACCGGGGCAGTGAATAGACAGCAAATGCTACGGAAAACTCCCGAAATGTGCCAGTAGTAGGTGAATTTCTCTCTTGCGGAGGAGTATTAAAATCAGGCATGGACGGAATCTGGCGAAGTCCAGTCGATATGCATCTCTCCCCTCTCTGCACCGGTCACGTCGGAGTTGATCTGCGCCCTCCATGCCTTTCCCCCCTGTCCTACTGGTGCTTAGCCTGCTCGAGTCGCTCACTTTCGCCCTGGACCTGTCGCCCCACGTTAACGTTTTGTAAGTTAACCGTGATGTCCGTCTTGGCCTGCTGTCCGTTCTCACCAAGCAATCCTAGCGAAGGCACCGAAAATGGCGGGAATAACTTCCCTGGCGTGGCGCGCCCTTTCGGCGTCGTCAAACTCGGGCCCGACTTGTACGATGGCCATAGCGACGCATATTCCGGCTACCTCAGCTCGGGGAACTTCTCCGGCTTCAGCATGATGCACGAGCAAGGCACCGGAGGAGCACCCAAGTACGGAACCGTTGCTCAGCTACCTCTTGTTGGCAACATTACCCAGCCTCTTTCGAACCTGACGGTTCCCCGTTCCGGGGTGGACAGTGGATCGGTAGGCTATTACCATGCTCAGACGGCCCAGAATGTCAGTGTTGAATTAAGTGCGTCGACACATGCGGGCATCTATCGCTATCGCTTTCCCTTGGAGCAGCAGGGGAATGTCCTTGTTGATGTTTCGCATGTTCTCCCTTCGTTTCGGGGCCAGGGTCTCGGACAGAACTACAGGGGAGGCAATATCACCGTCTTTCCTGATGGACACTATGAAGGCCATGGCATGTACGACAATGGCTGGAACGAGGCTCCCGACTGGACTATTTACTTCTGTGAGTCTTCCATTTGCTGAAGCGTCTATCTATGTCCAATCTAACTGCGTAGGTGGTTCCTTTGACATTCCTCCGTGGACTCGGAAGGTATTTGTAGCCACGGATGAATCAGGCAGCGTCGAGGTGCCTGGTCTCTCTGCAAACTCGACGGACGGGGGCACCAGGGTGGGCGCGCTGTTCTCCTTTCTGGTGCCGGAGGTCGTCTCCCGTGTTGGTGTCTCCTGGATCTCCACGGAACAGGCCTGCAGAAACGTCCAGGATGAAATTCCAAGGTTCAAATCGCTTGATTTCGTGGTCAGGGAAGCGAAGGCTGAGTGGAACTCCAAGGTACTGTCTAAGATCACTACCACCGCTAACAACACAACCAGTCTGTCGCTGTTGTACACCTCACTTTACTTCATGCACCTCATCCCGACTAATCAGACCGGTGAGAATCCGGGCTGGACATCCACAGAGCCATATTACCAGGATATCTTCACATTTTGGGTTCGTCCAGAACTTTAATTCTCTCGGTATCCCTATGGTTATGTGCAGGCAAAAGCTGATCGTAGCAGGATCTATTCCGGTGCGGGACAGCGCTGATGCAGGTCTTACAACCGACGGCCTACGAGGAACAGATCCGATCATTGATCGACATTTGGCGCCATGACGGCTATCTGCCCGATGCACGCTCATCTAACTACAATGGTCGCTCGCAGGGCGGTTCGAACGCAGACAACGTGCTGGCCGACGCCTACGTCAAGGGTGTCCGCGGCGCTGTGAACTGGGAAGACGGATACAGCGCAATGGTCAAAGACGCTGAAGTAACCCCAGCAAATTCCCCAGTTGATCCCATGGCGCCGGATTCATCCACTCACGAAGGACGCGGTGCGCTTCCCGACTGGCTCAGCCTGGGCTATATCACTCCCCGGTTCAGTCGTGCCGTCACTCGTGCCGTCGAGTATTCCTGTAATGACTTCGGTCTCTACCAGGTCGCTTCTGGGCTGGGCAAGACAGACGATGCTGCCAAGTACCTGAACCGGTCACGAAACTGGCGCAACCATTGGAACCCAGACCAAACGTCGCTGGGCTTCTCCGGGTGGGTTGTTCCGCGAGACGAATCGGGATTCATCGAGACTGACCCCTTGAACGACTCGGGCTATTGGGGGGACCCGTACTACGAAGCTAGCTCCTGGGCCTACTCGTGGAATGGCGTGCATGACATGGCACATCTGATCAAGCTGATGGGAGGCTCTGACCAGGCTCTGGAGCGGCTAGAGACGATGTTCGCGGATGGTGCCAGAGGCTCCAGCGGTATAATTTTCGATCCCACAAATGAACCGTAGGCCTCCATCTCCTACGTGCATACTGCCCATATGTACCTGGTATATCAGCTAATCGTGTGGAAAACAGCATGTTCAATATCCCGTACCTGTTCAATTACATCGACCAGCAAGCCCTCTCTGTCTCCTATTCCCGGAACATTGCCAAAACCTACTACCATACGGGCACCACTGGACTCCCCGGTAACAGCGATGCTGGTGCCATGCAGACCTGGTTGATTTGGAACATGATCGGCCTGTATCCCATTACAGGGCAGACGACGTTCCTCATCCATTCGCCGTGGTTCGAATCGCTGACAATCGATCTGGGCAACAACAAGCATCTGCGCATTACTACGGACGGTGGTGACGGCAATGGCGATACGAACTATTACGTGCAGAGCCTGAAGGTAAATGGAGTGCAATGGAAGAAGAACTGGCTGATGTGGGACGATGTCTTCGCAAAAGGAGGCACGCTCGAGTTCCAGTTGGGCAACTCTCCTGCCAACTGGACATATGGAGAGCTACCTCCGAGCCCTGCTTCGTAGACGTCTGGGCGTTTTATCACGGCCAGCATTGTTCTTTGATCGAAGACCGGCCGGAATGTCGCGGTTCCTCTTTTGGCTCTCTGTATGTACTTCACTTGTGACATATGCAAATATGCGTAGCCGCTCCGATTACCAGCATCGGCCTAGCACCGTGGATATAAGACAACCCATCTCGGTGGGAGGGTCTCAGTGTTTGTGAAGCTGTCGCATAAAGTCTTAGGCAACCCGAAACCCTTACAGAGCGCTAAGTCTGGCCATTAGGACCGGTTGTGGAAAGCAGACAACGTGCTTGAACGGGCTCTGGAGCCAATCGATCGCGACAAGATGCGATTGGTACATTTTCCGTGTATCTTGATTGGAGGAATCGTAATTTAGAGCGCTGTCGGCAATGATTCCGATCGAGCGTCGTTATCGCTCGTTCTCTTCAACTTTCCCTTCCTGTCGGGCGAATGCTTCCTGTGCCTGACCAAGCCCGCACACAAGAGCAACATGCCGAATGTAGCGCGGGATAAAAGAGACATATTTAGACAGTGAACACGAGAAGCTTTGCCTATATAACATAGGTCCTGCGAGTGTGCATTTGAGTGAAGGATAGACCAATCCTCACTAGCACAACAATACTCAATTCGATAGCTTACAATGACTGCCCCTAGAATCCAGCGAATTCCATACTCGGCTCCTCAAGAAGCATTCATCGGCGCTCTCAAGAAAGATGGATGCGTGGTCGTTCAGGACTTTACCACTCTTGAAGCTCTCGAACAGGCACGCCGCGAGGTGCAGCCGTATCTAGATGCAGGCGGCGAGAACAGCGAGCTGGGTGGTAAGCATCTGATTCACATTGAAGAGTATCTATTTCTATGGGAATGAAGACTCTAGGCTAATACTCCACTCGCAGCACTGAATGGAGGGACCAAGACATGCACTCGCCTCATCGGACGAAGCAAAACCGTTCGGGAAAAATTCTTCTCGGACCCTTTGTACCAGGTGAGACAACAAGAAGTGCTCTATAGATTCCCGTCTGACGACTGGACTTGAAATTAGGACCTGGCAGAGGAGTTCTTAGCCATCACAACCACGAACTGGTATAACGAGGATCCCTCAACCAATACCACGCACCCATTACTCTCGATCTCCATCACAATGGACATCCACCCAGGCGCAAAAGCCCAGAAACTACACCGAGACGACAAGAACCACCATGCACGCCACGCCCGCGTGGATCAATACCACGAAAACAGAGATATGCTCCTAGGCCTATTCGTTCCGAACTGCGACACGACGCGCGAGATCGGGGCGACCCGCGTCGTACCAGGGAGTCATCTCTGGGGAGACGAAAAGCCGGACTTTGGCCCTAATGGTGACAAGGGTGTGATCGATGCCGAGCTCAAGGCTGGAGAAGCCTTCATTATGCTTGGCAGTTTGTATCATGGCGGTGGCCAGTTTTCGAAATCCATCGGCAGTCGTATGGTTCATATTATGTTTATGTGTAGTGGTGTCTACCGACAGGAGGTGCGGCTCTTTCACTCTTATCTGGCTCTCACGGATATTGACACTATGTATAGGAAATTTCATACTTGTCCTATCCTGTTGAAGATGTCAAGAAGTACTCCAAGCTCGTACAGCAACGCCTTGGATGGCAGCAGTCCGAGCCAAATCTCGGATGGGTTGACCTGGTGTCTCCAGAAGCCCTATTGCGATAGTCCGATGTTTATTATGGCCGTCAGTGAGTCTCGTTGAAAAATACGGTGTGTTTCTTGAGCCATGCTAAGTATTCTGTGCGCGATGAATGGAGAAGACACGGTGCGTTAATTCTATCCGTCAAGGAAAATGGTGGCGCCTACTATAAAATTCCTGAAACCATGGCATTGAAATAGTACTAGGCATTAAGAGCTCCTAGTGACTTTCAATATGATGCGCATGGCACTGAGACACTGGTAAATTATTCTACGTATGTCTGCGCTCTGACAATGGCTAGATAATGGAATTCGCAGCACGTTTTGTGCACAATCTAGCGGTGTAGTTGCTTTGCTTCTACGGACTGCCACGATCTCATGGTGGCTGGCCTTTCGGTCCTGGGTCGGGGGTAGTGCCGAAGTACGAAGCTCGATAAGGGCATGGGAAAATCAAGCGCCAGATAAAGAGAGGTTGTCACAGATGGCGTCCATGGGTCCTTCCGAGCAAGCTAATACTCCTATCGTGATGGGAGACGCTATCTATGGTCTGCGCGAGGCAAGATGTCGTTGATAGAGGGCATCAGGAGACGGAGGATAAAGTGCGTAGTACTCCTCTCGAGATATCTCTTCACTTTCTGTTTAGTAGCGTAAGCTAGACGAGCAGCTCGACTCATCTACCTTCCTACTTTTGCACACCTTCGCAGCTCTTGGAAACGGAACGATGGGGATCATATCCATCTTCACGGACTCGACCGTGGCTCGCTATGCTCGCGCCGCTAAGGAGTCTCGAGAGCTCATCCTTAACCACCGACTGCTGCTTACAGTCGCCATGTACGCGGCAGCCGGGATCCCTATCTGTAAGTTCTTCCATATCGTCAGACGCGCTGAAATTCTGACATTGAACAGCGTGGGATCAGGGATCTTCTTCGGTTGTCCCTTCGCTCCCCGGTTTCCAGACCAAGTTTGGCATCACTTCTGCTGCGAACCCGAAGCAGATCAGCAACTTCGTGTCGTACGTGTACATCGGGGCAGGCATCGGTGGCGGCCTGTCGTTCTTCATCAATGATCGCATTGGGCGGCTCTGGTCGCTCCGTCTCTACATGGTCATTTACATGATCGGCCAGTTGATCGCAACCCTATCAGACGGCCGTCTCGGGGCCCTCTATGCCGCGCGTATTATCTCGGGACTGGGAATCGGATCTCTGACAGTCATCGGACCCGTGGGCATCGTCGAGGTGGCACCCACCGAATTCCGAGGACTATTGGCAGCGTGGTTCAGCGTCATGATGTTGCTGGCTCTGACCGTGTCGTGTCTGGCGGTGTTGGCCTGCTACCTCCATATTGCAGCCGGACCTATGCAATACCAGGTCGTTTTCTTTATTCCCATGATTGTCCTGACCCTGGTGATCATCGGAAGCTTTTTCCTGCACGAAAGCCCTCGTTGGCTGTTCTTAGTCGGACGCGATGAGGAGGCGATTAAGACTTTGACTCTACTTCGTGGTCTTCCCGAGGACCACCCTCGCGTCGTCGAAGAGGTGGACGATATTCGCCAGTCAATCCGAAGCCAGAGGAGTATCGGCCTGGGATTGATTCCCGCCTGCAAGGAGGCTTTCCTTGTCCCCGCGAACTTACGCCGTGTTCAACAAGCACTGCTATCCTACGCACTGGCTCAACTCTCCGGAGCCAACAGCGTCACTTCGTATCTCGTGCCCATTCTCAGCATGCTAGGTATGGGGGGTGGTACGCAACGGTCGCTGTTCTTAACCAGCATGTACAGCATGGCCAAGTTCTTTTTCACCGTGATGTCCAGTTTCTTTTTCATCGACGCTCTGGGCCGCCGGAAGAGTCTCTTCATCGGTATCACAATTCAGATGCTCTCCGATATCTACATAGGAGTCTTCATCAAATACAAACAGCAGGGACACGTTACTAATAGTGCAGGACAGGCAGCTGTGGCTGCGATTTTCTGCCATGGCTTTGGCTATGCAGTTGGTAAGCTATCATCTTCTTCACCTCTCATGTTAGATATTTCTTGACCAAGCCTGACATATGCTGATTAATTATCAGGCCTCCTTGTCCTACCGTACGTCTTCGGGGCCGAGCTGTGGCCAAACCAGATCCGCTCGTTCGGCGCGTCCCTTTCTCAACTCTTCCATTGGCTGTTCTACTTCGGCATCAACAAGGGCATGCCGTCACTCCTCAGCAATACCCATAACTGGGGAGCATTTCTGTTTTTTGCCGGCTGGTGTTTCGTGGCGCTTGTCTACGTTTTCTTTATGGTCCCGGAGATCGCCGGATTGGGGCTTGAGAGCATCAATGCAGTATTCGAGCAGCCTCTGTGGAAGGCGTATCTGAGCACTAGAAAGTCAAGAGTCGTGGTCATTGAGGCTTCTGAATTGCCGTGAGTGCTTCCTGTGTTGGGAAGTCGATCTAGTGTGCTAACTGAAAGAGCAGTATCCAGGAGAGCCAGTCGCCAGCTCCCGAACAGAAAAAACAGCCGAGAGCTTCTGTCCATGATCAGGTTTGATCGTCGTCGCATATTATATGCATTCAGAGACTTATTCAGAATCACGAAGCAGTTTATTCAAGCAAGATCAATCCTACCAATCGTGAAGCCTGTATTCCTTGACGCAAATCGCGTCGTGTGTTGTCTGTTAGGCGATAACAACTTGAAATGAACCATCTCGTACTTAAGCCACCTGTACTACAAGCCACGAAGAATTTACGAGCCATGTAGGATTTCGGGATGTTCAAAGCTTCTGAAGAGGTCTTCGACTGTAGCCTTCATGACAGCTCTATCCATTAATTCTCCGGTGGAGCTATCCTCAACTCCAAGCACTCTCTCTATCTCGGCTTCTCCCGTGAATGGTCCGTGAGAATTCCATGGTTCGGACTTCCTCCGAGATAGTCGCATCCTAGGGTCGAGGACATAAAAATAGACTTCATTACTTTAATCTATCAGACCAGCGCTAGTTAATTAATCTCTCTATTATCTCCAAGCTACAGAAGCGAGCCCACGACGCGATTTAGGACATGGAAACAAACTATGATTTACAGTCACCTCTCGGGTTCATCGCTCTCGATGTACATTTCCACCGGCCTCCAGGTGACGCTTTGAATGCAAAGACCTGGCCATTCCCTGTAATCCCGATACAAGCTGAAGGTTCTTCAGTGGACCAAGTCGTTACGAGCGGCACGTACGACGATACGTTCATCGACCGCTTTGTGCAGGCTGGTTTGAAACTAGCCGCGAAGGGCTGCGTGGGGATTATCACAAGTTGCGGGTTTCTGGCAATGGCACAGCCGGAGTATGTCAGCCCTTGAAGCAGGGCAGCTCGATTGAGAGCATCTGTTGACTAATGACAGGCTCTCGGCACGACTTCCAATCCCGATCGCAACGTCTTCTCTTCTCCAGCTGCACTCTATTCTTCCATTCTTGCCGCTAGATAAGACCGTTGGAATCCTTACCTATGACGATGCACGCCTGGGGAACATCCACCTCGCACAGGTTGGTCTATCGCCAGACCAGATTCGTAGGACCCATATCAAGGGCCCGCCATCCACGGGCCATTTACGTCAACTAGTTGAGAAGAACGCGCCGTACTCGCACGTGGATATCGAGGCAGAGCTAGTCCAGAGCGTCAAGGAGCTGATCAGAGAGTACCCGGACATCGGGGCCATTGTGCTAGAATGTACGCAGATGCCGTCTTTCGCAGAGGCAATTCAACGGGCTGTGCAGCTGCCGGTTTACGACGTATACACCATGGGATGCTGGTTCCACTCCGGTCTCGCGAGGAAGAGACCAGCAGCCTGGGGGGAAATAGATTAGTTGCTCTCGACTAGTGAGATATACCACGGCAGAGGACACCGCGGTGGAAGGTGTAAGACGCTCTTTAAGTTAGAGTACTTTTACTCAGGGCGAAGCGATGAGTTCTAGCAAGCGTCAAATAAACGAAACAGCAAACTTGCGCTTCTCTAGTTATTCGGTAATACTACATGGCAACCTCTTACTCCAGGAAATCACCACGGGTCTCCTTCAAAATCATGTCGTACTCCGGCTGAAACTGCATGTACATCGCCTCTGGCGACCCAGTACCTTTCTTTGTATACTCAGCAGCCACATCATCTACGACCGTCTTCTTCAGCCCTGCAAGACCGCCCACAGTCCCGGGAGCGACGGATGACTCGACCAGAATCTGTGCCTGGCAAGCCCGCTCGAGGGCAATGAAAAATGCAGCTGCTTCGGCCACAGTCCCACCAGCTGTCAATAGCCCGTGATTCTGCAATATCAGGTTCTTGTTGGAGGGACCTAAAGCGTCGGCAATGCGGCGCCCTTCATCCTGCGAGAAGACGACTCCACCGAACGAAGCGTAAACGGAGAGGTCATTATAGAACATGCAAGAATCTGAATTGCACGAATATTAGTCTAATCATAGCATCTCCAAATTCACGATGAAAATCATACCTTGGTTCAACATGTCAATCCCTCTCCCGAACGAACTCCATGCTCGGCCATAGGGACTATGCAGATGGCATGCAGCGATGATATCCGGTCGCCGCTGATGGATGACCGAGTGGATAATGAAGCCGGCCGTGTTGATATGCTTGTCCGCTCCACCAACTCGATTTCCATGCTCATCTACACGGACCATGTCTGAGACCTTCAGGAGACCGAAATGCACTCCGTATGGGTTGATCCAGAAAGTGTTCGGCTCGATCGGGTCTAGGGAAGGACCAAGACTATTACTGGACAGATCTACGTGAAGCAGAACAGCAGGCTTACCTCGTAGGCTAATGTGGCCACTGGCCCCGTCAGCGTATCCTAGCTTCGTGAAAATACGAAAGGCCGCCGCCATTTGTTCGAGGAGCCATCGTCGTTCGGCCTCCTTCCTCTGTGGTCTGGGGATGTGGTGAGTCCGTTTCACCTCGCCATCTTTGCCAGTTGCTGTGTTGAGGTGGAAACTTGAAGACGAGGCGTCTTTGGTGACGGTAACAGTAGAACTCATCTTGATCAATTACTCTTCGAGATGAATATACAAGAGGATATCGAAAGACTACGAGCTCTATGAAAAGAGCGAGTTATGTCATAGGGGGGTAAATGAAATAATCTCGGCTTCTTCCGAGCAGTCAATCCACGAATCGGAAGTCCGTCATTTGTCGCGGACACAGGATGATTGAGAGGCAGACTGACAATGGACGAGATAAGACATCTGAAAACGTTAAACATTAGTCCTAGAGCCAGCGTGAAAGGCGACGTCCAGACACTCGATTGACCAAGATGACAGTCACTTCGGCTCTTACGCCAAGATATATCTCCAAACTATCACAACGAAGCGAGGCGGTTCCGACAGAATTCTGCCCTATATACATATTAGTATCCTTTGACCAGAGTAATTTGAGAACTATAACGCTCTATTGCTTATTTGGCTTTGTTCATAGGGGTTCTAATGACTCCCAGAGGACTTAATTACAGCTTTAAACAACCGTTCCGCAAACAGGAAAACGGGCAACAACCACATCAATAGCGTCTCATATCCGTAGCCCATTGAAAAATGGATGCTTCCATATGGCATCCATTAAGCCGCTCTGATACTCATCTGTGAAACGGGGAAGACACATCTTCTCGAGCTAAGACAGAACAAGGTGACTTAGAGAAGGTATTTCCAGACGGTGAAGTTAAACGAGCTCTTGGATTTAAGTTTTTCGGTGCAGAAGTGCGTCTGTGAACTCCGCGATAACACGCTTCAGATGATACCTGACCGACCACTGGCCTCGACGCTGATGTATAGTAGAGCTGTCTCTTCAAATGGCAGTGGTCTTAGTAAAACACCGTAACAGACAGGGTCATGGCTTGCCGTTACCTTTTCCTTGCGTCTAGTATCTGCTATTCACAGTATGACTAGTTTGTGGGCCAATTGCCTGCCTCATAAGGGCTATCTGGTAACTGCAGATCACCCTGGAGTAATTCCTGAACCAACCACTCGGATTCTTGCGGCATGGCCATTGCATTCAGCCCCATAATCCAATCTTGCGCAGGCGGTTCCGCCGACGCAGGAGCACCCACGCCGGGCCACGGATCAGTAATCCGATGCTCGACCTGTTCAGAGAGATGGTGATCTTCAAAGACCATGCGCATTGTACGCTCCGAAAGCGTTTCGAAGAGATCTCGATATGACGTCGCAAGATCCCACCGTTCTGCAATGATGACCAAAACAGTGCTACACGCCATGCAAGTGCCGACTACATCGGCCTGTCTGGTCATTTCTCTCACACGCTGTGAGCGCCACAGACAATAGAGGTACGTTAGTCCTCCAAGAAATAGTATATGTAGACTCCCCCACGTGAACTGGATAGTCGAGCTCTGATACAGTCGGCGGTACAGGAGACACATCTCCCTTGAGCGAACCGAACACTCCTCGAAGGCCCGCTGCACCGTCTCAGGTTCGTCGTTACCGGTTACCGGGCCTTTCCCGTTCATCGGGCGCGAATGGTCCAGGAAACCGGTGATATAAGGGCGATACAGCAAGAGAATGGAGTGATCGTAAGCGAGCTGGAACCACTCCGCCGATGCGAACACGGATAGTGGCTGCGCACGAGATGCAATGAGTTGGTCGGGCAAGGCAGTTCGCCAGTCATCGAGTTCTCTGCGGAGGCTATCGACCGTTCTTTCGTCGACATCATGCTTCATATACAGATTCTGACTGAATTTGACCCATAGCCGGCGCAGTCGGATAACGTGGAGAGCCCCGGTCATGTCCGTAGGTGGATCGACGGAAGGGTCTCTAGCTCTTCGAAGAAGCCCAGACCTTGTTATATGTTCATCATTAATGTCAGATGGGACCTGATCAATGCCAGTCAGTAGAAACCTTCTTTGACAGTAGTATCAGCAGATCCTGGTAGCCATACCTCCACATCAATACACTCTTCCGGGATGCCCACGGGTCGACCAAGAATGAACGAAGCAACCCGGTCAATATCATACGCTACCCAGAAACACCGCTTGATCATTTCTTTCGTAAGGGTATCCATGTGCCGGTGATAAAGCTCAGTGCTACGATGATAGCCCAACTCGATGCAGCTTCGGATGGCCATGCCGGATATTTTCCTGATTAGAGTTAGTTTCATACTGAGCTGAGAGGCATCCGGACTGATACTTACCATAGGCTGACTCCAACAGGAGATCGAATGGAGAATACGGCACAGCTCAGGATACATTGGATGGATTCGAGACCATTGGAGTGCAGAACAGGGGCGATGTGATCCAGCGCCATCGAGTAATACATCTGACGATTTGTTAGAGCGTTCTTACTTATCTGCATGTTGTCATTACCTACCTCTGCTGCAGCATACTGGCTCTGTCCAAGAGTGAGAGACCCAGTCGCGTACACCTGCGCAGTGTATTTAGTAGGTTATTACATACTAGACGATAGGCTATCCGGAGCAATCGGACTTACCATCAGCACGAAGAACCGGGGGATATCGTCTACGCCATCCATGTTTCCGCCTTGCGCCCCCTTTTGGAACTCTTCACTCCAGGAGTCAAATGTAGGCCGGTGCAAGAAGGGGTACTGAGTGTGGATGTTGTCGAAGTATGCTTGGATTAACTTCTTCCCCAGACCAGGTGACGGAAGACGAAGGACAGCCTGGTCGCGACTCATGCCCTCTGCATAGCGACTGTCATCACCGGAACCAGAGGCTCGTCGCGGTCCGGAGCTACCGCTTTCTTGAGATAAGCCCATTGTTGCGCCGACAATTCGCGAAAATGAAACGGCGGAAGACGGTCCGAAGTAGTGAGGTTCTCGTCCAGCAGCGCTCAGGCAGAGCAAAGCAACCTCAGAGGAGAGAAGATCAATATGTTGGTCTTCGGTAGAGACACCTGGGAAATGATCCACTTGTTGGTTTGTACCGTGGGCCGTTGGCAGCGACGCAGGGGAGTGCGGTCCTGGTCTTCCCTCCGTAGGGTCGCCGTCCTGTTCTCCTGGTACCAGATGATCGGACGCAACATCAGGTCGCACTTGTTGGAGCAGAGCCTCCAAGTAAGCCACGCGAGACTCCAGAGATTTGAGATAGTCCCGTGGTCGATAAAGACCTGTTGCGGGATCCTCGACGAGGCAGTCTGTGCCTGATGAGCGAAGCGAATACTACCATCTTAGATCTACCTAGGAAGATGCACTTACCTCTGCCAGTTTTCTTGCAATTCTGACACTTGGGACTCTGGCCATCGCACTATATTGTATATGAGACAGACATTTAGTTCGACTTCTTCCAGGGGCGGAGCGGCTCTCCCACCTTGAGCTTCTTCTGCTTGCAACCGATGCAAGCTAACATCGTACGCTCCCCGGCCCGGGGTCGTTTGGAAGGGTGCACGTCATTGGATTGGTCGAAACTCATACTATACATATATGGAGGCCATTAATTATCAGCGTTGTTCCAACAGACACAACGACACAAGGTTTGGCTGATGCTGTTCTGCCGGGACTCGGTGGTGGATTATATTGTTGCTCGCCCCACCGCGGCCGTCCAACTGCATTTATTTGCCATTTTTCTGGTTCAGCGATAAGATAGGAGACATCGGCAAGCTTCCGAATGGTTCGACACGCGCTAGGGTCGTCAAATGTTACGGGATGTAGCAATGATCGAACTCCTGTCAAGCTCTCTCCTAGATCATGTGTCGATTAATTCGCTTTTGCAAATGTTACCAGGCTCCGTGAGCGAGTTGTCCAGGGACAGATAGAAGATCAAGAGGCCTCGGTGCTGACATCGTTATCAGGTACTTTGCTGGCTGCCGGCGAGTTTCAGCACATTGAGCCAGGCACTTGTGCTAATCTCACTTGAAAGGTCTCCCGGAATATTCGGATGAGTGTGCAACGTCAGTCACTCTTCCACTAAGTTTGGCAACAGCCTGACACCTGCTGGTCTTGATGAGCTCTCTCTCCTTACGACCTAACACGGCATACCAGCCTTCTATGGCTAGGATCTGAAGGACCAAGGCATCGAAGCTTTCAAAAGCCCGGAAATCCTTTCGGGCCTTTATATGAACACGATACGCAGTCTTGTGTAAATCTTAGCACAATGAGTGGAAAGAGACGCTTGATTAAAAGAAACTGCCTCTATTAAATTAAAGGCCACAAGTCAGTTGCATCTAAGTTTCTTGCCCCCCTCTCATGACAAATTTGTGGAATCTAATAAGAATTCAAAATGCGAGACGTGATTCGAAGCTAACATTGAATTAGAACACTAAGACCTTGTCTCTTAGGTGGGTTGCCTTCTTCAGTTGCGGCGCTTCTGCTTGATGGTACTAGCATTGGCGGAGCATCATCGGCACTAGGCTGTTGTACTTTGTCTGAGGAAGTCCATTGCCAGTAGCAGAGAAGATCTTTGCTCGGGGCCTAAAGGCCAACAGCCCCCTGATCACTCCCACTATATGCAGCATACTGCCGAATCATACCAACAAGCACAGGAGTGCCCCACAGAATCGAGAACACTGGTCCCCAATTGTGCGATCAGTATTGACGGGTTGGATAGTCGAAGACAAGATCTGTCGCGGTCATTCGGGAAAGGGCCACATCCGTCTTGCTTCTTCTGGTGACTTTTCTTCCGCCATTCGCGCAATATACATCGACATCAGCTCCTTGTTCTGCCTCTGTTTTTTGGCGAAATCCAGTTGTGGTGCCACCCATCCTTCTGCATCAGTATCTAGAGATTCCTGAGCAACCTGCTGGACCTCATTCCATTCTTCGTATTTAGCGAAGTCCCGTTCATGTGCACTGATCTCTTCCTGGTTGAAGGAATAAGGACAATGACCAGCAAAGCCCAGATCCGACCAGTTCTGAAATATTTCAATCAAGCACTCTCGCAGTGGAACAGCCCCAACATCTGACGTTTCTCCAATGCGGATGAAGAGTTCTCGAAAAACACGTGGGACGTTCATGGCATTATGGGCAAGTCTGTTCTCTAGAAAGGTTGAAACTTCGTATGCTTTTGCCATTTTGGCCTGTGTCCAGTCACGTAGAGCAGCGGCTTTGCCTTCTTTATCTAAAGAATCGAAGTCATCAGGGAGCACAGGCTGGACAAGGCCTCTAGTATAGTCCTGGGGGGGCTGCAGAAACACTGGCCATCGGGCCTGAAGAAATAATGGAAGAACTGACAGAGACTGGACATCAATTAGGGCTGTAATCTGGGAGTTGTTATCAGGAGCAACAAAAATATTTCCCATATGGAGATCGGTGTGCCATAATGTAGGCTGGGCGAATTGTGCTAGAACTGGGTGTGAGTCTAACAACCCCATCAGACTAATTGCAATCTCCAGAAGGCGGGCTTGCTCTTGGGGGCTTCCCCGATGAGCCACTGACGGGCTGTCTGGGCTCTGCCTTGCGATCCGAGAGAGCTCTCGTTTGGAAATTGATATCCCGAGATCCGCCAAGCTATTCCCTGCACAACCATTAGTTTGAGAGGATAGAGAAAAAAAAATCAAATGCTTACAAGGCCCATGGTTAATTGGCTCATCCTCGGTGGGTGAATTAGCAGCCTTATCAACGTTAAAGGAGCGGTCAGGCGAAGGGCCAATGCAGAACAGGGGCGGTTCATCTATGTTGCCATCAAGGTCTTGATGTTCAAAGCGGGCCGCATCTGCACGTAAATACAGCCCACCATATGCAGGAAACGAAACAGCCGACAGCTGGGCTTCAAGTTGGGTCAAATTCTTTATAAGCTTCAGTTTCTCGATCTCTGCCATCTTGCCCCATCGCTCATATAATGCAACCCCAATCGCTTTCTCCATCACAATGTACTCTGCCCGAACAGGGTTTGAATCGTCAGGAGACCAAGAAAAGACACGGGGGACGGGAATGCATGTGCATTTTCTGACTATATACGGCGCGTCAGCGCTTTAGGAATCCATGGGCGGGGTAGACTGCACGTACTGTATTCCAATGTACCTACTTCGGAGGCCGTCGTGAGGAAAGCCGGGCCAGCAATGAGACAGGGAATCTTTGCGATCAGTTCACATCCGTCCTCCTTTGTCATTGAAAGAGCCTTGCTGAAACCTCCTTCGAGCTTCTCGATGGCTGTGATCCGAGACGTGCTCCCGCCAGCTGTAGCAGCTATATCACACAGGGCGTCCACATTGAATTTCCGGTAGCGACGGGCAAGCTGATAGTCCTCATCGACAAGGAAGTGGCCGTTGGTATACGTGAAAAGTTCCTCGCGGCTTATGGGTTTGCCTCTTTGTTTATCTTAGTGAGACACTTCACGCAATTGCCATCCCTCTTACCTCGGCAAACGATCGGCATCTGCGCTACCGGTTGGTTGCGCCGGAGTCTCCTAAAGATCCTCATGAAGGACGACATGGCTTATGTTGGACGTCCGTTAACGACACGGAAAGGCGCGTCAAGGATTCGGACGACGATTGCAGAGGTGCAGCGCTGGTCACGGAGTGGGGCTAACGGCAATAGGAATGGTCGCAGGCCTGCCACAGTCAAATTGGCTAATCTGTTTTCGCGGTCCCCAGAGGCTGGAGGTAAGTATACTCCGCACCTCACCATATGGCAGCCAGCGACTGATGGATGGCAGTACTTAATTGAAGACGTAAAGCATGACGATCTACTTACCATCTACCGGAAGAGAATATCCGCGTATCTACGAGGCGAGCCTTGGACGGAACTATTTTACGGTGGGAGAGGAAGTCCATGTTTGGAAGACCATTGTCTAGTGCTGCTGTCCTGGAGACGATAGGACCTATTCTACCTGTCTAAATTCCGACTCCCAGACACATTCACGTCGATTCCACCTCGCATAGCATCTCTATCATCATCCTTCGCACGTGGTGCAGAGTGCCATCGAAGCCACTTGACCTGACAGAATCGCGCTCGTTGATCGACTATTTCTTGCCACCGGGAGGAGTATAGGTCGAACCACCCTTGCCATTGTTATAGTAAGTGCTACCATTGGAATTGGAATAGTAGTACGATCCGTCGCTAAGTTTCATCGTTACCACAATCGTGTTATATAGCACGCAAGGAAAAGTAGAACAGCCTATAAGATAGCTCACGCATTTGAGTAGTGGTAAGCATCACCTTTGCCGTACCCATTGGAATTCGAACCCGTGCCATAGTCGCGGCTGCAGTAATGATTGCCCTGTTTGATGCGTAAATTGAGCAGTAGTCAGTGCTATGCGACTCCGCCGGTTTCACCTTGGCGAGAGATCCTCATACCTGGCTATTGGTGCCAGAACCAGTGTGCGAATAACCCTTGTCAGGCATTTTGGCTGAATCTTGTCAAGCTAAGATCGTCACGGAGATGGAGTATGTCTCATGGAACTTGGTCTGGACGATGGAGAGCGGCAAGGTCGACGCGAAGGAGCGCGTGAAGGCGGGGAAAGAAGCCCCGCTTCGTCACATGGAACAACTTGGGGTACTACGGCGGACTATACGGAGTATTACCCCCCAATCTACAATAACTAAAATTGAATTTTTTCAGATGGCAGAATTCAGTAGCTAGGGTAATATAGTATAGTTGACTCAGTGCTCATGCTCGCATCCTATATTCACTAAGTGATGGTTTAAGTAAAATCCAACTCCACCAATTCTGCATATTTCCCTACGGAATTAAAACTGCGCGACCTTTCGCTCTACTTCCTCGCTTCGTCTGGACGTTCCACTGCTTCGCCTGTATCCTGGCTCTTGCAAGAGAAAAGAGTATTGGATATCCGGAAACAGGAGGACGATTGAGTTCTAGGTCAAGGGCTTGGACTTTACTTTGAGATATAGGAATATAGCAGATTAAATTCATACTAATTTTACCGGTCAAGAGATCATTCTTTGACTCACAGCATTGTACACCGTGGTTATCGTGCTTAATTTAGCTCCTAAAGCGGCTGATAGATAATAGTGCCAGTATAAATTGATCCCCATGATTGCATCATGACCTTGTATTTTTCTCAGCAAGCTTCTTCGCCCGTTCCTTCCTCCATCTCTCACCGAACTTCCACTCAACCCATATGAGGGGCGTAAAGAAAGCCACTATACCGGCTACAATGAGGAATGCCCTCATTGGTCGTACAGCGTCAATCATGGGCTGGATGACACTAACACCCGCGGCGCCCAAAAGGCAGCGACACAGGTTATTCAGGGCCGTCGCGCTAGCAGGCCGGTCGGGAAAGCAGTCGATTAGAACTGTGGAATTAACGTTGAAGATTGCAGTCGCATTGAAAGCAATAAGGAACTGCAGGACGAGCGGTGCGACGAGGTTAACACTGACATCCTTGTGTAAGTCGTTAAATTCGAAGCTTGGTCCGTACAGAGCCAGGGAGGCGATGAGGATGATGCTGAAGAGCGGCATGAGGCGCAGGCGAGCCTGTATATAGGGAAAATCACTATCGTGTGTGCCTGGGATGATGGGCTCATCTAGTGACATGCCGTGTTCTGCCCTGTATTTGGCTTCGACACGCCTGAAGCCATGGTTGAGGAGCCAGCCCGTGCTGAGGGAGCCACAGACGCAGCCGAGCCCGTTGGGGAGGAAGCAGAGGCCAATTTGCCATTGGGTTAGGTAGGGGAAGCTCAGGAGGAGCATGGAGGTTGTCGATGAGGTTACCATGCTCCATGCTGTGTAGGCGATGGCCCCCCAAGCTAGGAGGGCGGCGATATCCTTTTCAAGAATGTAGGCTAGGGGGCTGAAGGCTTTCTTCAGGGACATGGAGGTGTGGGGTTGCGATGGGAGCGCCTCGCCTGGGTATTGGGTCCAGGCGGCTGGGCGTTTTATGGTATAAATAAGGGGTTTATGGAAGCCTGAGAGGGGGATGCTGCCATTTCCAGCCTTACTGCGCTGGGTTTCAGGCAGAAAAATCAAGAGCACACCAAGGACGATCACACTCATGGTGAACAGCAGCCAGAAGATGCTTCTGAATCCCCAGGCGCTGTTGAGAAGTCCCCCAATGACTGGCCCGACCGCTTGTCCCATCATGCTATCGGCGAATCAGAAGTGTGATGGTTGACGCATAAAGGGGATTCTGAACCTACCGGACGCCAGCGTTGGTCCCCATGAAGCCTCCTCGTTCTTGTGGGTCCGCAATGTCTGCGATAACACCGGCGCTAATGCTAATAGTGGCGGCGGATCCTCCGGCCTGTAGGCCTCGCAAGACCATGAGCATTGGGTAGTTGGACGTGAATGCAAGAGCCAAGTTGGCGACTGAGTATATGGAGAGACTTATGGTGAATGTGAGGCGGCGGCCGCGGGAATCTGACAATGCGCCAAATAACGAGGGAGCAATACCCTGGACAATCATATAGACAGTGATGGTCAAGGAGACTAGAGTCGCGTTCACCCCAAGATCCTTGGATATGGTGTCAAGCGCAGGAAAATATATATTGGAAGATAGCGGCGAGAACGCGCCTGCGAGAGAGACAAAGATGACTAGATTCCATTTCTGTTTCCTTGACAAGATATGATATGGCAACTCCGGGTTTGGAGAGGCAGGCACAGGTGCCTCGCGAGACGGCTCAGCGCTCTTCTCAAACATGGTCGTTTAATAATGTCTTGCTTGCCTACGAAGATCGAGCAGAAGTAAGTCAAACTAGGACTGGGTGATATATAGTTACGCATATCTACGAGCCAAGTCTGCGGGAGAGACGAATGCGTTACGCACTCTGCAGAAACAAGCCACTCTTGGCGGACCATCTTCAGTGAAAAGGGGTGGATCATAATTGTCCTGGTCGATGGTTGATCAATAAAACGGATTCTGTGGAACACGAACCGGGAAGGGGATCGGCGGTGCAGGGATCGTCGCGGATGATCGTCGGTGCTCCGTTTCCTTCAGTTATTTTCCATTCTTAATGTAAGAGCAGGGAAGCCAGTCCGGAGTAAAAATGAGGACTATGGCGCGGCCTATTATTAGCTACATTGTAGTAGAAAGACCGCGTCAGCGTGATGACGCTGGAAGATGCTCTGTTAATCCAGCAACTGGCCATCGAACCAAGCCTTTGCTCGGAGGTCTGTAGGCAACAGCTTGTTTGAGGCGTTGTCAAGAGTGTGAAGCCCTAGGATGAGCTTCAATTGCGGGTGGAACCGGGTGGAAAGTTATACGTGTACGCGGCATTGCTAAGCTTCCCGGCGGAGTCCGCGCCTGAAGATTACTAAATCGCAGCATGGGGGGTTCAGCCTTTTATCATGGATTGAGTTGGGTCTGGCCCTGATCGACCTTACTCGGGTTCGGATCCTGCAGGGCTCCGATAAGTTACTCATTCCGATATATATATGTATGTCGGAGATCCCGACGCACATATGCAAGCACACTCTGCTGATGGGTCACGAAATCATGCACCACAGCCTCCATGACAAAGCAGTATATTTTTTTTGTGGAAAGAGGCTAGATTGGGGGCTGAAATTCATGATTTTCGTGAACTCTTAGTGTTGTGACTCTGCCGTGGTGGCTTAGCATGTTGCTACTTGGTAACTCACTCTTAAAGACAGACCAGACAAGATAAGCTTCAATTTTATATTCTGCATAGGTGTTCTTCATGAGACTACCTATGGCTTCCATAGTACAATAGGACGGTTCCCATAAAATAATGAAAGGGGTCATTACTGTACTTGCATCTGGCCCTCTTCCGCCTGATGTGTACAGCGCTGTACGCAAGCGGATAATGATGATCTTTTTGGTCTTGTCAGGGTGCGCAGGCGACCCCAGCTGCTCCCTTACACCGTGTGACTGTGACCTTTCCATCCTTGTGACATGCCTTAGTGGAAGCCATTGCAATGGCTTCATGTACGCGTCGTCGTAAGGACCCGCAGCGCATGCAGAATCCCTCAGCGCGTACTCATGCAAGGTCAGGGTCCTATCCGCTCTCCGCGGATGCCTTAACTGGAAGGTGTACAGCGCACCTGGCTGAGGAGCTAACTACATACAGAAGGTAAAAGGTTCTGCTGATATACGCCACTATCTTGAAGACTGCCACAGCTGATCTACAGGGTGCGGCCATGTACGGAGTACAGTGCCTTGCAAAAAGTCCTCACAGAACGCGCTAGTAGCTGACTGCATTTTTTCTGCGACCCTACCACTTAGAGTGTCACCAGCAACCCGCAAAACCTGCACCGAATCTGCACTGAATCTGCAGTGGGGCAGGCGTTGAAGTTGGGCACATCTACACGGCACGGGAATGTAGGGACGGCGGTGTGGACACGATTATCTGTTCACTTGTCAATGAGGAGGATTCGCGCTTCTATTCTACACTTATTCTTCTGCGGACTCTCCTGTATGCCTTGTCTTCTCCATCATTCGCGATACTCACTGAGAACAGGTGGAACCGCGATCTTCAGTCTGGCGAGCTCGTGAATTGTCTTGAAAGCAGTCTCGTACGAGTCCACCGTGCCCAAGAAGCCTAATTTCCGCGCTTTCCGGATGCTCAGAGACAGTGGCCAACCGCCAATGACAGCCGAATCTGGTACCGCGAAATACTGCACGCGATTCGCCTCAGTGAAAGGTTCGAGGGTAAGGCCGTGCTTTTCGATGAGCTCTTTCCACGCTTTCTCGACTTCTGGATCTTGGGACCATTCGACCAGGTTGAACGTCGAGCGAGTGGTGCCGTGAGGACCATAACTATGCACAATGACAATGTTAGTTTGAAATAATAATAATAATAACAGCGTGGCTTGAGACGGGATACTATACCCTCTTGGTGTTTCGATATATCGGCTTTCGATAACACGATATTTCGACTCATCTGCTTCCGGTGGAGTCCATGTTGTCCCGTACCAGCTAGCCAGGTACGGCCAGAAACGTCCCCAGGTGAAGGAGGTTCCATCTTGGATATTGAAGGCTTCATTGGCAGCCTTGTCCGTCAGAACAGCCCATTCTTGAAACCAAGCATTCAGTAGAGCAGTGCTCTGGCAGTGTTCACGGTCCCAGGCGATATAATCGCCAGGAAAAGCCAATGGTCTTTTCAGATGCGCCTGTACAGCCCCATAGATGGCAAATCCAATCATATGGTTTAGGATGCCACCGCGCGTGGCACCAATGATGTACGATGGACGAACTACATTCCATGAGGCACCTGTTTCTTTGCAGTACTTAGCCACCACATCTTCCTGCGCATAGTAAAAGTTGTCTTCGAGAGTAATCCTCGGATCAGCTTCAAATGATGGGCTGGTTGCAGGTCCTATATGAAACCCATAGTGTTTCGCCCCGGTTTGTAAGAGGACGCGCTTCGGCTGCAGATTGGCCTGACGCAGACCGCCAAGGAAGTTATCAACCAGAGTTCCTGACTTCGGCATCAGCTAATAGGTCATAGGCAAGATAATGATGTCTGCAGGCATACTGTTGAGCTTGGCCAGTTCAGTTGCATCGGACCACATTCCAAGGACTTTGCCTTTTTGCTGGGTCTGCATGTACGTGAAGAAGAAGACGTGATCCCTATTTGGGTAGGATGGTCAGGTCTTCAGAATTCGGTGTTCCGTCTCAGCAAAAGAACTCCACGTACACTTTCTGCACTTTGTTGCGAAGTCGATCCGCGATCTGTGACGGATCGCTGAGAAAATCCACTGGGATGTGTTCCACTCGCTTTGCACCCTCACCCAGATCGTCGAAGAAATTACTGGGCGGTGATGACCGAGAAAGACAGTATATTTTGCTCCATCTGTCTGGTGCCGCGGCTAGAACCCGGACCATATGATATCCTGAGATTCCATTGGCACCCGTAACGATGGCAGTCAAGTTCGTGAACTCCGGATCATTGGGGTAAGTTGGCAACCCTTGAAAGGGTCCTTCGGATAGCACAAGTTGCGTACTGGACATATTGAATTTATGATGGAAGGTTTCCCAGCGAGTCGTCATGCATCAAAAAAGCTCGTGGCTGTCTGCAGTATATATGCGTTCTAGCCAAGCTCATTTGAGCAGTGCGGGGGCCCGCGCGCCTCAGGCCGGGGTCCCCACATGCACCCCGACTTGCATCGGCGAGGGAGCCGGATGATTTCTAATTTAGCACGGACATCAGTGGTTAGAGCGTCTCACGATGTTGAATAGCCAGCCCCGAATAGCCCATTACCGGATAACCGAGACACCTCGGTGGCCATTGTTGCCCGTGTGGTTGGGGTTAGAGCCTTGAGCGCGCTGCCGCTAGAGAAGTGGAAGTCAGATAATTATCACGGACAAACACTTGTACATGTACACCAGGGTATGAGTCTAGATTCAAATTCATACACACCAGGAGATTCGATCAACGCTGACGGAAACGTAGCAGACGCGATATAACTCAGCCTCTCAAACAACGGAAGCGAGAGTTGAGGAAAGACGGCTTGAGATATAACATAGATGGGCATGATTATCTTGTTTCAAGCACCTCGGGAAGCTTTATCCGTCTGAGGTAGCAGTCGGGCCCCCGGCAACGAGACCAAGAAGGTGGAGAGAGCCACTTGGACGTCATAGGCTCTCGAACCACCGAATAAATATAGGATGTCGTGATTTCACGATGCCCTGTACTCCAAAACTTCCTTTCTTTCAACGCTTGCTGGCCCGCATCTTGGATTATCGCGAAAATGAGCGCTTTTGTAGCACCAGCTTCAATGCTAGCGTCGGCCGCGGTTCCGGCCTTTAAGTGCCCTGCTGGAACAAAGATGCATATTCTGAACTTAGGCAGTCTCTACGCGGATGAATCATGGTTTGCACAAGAAATCGAAATGCTTGAAGACGTTTTAATGAGTCTATCAGGATTATCCGAGGCGCCAATACGAGTTCCGTGAGCAATCCCAACCCAGAGAATAAACGCAGGGAACTGGTTCTTCTTTCGGCACTGATCGAATACCCCGGATTCGGTCTGATCCTGTACGAGACGGGCTGCGAAGAGGATCTTCAGATTGTCAGTTCTACTGCGTTTCTTCTTGGTTTCAATAGGTGGTCACTAACAGATTACGTAGAAATGGCCTGCCCCCATGACTGATGTCTTTCCACGGATTATATACTCAGACAGTCATAAACTCCCCAATGCAATCAAAGCCACTGGTAACGATATTAAAGATGTCAAGGCCATCATCATGGGCCATCTCCACGTTGACCACGCAGGAGGGCTCGAACACTTCATCGACACAGACGTGCCAATTTATGTCCACGAGGAGGAGTTCAAGCATGCTTACTGGGCTATCGGAACTGGTGCCGACCTAGGTACCTACATGGCGCAATATATGCCCGTCGACCGGCTCAAATGGGTAACATTCACGGAATCGGAGCTGGATCTTTTCCAGGGCATCACTCTTCACCATGCGCCAGGTCATACGCCGGGCCTCTGCATGATGCAAATCAACCTAGACAAAGATGGCACCTTCATTTGGACCACGGATCAATTCCATGTTAGCGACAACTACGATCTGGCACATCCCCATGGAGGATTAGCAAGAGATCATAATGCATGGTTTCGCAGTTTGAACAAGGTTCGCAAATTGCAGCGGTTGTACAACGCGCGACTCATCTTTGGCCATGATAAGCCAGTTGCACAAAAGCTCCTGGACGAGAAGCCGTTTTTCGAGTAATATGGATGTTGTGTTGTTTGACAGAATTTTCAGTGCCATTTTATAGCTACTATTCCTGAATGCGGACTGCTACCACGTATTTTTTATATCTGAAGCAATACATGAAATGAACACTCGATGAAGACCGTGAAACCACGTACGGTATGTAGGTAGGAATGAGATCCCCACCATATAATATTGTCTAAACCCGACGGGGAAATCAAACCTCAATCTCTCGTTGTTACATGGAGATGGCTCTGCCTAACTTCAGAAAGCATCAATCAATGCCTTCAAGAGTGTGAACTTGAAAGGAACAGACATTGGAACGCCTTAATTAAAACTGATATCAGGCTTTCCTGAAATTTTCGTAGATAATAATCTCTCTGGGACTAAGTTATGTTACCTAAGATTGATGCATTTCACGTCAATAACTCTGCTAGTTCATCCATTTGTAAATGCTACTACTGTCCGGAGAATATCCTCTTGCCCTAGCGAAACGGACACGGCCGTTCCTGTTGCCGAAGACCGCTGCCAAAGCGACAGAGGTCCCGGGGAACTATCATATTCACGTCTACCCCGCTCCCCATGGAGCTTTGCCAATCCTACCCACTCGGCGAACTTGAGACCTCCAGCCTCGATTAGACACGTCTTCGCCGAAATGAGGTGCCGAGGCAACGCTGAAATCTGGGGAGAGACGGATATAAGACGCAAAGCTTGCGATAAGCCAAAAAAAACTATAATGAAGAGTGCGTCGTTTTTGAGTCCCTGAGTACCCTTAATGCCCCAATATCATTAGTTTTTGCCTCTCGTCACAGCTGGCCTTCGGATCGGAGCCCTCTACTAAATGGCGCCAAAGCTCGAGCCTTGTTTCACCCAAAGGGTGTACATATCGAAGGATAATACATTGGATCTCGGAGCAATCAAATCCGGCCCTACTCGCAGCATTGTCCCAATCGCTGGTGGTTTCATAGAGGGTCCTGGAGTGAAGGCTGAGATTCTTCCTGGAGGCGCAGACTGGCTCTTGGTTCGTATAGGAGATCCTGCATTCATACTTCAGAAGAGGCTAACATGAACGTTTCAAACTAGGTCGATCCCTCAACCAATGTGGCGCACCTGGATGTTCGTGTTCAGGCTCGTACACCCAATGGCCATAGCATCTACGCTTACTACGGTGGTATTCTCAAAATTAACGAGGGAGTCACCAAAGTGCTGAGTTGGGCCCCGGATGCGAAGACTACAAATTACGGAGACACTGAGTTCTTCACGAGCCCAAACATTGAAACTAGTGACCCTGACTTGAAATGGTTGGAGACTAGCTGGTTTGTGAGTCAAGGCCACTTGGTCGTGGATGGGACGCGGTCTGCTGTTGAGTACCAGGTGTACAAGGTTGTGAACTAGTCTATGTGCAGCTCCAGTTTTGTGCTAAAAAGAGGGAACTTGTAAGATGCAAATGTTATTGAAGCATCTGAACTTGGCCAAGAAGCAAGCGTCACAGATGTTGCCGTCTCTTGAACTTTCCGGGAACCCTGATAAGGCCCTGATGGGGCCCGTGGTATTAATGTACTCATGAGGTGGCTTCTCAACCATCAGAATCTAGTGATGGCCTCTGCTCCAAGATGGCATCATACATAGCGGCAGCAATCCAAGGCGCCTTAGGGCAGCATATAGGATGCCCCTCCCCTTGAGCAAATCTATGGTCAAGCGCAAAGCCGACAAGTTCTCTGTGGAAAGACAGCATACTCTTCAACACCTGTAAATGTATATGTGAACGTTCAATAAAAACCTTCGTCAATGCCGTCAGTGGGTGGTAAGTCGATGAGACATCGACATCAGCGCTCGCAAGAGCCAAGTCACTTAAGATAAGCTTTTGCAATCGGGGCATGATAAGGACAGCACCCCAGGAACCACGGCTGCGGGCCTTGCACTGACAGTCAGTATATTGGCAGAAAAGGTGGTAGGGAAATAGGGAGACATACGGCGGCGAAGATTCTGGAGAATGCAGTTCCGAATTGGCGTTTGGAGGCTGAGGCTCATTTCTTTGGCAAATTCTTCTTCATCACAGGGTGAGAAATGGGTTCCATGCATTCTGATGTATTGTACCTTGGGAAGTCTACGTGACGAGCGCCACACTATCCATCCACTTCCTCATTCCTCACCAGGTCAGGAAATTTGTGAACTATATCAGGTAGACCCGACTGTGCCTCTTCTTAATCCTCAAGAGAGCTTACACTAGCGCAAAATACGCCTGAAGAGCCTTAGTAATGCAAAGTCATTCATACTCATTCATACTAATCATTCCCAAAGTGCAAGACTATGTGCTAGAGTCTGGGGAAACAGAACGCATACATCTAAGAGCATAGTAGACTCTCAGCCGCCCGAGATTCCAGCTGTCTATCCGGATCTACGTGACAAAATTCCATGTGTACTCATCAGCATCGCTATATGTATCGACGTAAACTTCTCCTTCGTCTTCCTCCACAAAGTCTAGATCATCATCATCACTGTCGGGGGGGAGGCCAAAATGGTAGCGCATGATCTCGGCCCAAGTCAAGCCTTGTGCCCATTCCCGGATGTCATATTCCAGCGCATAAGGGGGCTCATCTTGTTCTGCGATGTCAGCGTTGCGACCACGTCTTACAACTATGAGAAATTCCTTCCCTAATTCGGTCGTGTCTATCAGCTGCTGATCTTCGTGCACTCCGAAGCTTCGTAGGCCCTCTAGGGACGTTGGCACCGTTTGCTCGAAGTGCTGACGCGTGCCAGGTTTGAAGAGTGTACCTGGCACCTCGGATTTGGCAGACCGGTAGATAGTGACGGAAGTTCCAGAGTCCACACCATCGCGCTGAATCAAAATATCATTCCAAGTGCTAGGCTGTGGTTTGCGCCAATATGGTTGCCTTGGAAACATATCCAGCTTCGCAAAGCCGAGCATTTTGGAGTTACATGTAACAAATCGCAGTTCTCGCCACCCGTTACCATACTTTACCGGACCAGCAAGAGTATCATAGGAAACTTCGCCGCCCTCTGTAGCGAAAACGGTAAGCGTATCCAGGCACAAGTCTGGAAGTAGCTTGAGGACCCATGCAAGCCGGTAGTATACATCATCATCGTCGCCTCTTGGAGTGAGCATAAGGGGGCGCCCGCCCACACGGACATGGCGAATGCGAGAGAGTGTGGTTGAAGGTAGCAGAGAGAGCTTGTCGAGCAGATCCTCCAGATATTCGAAGTTAAATAAGACTTGACTAAGCCAAAGAGCTTCCGCTTCTCGTTTAATCAGGCGGCAAGTACGAAGAATGGCCAGTGAATTCGGCGCAGGCTTCATTCTTATTCTCGAAAAATGAGCAAGGATCCAGTGACCAAAAGCAGGCCTTGTTGAGGTGAAGAGCCACGTGTAGATCAGGTTACGGATCTCTCCTGGTAATTGCAGAAGCGTACAGGGGCCTCGTGGTGAAATATGTCATTCCCTGTTCTCTTCTGCGCCTTTCGCTGTCGAGCAGCTTCCTTCGAAGGAGGCCATAATGGCTAGGTCTGAAGTACAGAGAGTGGATGTTGATTAGGTGTTAAAGTAGGGGAATTTAAAGACGGTTGCTATAGCAGCGACGATCACGAGACCACCCAGTCAGCAAAGAAATCTTCACTGACATATTGACTGTCTCTCAACAATTAACTTCGAATATGACAATTGAACCGGAGCACCGACAAGTGACGCTATGGTACTAGTAACAGCTGTCACACGATCGGGGTTGAATTTACTCGACACAAAATTGTTAAGGGTCATCGCCATTCTGTTGAGGTGAGATATGGACAGCATGAGAAGCTACACGCTTCGAGGAGATCAGCTAAAGTCACTATAAATATGATGAGAAAACATATTGCCACAGGATTAAACCGTGACTTTTAAGAGGTGTTCCAGGATCAGCTGTGTTTTAGTCTGTACTTTCAACGATGCTTGAGAAGCACGATCACAGTACCGAAGGGTCGAATAAACATCGAAACTTACTTTTCTCGACGCTCCTGTGCGTCATCGGGCGCTTGGGAAGTCTTTCAGTCTCATCCTCGTCGGAGGCACTTCAACTAGCAGCGAGGACTTGGGGGAGACTTCCTCCGATTTCGGCTTATCGAAATACTTGTAGAGTCTTCCTGGTTTAGTTCGCATTTCTAATGAAGACAAAATGGCAAATAAAGTATCTAGAAGGGAGACTACAGAATATGAAAGTAGGTAGAAAAGCCCCTGAGAGGATGAAAAAAAAAAAGAGGAAAAGAAAAAGACAAGAAAAGAAAGATTCTTGGCAAATCTTCAGTGCGATGAGGGCAGCATATTACGTTTTGCGTTAGAATGAGAGATCTACAATAACCACTCCATCGGTCATGCATAAACTCAAGAATATGAGTACAACAGAACTTCAATATGATAGGAGAAAATGGGTCGGTTCCATTGGCAGCAAAATCAATCTAAGGGAACATAACGCATCATGTCATTAACTATCCCCCCGCCTTCTTGGACAGGGCCGCTCAAGTTATCTGATCAAGAGCCGAAAGCCGGCTGGCTTCCCCTCCATCAGCAAGACCAAAGCAAAGTAACTGGACAAAAGCCATTGGGCTGTCTGATTCCGCCGTTCAATACCTAAGTAATGAGTAGTAAATTAAATCGATGGGGTCTGTTCGACTTCGTTCCTGCCGGATCATCACCAGGGTCTGACCTAACTTACGAGTGGCGACTGCGATCAGATAGCCTATGTGTTGTTTGAAAAATGTCAACATCCCAGTTGGGTATCAGAGAATAACATATAATTCTCCATAGAAAGGTAAGCTGACCATCTGTTATCATCATCCTCGTATCAGGACCACTCGAAGTATGGACTAAAGGGAGAACATGTACTGACTCTAATCTAGGGCTGTGCAGATTTTGAACAACTTTGTAGAACTTTAATCATTGGGATATAACTCGAGTCCTTTCTTGACTATCAACAAGTGAATTATCTGTCCCAGGCTTCCCTTCTTAACTTTGGATTTCTCGGCATTCATATTCTCCTTTAGCAGACCACGCCGCCATCAACCGAGTATATAGCGCCCGTTGTCCAGCTAGAATCATCACTCAATAAGAAAGCGAAAGTCTTCGCTATCTCTCCCGCCGTTCCCAGTCTCTGGAGTGGAAGCGTTTTGTAAGTGGCTGTGACCGGCCGATCCTCATCACCGCCATCTTTCACCAGTCTATCGAGCATAGGAGTCTGAGTGGGACCTCTGTAAATGAAAGTCAGCCCTCTTCCCTGTATAGTGAAGTACTATCGACTTACGGGGCAACCGCATTCACCCTTATTCCCCGACTGCCAACTTCTTTGGCGGCAGTCCTCGTCAAGCCTACAACACCGTGTTTACTGACGCTGTAGGCACCAATACCGGGTCTGCCCATAAGCCCAGCAAGACTGGCACAATTCACAACGGCTCCACCGGCCTTCATTACGCGCAATTGAGCTCTCATGGAGTAGAAGACACCAGTGAGATTAATCCCAATCACCTTGTCCCATGTCTTGTTATCCATCTCTGTGAAGTTGGTGAAAACCTTTTCAGTCCCTTCAATACCAGCAATGTTTGCAGCACCATCCAGTCTTCCAAAGTGCTTAACAGTGGCTTCTATCCAGTTATCCACGCTGTCTGAGTTAGAAACATCCACCGCAACTGCAATGACGTCCGTATTCTGCGACTTGAGCTCATCGGCCACTTTGTGGAGGGCTTGTTCGTTGATATCGGAGAGTGAAAGGGATGCTCCGCGACGAGCGCACTCCCTCGCCGTTTCAAGTCCAATGCCGGAGCCCGCACCGGTAATTGCGATGACTTTACCTTTAAGCGATGCCATATTGAGTTCGAAGACAGTGACAAGATTTGACTAAAGAACGAACCATGAAAAGCAACGGTAATAGATGCCGAAAATCCATCGTCCTGCTCGACTTTAAAAGGCTGCCATCAAATCTTCCCCGCACTCTTCGAAGATTGGAGTTAATTCAACCTTGGTGCCACTTGAGTTAGGCAGACTCAAACAATCAAGCTTCATGGTTCAATTCGCCGAAAATAGCCGCCCGTGGACGACAGAATATTCGCCGTTTCAATTCCAACGCGGTACCCCGCAAAGGAAAATTCCGTTAATTGGCCTTTCAATATTAGACTTTGTGTATAGCAGCATCGGTATTTTCGGCTAAATGAACGTGGATAGTGGTCTATATGAGTCGCCAGGACTCCGCCTGGCTAGCAAATTTGAATCCACGTTTTCTGAAACTACAAGTGAACTACCAAGAACATGGCGCTGAACGAACGGCAAATCAGGCTCCGAGAACGATTTGAATCCGAGCGAGGAGTTTGGACCGATTCCTGGGATGCAGTGCTGCGCACTGATCCTGACTACTTCGAGGCATATCTCAACTTACGCGGAGTACCACTGAAGAATCAGCGCCTACCTGCCAAAACACAAGAGCTGCTTCTCATTGCGCTTGAAGCAGCCTGTACGACGCTTTTCCTGCCTGGAATCAAGGCGCATATCGATTCCGCTCTCGAGGTCGGCGCTTCCAAGGCCGAGATTCTCGAGGTCCTCGAACTTACCAGTGTCCTCGGTATACACGCAATGACACTCGGCGTTCCCCTTCTTCTTGAAGTTTTGGATGAAGAAGGCGCTGTTGACTCATCGGAGAAATCTCTCAGTGAGAGACAGCGACAACTGAAAGCCGATTTCGAAACCAAGCGAGGGTTCTGGGACCCAATCTGGAACTGCGTCCTAGAACTTGACCCTGACTTCTTTGAAAATTACATACAATTCTCCTCTGTACCATTCCGACGCAGCGGGGGAGGTTTATTGGATCCTAAGGTGAAGGAACTAGTGTTCTGCGCCATCGATGTATCCACCACACATCTCTATGGCCCTGGTCTGAAGGTCCATATACGAAATGCGGTTCGGTATGGGGCAACAGCCCGAGAAATTATGGAGGTCTTTCAACTTAGTGCGCTGATGGGGGTGCATACGCCTTTAACTGCTACCCCACTACTGTTGTGAGCAACACTCTCCTGTACCAATGAAGAATGGAACCATATATGTCATCCGAAAAAGCCTAGGATGGTGAAAAGTTCACATGTGGCACAATGTCTAGCAAGGATACTAGTGGTTAATACACTACATTCATTCAGAGCATAGTTGAAGTAAGAGTTGGTATTTTTCTTCGTAGACTATTTCTATCACGCGAGCATGCCACCAGGATGTGACCAGCCAAACTGGGCGCCGGCGAGGATCCAGTATAGATAAAGATCAGTTTCACGGGATCTAGAATAACGGGAAGTGCTGTTCAGAGTGGCTGTAAAGCGTAGTCTTAGATGTTTCACGCTGAAACCGGGCGGCAAGTTTGCAGATCTTGTCTTTGACGATGCTGATCTCGACGCAGTGCTGGCCCATATGTCTCAGGGCTTCCAGTGCAACTCTGGTCAATTCTGTGCTGTCACCATGCGATTATCGCTTCAGGAGCCGATCGCGTCCAAAGTCGTTGATGGATTGAAGGCTCGGCTTGGAAATCTTGCAGGAATTTATTTCGATTTTCTGGAGGCCTTCCTTGGGTTACAGACGTTTGACTGTGCTGTGAAATTGCTCGAGCTTACAAGGAGGGAGAAGCTTGACACTATCGCCCCGTCGAAATGGCGAACGGGGTCTGTTCATTCGGCTGACCATTGTCCGCTACCAGCCATCCATGAGTCAGCTGTATAATAAAAGATATTTGGTTGTCTGTTCTGCATCTCTGGGAAACGACAGTGATCGTGGGCTAGCCGGCACAAGCTTCTCGATAAGCATCTCCCATGCTCTACATGTTAGTCATACACTGGACGCAGATAACATGGGTGTTAAAAAGAGGGCGATTGTAAACATGGGGAACCCATTCAGAGGAATCAAACAAAGCGAGCATGTGGCCGGGAAGGGTGTAAGTGGCGATATTAGTATATATGGTCGAACTCATTGCAAATAGCGTCAACTCTCCGGGGTGGTAGCGTGGAATTATTACACCGTGGTAATCCTGCTCTTTTCTTACAGTGGCTTTCGTGTTGCTGCATCTGATATTTTAAATAAAACCCTTGGCTTCTGCAAAGAAATGGTTGATCAAGGCATTCTTCTTACCACTGCGCACAATGAATCGAACCGGCAGTTGGGCGACGGTCATGATAGGGCTACAACCACCGTAGGTTGTGACACGGTGGATAGCTTCGAGCTGAGAGCCACTTGGACAGTAAACGGCCACAGGATGTGGACCATGAAGTTTTCTGAGCGAATGGGATGGAGTAATGGCAACAGTCACGGTTCCTGGATTCATTTCCATACTTATCGACATTAGAGCCGGAATTACCACTCCTCGTCTGAAGTATCTGGTCCTCTTCATCCTCGGCACTGTCCGTATTCGGCTCTCCACTCAGATCAGATAAAGGGGCATCGAACTGCTCTTCTTCCACCCACGCTATCGCTTTTGAGTTATTGGCACTGTCGATGTAGACCACCCGGATAGTTACATTGCCGTGATCGTCGTACACCTCATCCCAGCACCGAGCAGCCCTTCTTGGGCCGAATTCGTCCTTCAGAGCCCTCACGGCAGCCCGGTTGGCTTTCGCTCTCGTTGACTTCGTATCCACGCGGGCCGGGTAGCAGTCTCCAACACATGGAGATATCGTAAAATCTTCGTAGATGGTGAGCATCACACGATACCGCACGTGATGGGTAGGTCGGGTTAGGGCTCCTTGACGGAGCTTGATCACGTCGCGAATGGGGCCGGTTGATCGGTCAGTCAGCCACTGTGTGAAGATTGGATCGATATATGAGGCGCATCTGGTCCATTCGTGGGACAGCGTGGTTATGGACTCCTGCTGGGGGTCGTGTGAGGGCCGCTCCTGATCCTCATCGACCCAGTTGAGATCTACTGCATCCAGCGACTTAGTGACCTTGACCTTATCCGCGTGGTCGCATCCCTCCGATGATTCGTCCCCCATCCAGCGACGATAGGCCTCGTTCAAGACCAGTACACGTATGTAATGGTCAATGGCTTCTAGTTTGCCAGGAATATCCAACTCGTCTTCAACTTCGCCTATTTGCCAACGCGGCTGGTGGTCTAGCTCCTCGGTTTGAATGAGCACGGCAATCCACCAGAGCAGTGGATTGCTCTGCGGCGTCGCGTCTGGGTCCATAATCGTCTGGGCGAAGAAGTCCGTGACGGCCTCAGCAAATGCTTTTCGGAACCGTTTCCCCAACTCAGCGTAGATGCGGATTGTATCCAGCGTATCCTTGAGTTTGGGTTGCAGACGCAAGCCCATTGCTTCCAGGGCCCTGTCCGCGCCATAGCCATGCCAATGCCATACCAGAAAGGTCAAAAGCAAACTCCACACTGCAATCGCTTGCTTTCGCTTCTCGATGTCCCGGTCTTGATTCGTTCCGATCGACGGTCTGTGGCCTGGAGGAAGCGCTGGCGGCCGGCGTTGATGGCATTGAAAACCGGACCTTCTTCGCGGAAGCCGTGGACGTAGAACCACTCTCGATAAATCATACTGGGTTCTGCGGTTGCCGACATGGTGAGGGTTGCTGTCCTAGTTGTGGTCTAGCATCTCATCGATCGCGGTGCTTTAAGGGGCGCCGATCATGTTACGCGACGCAACACGACCGCGTCCCAGCAAACCTTAATTTCCGCTGGGGGGCTCGACAAATATTTACTAGCCTGCAATCATGGGGGTTGTGTTGACTCACGGCTCGCCTGACCGTTGCACCGATGCCTGACCAACTTCTAGATTCTACGGTTGCCGAGTCGGTTCGTAACTCGATGTCCATGGGGTAACCTAGGTAATAACATTAATAATAATATGAAGCCCGAACGTGCTTACTTCCTAATTAGGACGAGCTAGGCGAAGGCGGTCTAGTACGGTGCAACCCACGTGACCGCTGACATTGCAGGCTCTCTGACTAAGCGCCGCTAAACCAGTCTAGGAAGGACCTGAGCTCCTGGGGCTCCACTTCCCCACTCCTCCACTCCTCCAACAAACACTGAATACGAGCTTCCCCGCAAACTTACCCCACACTTACAATCATGACGACGCTACCGAGGATAGTCGAAAGGGGAATATAGCCCGTGAGTGGTGCTCGACAGACACCGGCGATTCTAAGTCAATATGCTCCCCAGTCGATGTGTTTCAAACAAGTGGTTCGATAGATCTCCGCTCTTAACCACCCCGATCCTAGCAGATGGAACGATCCACCCCGAGATCCTACCGCCGGCGCACACGAAAAGCTGCTTGCAAATCCTGCAGTGCGCGCCATATACGCTGCGAGACTCCTGAATCTCCCTCCTCTGGTGAAGAGCAAGGGAAGACTAGGCCTTACGGCGCCGGTACACGACGATGTCGCGCCTGTCGAACTGCAAATGAGAGATGTGAGAGGTTGGAAACCTTGGATAACCAGTACGATGCGCCATTTCTTAAGACATCTAGTCCGCCTGCTCTTCAGTGCTCATTTATTTTGTGGCCAGGACCCATATTCTGGACAAATCCCGCATTACTAAGAGCGCGCGAGTGAGCGCTGCTTCTCCAGGCGCGAGCAATGCCTTCATCGGAGGCCGTCCGCGGTTCGCCACCTTTGATGCGAGTCAGGTTGGCCAGGTTCTCGCGGCGTCGAGCGCAAAGACACATTCTAGCCCTGGAACTCGAAGGAGCTCTTCTGCAGGTGAGATCGGCAAGGAGGGAACTGAAATGCTCTTCCTTCGACTCGTCGAGTCAATGCCGCAGAATCTAGGAAAACACCGCGCCGGCAATAGGGTCGTCTGTTTTGGGGAACACTCGAGTTTGTCCTACACAATTCACGAAGCGTGCAGCCCCACCACTGATGGTTCGCCGTCTTCGTCGTGCCAAAACCCTCACTATTCCATTCCCGACTCCATAGGCGAAAAGGCGCACAACCTCCCAGACCTAAACGACGAACCGCCCGAGGATGAACTGTACCTCTGTCACAGGCGTGCTTTCTCGTTACCTCCATCTGACGTCCAGACTGGTCTGTTAGAGACTTATTTCCGCTGGCAGCATCCTTCACATGGGGTATTTGACGCTGCCGAATTTCAAGAAAACTATCAGACCGGTAAAGCTTCACTACTCCTTTTGAACGCCATTTTCTTCATTGCATCGGTCCATTGCGATGCGAGTCTCCTTCGAGATCATTTCGAAACACGCCATGCCGCAGAGCTTACTTTCTTTAACCGCGCCAAGATGCTTTTCAATACTGACCATGAAACCGATCCCGTCACGAACATCCAGGCTCTATTTCTGATGAGCTTCTGGTGGGGAGGACCGACTGACAAAAGGGATCATTGCCACTGGCTCGGAGCTGCAGTTACAATGGCGCAGGCAATGGGGATGCACCGGTCGTAAGTTAGATGTTGCTCTTGCATCAGTAGCTTGCTGATAATGGCCATAGAACTGCTGGTTCAAATTTGAATCTGAGGGATCGTCGACTGTGGAGGAGAATATGGTGGGCTCTCTACGTTCGTTTACTCCTCCCTCTTCTCGAGAAGGGAGCACCTCTGACACTTCTCAGATACGAGATCGAAGCGATGCGGCAGCTCATGGCCGGCCACCCCACATACATGACGATGACTGCGACATCGAAATGCTGGTAGAGTCTGATTTTGAACAGCAGTCTGGCGGCTTGTGGAACTCCCAACCTCGTTCTTCTACACATGCATTATACGTCGTTCACACTGCGAGCCTATTCGTTATTTGTATGAGTCTTTCTGCGTGGAATCCCGACTGCGGAAATTGAGCCTCTGACCGTTCACGCTACGAATGACTATACTAACTTGCGTTCTTCGATAGTGGGCCGCATAGTAAGGCACAAATCCAAGTGCTTGCAGCATGGCACAACAGATCCTCTCTTGATGCGGGACCTTGACGAATGGGCACAGCTTCGACCTCGAACAATAGCGTACATCGACAGCACTACGGACGCAGACGATAGGCTTTGGACATCCGTGCTGGAGGTAAAGTACAAGTAAGTGAATCATGGAGATGATCGTCGCATCATCGCTGACCGTTCATGTGTATAGCTTTTGCCTCATACTGTTGCATCGGCCCGCCTATATTGTTGCTCACTCAGCGAACAACGACTCTCCCGCTATATCTGCTGCGAACAGGATGACTAGAGTTATCGAAGACCTTCTTATGTCGGGCCTCATTTGCTTCGCTCCAGTGTACATGTATGTGCCTCAAATCGACAGAATTGATCCGCTTATGACTACTGACTGTGTGAAACACAACTGCAGTGTTCCGTGCCTGTTCTCTGCCCTCACGATACACATCACCTATATCCGCCGGTCAACCAGTCTTGGGCGAAAGCTGGCACTGCAGAAGGCCAATATATGCCTCCTTGCACTTGGTGAATTGAAAGATTCCTGGCCGATCGCTGGATGGATTACCCAGCTCTTTGAGAGTGTAATGCGCCAACTTGCCGACGACGATCCACCGTCTGCATCTGGCCGACAGTCTTCTATCACCACGACTGTTTCTGATGCAACGCCACAAGCCAACAAGATGACAACTGTTCCGGTCAGTCAGACTGTGCAGCGACAGCAGCCCTGCTTTCCAGACGAACCCTTTCAGATGGCTGTTCCGGAGATGCCGCTGTTAGAAAATAATGCACCGGCATTTGGTTCTGCTGTTGATGACTTTAATTCGTTTGGATTTGTAGAAGCTCCCTTCTGGTACAATCTCAGTCAATCGTCATATTTTAACGGCCAGTAACTTGCGACTGCTGGAGTATCGGAGGCCTGGCTAGCTATATAGCAATTTGGAGCATGTTTTAAGGTAATGGGGTTTACCGAGAGAATATTGTCGCTATTTTTTCTCTTCGTTCCTTCCTTCCTTCCTTTCTTTTTTTTTCTCCAGCTGCCAGCTTAATGTACTGAATGGAAAAAGGAAGGCCTCGCACTGTTTCTCCAATCAGAAGTACAAATACTCTACAGTTAATCGGATAGAATCGCAAGATCCTGCCCAGAACCAAGTCTCAGAATATTATTTAGCATTGAAGACCGAATTCACAAGGCATTCCAAGTCTCGCAGTATCTACAGAATTGCCAGCACATTGGGAGGGCTAGCAACGCCGCCGTCTACATTCAGTGGAGAACTTGTCAGGAAGAAACTCCACCTCTTCTGCTTCTTGCATTCCGAAGACAGTGCTTCCAGGTCCCACAGCTCGCCAATCGGCATGCCGAAAAGAGCTAGACACCAGTCATGAATTCCTGGAGACGACAAAATCAGCACGTATCGCGGGCCTGGCAGTGCTCAGTAATACTCACTCCAGTCAGGATCACCTGGCCAAGCTTCAAACCCGATCGCATCTCCAGCGATCGCAGCGAAATGATGATTCCACAGCCACTCGATTGATTTTGCAGTACCTTCCACGCCAGTGAAAGCGTGGCCAGTTGTGGTGGCCTTGTCCCGTTCTTCCGGGCTTTGGCTCTCATACCACTTGATCATGCCGGAGCGGACGATGAGTATATCTCCTGGTTTGAACGTGACGCCTTGCCATTTAGCAATGGCTTCCAGGTCTTGCTCTGAGATGCAATGCTTGGTCATCGGAGAGTATTTGATGCCCTGTTCCTCTGCCCACGACACGTAGTCGATGAGCACTCCGCGACCGGCTATACAGCCTCGCTTGTGCCACTCTGTTGATTTGTTAGCAGCAGTCTGTCGCTCTGGGAAAAGGCTAATTTACGGTCAATTCCATTGTATGGAAGTGGATGAGGGCCGCTGATCTCCTCATGCTTTAACCCGTTGTAGTACAGGCGCAAGGATTGATGGCCCCAGTGTCCTTCCAAGGATGTCAGTCCTTGACCTTTACTCTCCTGTAGCTCCTGATAAAAGACTCACGAAATCCGTCCCACTGACTGCCACTTTGCGTGTTTATGTGAACCTCGTCATCGTGCCCACACAAACCCCTTGGCCCATTGTCGATGATCCGGTGCTCCGCCTTTTTACGTCCAAATCCTGGCTGTGAGATATTTCGAAGAGGCCAGCTACACGGAAAGTTAGCTGTCGACTTACGACACATGTCTGTGTTTGCTCTTACTTCAATGAGACGCTCACGCCTGCTTTAATCTCTTTCGCTGCCTCAAGCACAACGTCTGGAGTCAGCAGGTTAAGCGTACCCAGCTGGTCTTTTTCTCCGTCGTTATCCCACAAACCCCATGCGCATGGCTGGCTCGTCCCGGGGACATTCGGAAGATTGCTAAAGTTTGGGAGACTGTGCGCGCTCATCTCGAACTAGGTAAAGAAAAGATTTGACTACTAGTACTCAGCACCCAACTTTGAAGGCGTCGCTGTAATGCGTCAAAGGTCTTGCTTGCACCATAGCGACGAAATGATAGTTGCCACTGTTATACTCATTGTCAAGAGTCCTATGACCCGATGGAGTGAGTAACACTGCCCGCCTCTGATCCACACTTCGCCGAAATAGCCAACATCCGGGGTCTACGGCTCTGGCGTCGTGGTGGCTAGGGTGGATCACAGCCTGAAAATATCCCGAGCAGCTGGTAAAGCAAAATTCGGCGAAAATCCGTCAACGTGAGCGTGTACGAGCTCGGGCATCCTTACGGTTCGTACTACACGACCGTAGTCCAGGTACACTTTTCGGCAGCATGAACGGCGAACCGATGGTGACGGTTACCAAAGTCTAATATACAGTACCCCAACTTTTCAAAAAGCATCCCCGCACTGCGATGCTTGTTTCCATCGCCCAAGGAGCGCCGCGTTAGGCATTTTAAGGGATTTCCAATTCAACTCTTTCGCAGCTCCTGTTGGGTGCAAAATCCGACAGTGTAAACAGCCTGTCTGCGCAAGATCCAGGGCATCGGAACAACAGCAATTCTATAACACAGGAGTTTAATCTTCTTCCCAGTTAGACACATCTGTGGTCCCCAGCTTGCACAGTCGCTTAACGATGGAACTGGAACCTCATCGCATGAGAGGGTGAGCAATACCGGCTGTGCGGCCAGATAGTTATCTGCTCGCACATTGGTCCCTTTCTACAACAAATATAGCATGTTACACTAAACGCAACTGACACAAGCCGCACTTGGTGCATGTCTCCAGCGTCGCTCTCGTCACAGGTGCCGGGGCTGGAATTGGGGCAGCAACTGCCCGCGTCTTTGTCACTGAGGGTTGCACGCGCTTGATCCTGGCTGACCTCGATTCAGAGGGCCTGCAGTCAGTCTCCGACTCTATTAGAGCCCTCAATCCAAAGGTGCAAACCTGTCTCGTCATAGCAGATGTCTCCGTTGAGGGAGACGTGCAGCGGATTGTCGACGAGGGCGTGAAAGCTTTCGGAGCAATCCACTACGCCGTCAACAATGCTGGCGTGACTAGCAAGCCAAGGGTCCGATCGCACGAGCTTGAACTCTCGGACTTCGATCGCATACAAAATATAAACCTTAGAGGTGCTTGGATGTGCGAACGTGCCGAGATAAGGCAGATGCTACGGCAGGGAGAGGAGCTACAGATGAGGTGGGTGTATAACTATCCAACCTTTCCGTCGGAACACGCGGAGCATACCCTTCAGGACCATTCTCGCGTTGAACCGGGATAATATGATGGCCTTATATTTCTCTGACAGTCGCAGAACTGGAGCTCATCCTCAGCGAGGGGCCATAGTCAACGTCTCCTCGATGTTCGGCATCCAAGCTCACCCAACTGCTGTCTCGGTACGTGATGTCTTGCTTTTCATCGTTGTCATCATGGCCAATCATACGGCTCTCTTTCCTATGAATCGAATGCGGTGTTTTCTAACGCATCGCCTCTGCACGTTTGCAGTATTCCGCGTCCAAAGCCGGAGTCCTCGGAATGACGCGATCAGATGCTCTAGCATATGGAAAAGACGGAATTCGAGTGAACGCCGTTTGCCCGAGTTATATCAAAACTCCTCGTAAGATCAATTATTTCTTTTCGTTCTCCTACTCTTCCTTCACGACAAAAAAAAACAGTCCTAACTCTTGATATCTTATAGTCCTTGACCATGTAATCCGGAACGGGACGTATCCGAACGAACTTTATAAGTCGGTTCCCATGGATCGCTGGGGGCTCCCGGAAGAGATCGCCCATGCCATTGTCTTCCTCTGCAGCGAGAAAGCGAGCTTCATTACCGGGGAGCATTTGGTAGTCGATGGTGGAGCGCTCGTCTGGGCCAAGTGAGTGTTTCTGGGGCATATCTTGCCTGCACCTGTTCCGTAGAACGAAGGCATCAGACACAGTATGTCTGGAACCCGATCATGCAGAATAAGCTAGAGAAGCCAAAAAAGAAAGATGGCGAGGAAGAGCCAGAACGCTGAACGTTTGGAACCATGCACGCCTCAAATTGAAAGACGAGTTGAGCCGGTACATATTGAATATTGACCTAAACCACTGTTTTGGAACGCATCTGAAGAGGAATCAGCACCACTAGTCTCATCAAAGTCCTATTCCAGGTGCTCGTATTCGGGAATAAGGAGCCGTAAGAATTCGAATCAAGCACACTTGTGCGAAGATACATTACACGAAATAATAAAGTCAAATGTATCCAGCCACCTAGCTACGCAATGATTGAACGGTAGCCATCCTGCTATAGTATTCAGAAGAATAACTGGGATCACATTTCTAAGACGCGAGACAGTTGAGGGGAATGCAATGATTGCTGAAATTATGCCATTGCGATGGCTCATTGAGCTTTGGCTCTTTATTTTGAAAGAACCAAAACTGCGCACAACTGAAGATGAGTGCCTATTAGATGGTCGGATATCCAATACTCTTTTCTCTTGCCCATGCAGTTCTCGTAAGATCCGGCTATTTTTTATTGGCCTCGGCTATCATTACGTGCCAGTAAGTTTACCGCTATAGAATATGGGTTACTAGATACTATTGTAACTATTCTTCGCATTACGCAACTTGTACCCCAACTTGAGCGAGAGGAGCGTGCACTATCCAGGATTTCCGAGGATATTCCTTAATGCTTTGCCCCGCGATGTCCTATAAACGAATGTAGAATGCCCACATAGAATGCTGCAAGTCTGGTTTTCCAATCGACACGAGACATTTATTCCAATAAAAGCATGCCTCCTTCGAAGAACATCATTGTCATCACTGGCAGCGGAGGACTGGGTATTGCTGCCGCCCGGCGCCTCGCAAGTGGCAGCCATGTTATCCTGGCAGACTTCTCGGCCACTCAGCTAGGAAAGGCTGTCCAAACCCTTCGTGAAGAAGGCCACAGTGTTGAAGGCCTTCAAACCGATGTGTCCGACTCAGCATCTGTACAAAGACTTGCTGAATATGCTTCTCAGGCAGGCCATATCAGTGTTATTGTTCACACCGCGGGTGTGTCACCAGTCCAAGCCCCGCCACACCGCATCTATGAGGTCGATCTACTGGGAACCGCGCTCGTCATTGATGCATTTCTTCCCGTAGCTTCAAAGGGAACCTCTCTAATTGCGATAGCCAGTATGGCTGGGCATGGAAGACAAGGCCGTCTCTCAGAAGAATTTGAGAGACACCTAGCAACGGCTCCAGTTGAGAAATTACTTGCTGTCCCCGAACTTGACACGAGCAATTACGATCCTAGAAATAAGGCTGAGGAAGCCAAAGCTCTCCGCGTCCGAGCGTACGGAATCTCTAAACGAGCGAATACCCTCCGAGTTGAAGTTGCCGCGACAGAATGGGGGAGAAAAGGTGCAAGGATAAACACGGTCAGCCCAGGCCTTATAAAGACAACAATTGGGCAGCAAGAACTTGATGGCCCTATAGGGAAAGAAATCCGGGAGAACATTGAGAGGAGTCCCGCTGCGAGGATTGGAACTCCTTCTGACGTTGCAAATGTTGTTGCATTTCTGGCCAGTCCGGATGCTTCATTTATAACAGGCACTGACTTTTTGGCGGATGGAGGCTCTATTGCGGAGAGGAAATGGAGGTGAGGATATCTCGGTCTTCCTTGAAGAACCAAATTCCTATGTCTAGGCTGTTGCCCGCGGATGTTCTAAAGCCTGGATCTACATTTAAGACGCAGTGTGTATGTACCGCAGCAATAGTATGAGTTGTCTAATTGATGAGCCTGGAAGAAATTCCAACTTTTGTTTGGCTTACATGTCCGCCTGACTTGGCTCATCTATCGACCTTCAAGGCTGTCACCAGTGGGCCTGTGTGTTCTTGGAAGGACCGTTTGGAGAGTTGGACTATCAAAAAAAAAGGGCTCTCTTTTGAAGTGCATTGAATAAAGAAACTATGCGAGACAGTGAAAAAGGTGTGACACAGTTGATTCCACCTTCATGAGCACAATAACCGGCCTAGTTTTCCACATACCAAGCTAGATCATTGCCCTTTTGCAATTCATACTCTATAAACCCATTCCCCATAAACCGGAAACGATTCTTGCTGCGGTATTGGATGTCGAAGTCCTCTGGCCTGAGTTCACCGATTAATTTCTTAAAAGTCAATGCACTGCCACCAAACGTAGCAGTAACTCGCCCGTCCACAGTGTTATTCTTGTACCAGCTTCGACAGGCCCCAGTCCAAGTAAGAGTCTTCTGTATCTCATCCTCATACGCCATGAGCTCGTCGACTACCTGCTGTCTAGGCGCAACGGATTTGATGTCTTCTTCTGCAATCTTCCGGATCCACTTGATGATATACTCAGCCGTCCATCCTAGACTCTCCATGAGGGAACCGTGGCCGATGAGTGCATTCGGCCCGGTAAAGACAAAGTAGTTCGGCATGTCAGGGCATGCCAATGACATGTATGCCAATGGCTCTTTCTCCCATTTCGCGTTCAAGCTGATGTCGTCGCGACCGACGATGGGATACTGCGGACGGTAAGATACATCGAACCCGGTGGCACAAACAACTGTCGTGTTTAGGATCCATGATCAATTAGTGGTATTGTGCAGATAACTTACTGACGTCTACTTCGTGAAGCTTTCCATCGGCTGTGTGGACGCCCCTGTCACTGATTCTTGCAATGGGACTCTGGGTCAAGTGAACATTGGGAAGGAGAAAAGACTCCAAGTATCCTTCTCCGGGTGTGATTCTTCGACAGCCCAGCTCCCATTTCGGGATGAGTTTCTCGCACAGTTCAGGAATGTGCCCAAGCTTTTCGGCCATTTGCTTCCTTGCAAGCTGGTAGATTCGCCTGTTTTCAGGGGAGCCTTTCACAAACTATGGCATTATTAGTCATATTGACAATAAGCGGTTCAAATTGCTTATCTGACCATTTTGAACGCGTCGTTAACCCCATGGATAATCTGTTTCCTATATTTGTTGTGCTCTCCAGGAATCGTTCTGAAGCGTCTCTTATCTTCGTCTGAATATGCAGGGTTGTACGCCGGGTCGTCTTTCCCTAGCAAGGAAGCTGGATTCATCGTCGAAACAACCCACGTCGGACCACGCTGGAAGCTTGTTACATCCGTCCCCTCCAACTTTGCCATCTGCGGAAGAATCTGTATACCAGATGAGCCATTGCCAATAACTGCAATGCGTTTGTGCGAATAATCGTAGTCATGGTCCCAGGAAGCTGAATGAACCAGGTGTCCTTTGAATGACTGGAGGCCGGCGATATCCGGCCATTTCCACGTACTATTGGCAGGTCAAATCAATGCACTGGGCTTGGATCGACAGTATGAAGTCTTACGCACTTGAGAACTCCTTGAGCGGATATCAGTATATCCGCTGTTTCTTCAAATTCTGTCTCTCCGTGTCGTACAGTGACCTTCCATTGACCGAGGTCTTCTTTCCAACAGGCTCCAATCACACGATGGTTCAATTTTACATCTCGATCGAGATTCCACTTATTGACCATCTTGCGCATGTAATCCCAGATCTCTTGACCGGAAGAATAGAAATAGTTCCAGTCCGTATTCGGGTCGAATGGAAATGCCTGTTGAAATGTGAGGATCCAGAAAGCGACTGAAGCGAGATAGAACGTACGTATATGTGCGACGGAACATCGCACACCACTCCTGGATAGGTATTAACCAGCCACGTACCACCAATTTCATGTCTGGCCTCAAAAATTGTGTGTTCAATAAGATCTTGAATTTCTGGATGCTGGTGCTGAAACTTGTGTGCGAGCGTTAAGCCCGAGTACCCCGCGCCGACTGTAATCACTCGTAGTTTCTTGATGGGAGAATAGGCCGGCGTGTCTCTCAACGGGACCCTGATGCCTACCTCTCCATTTGTGGAAAGCTCCCCGGCTGTCAATGGGTGTACCCCGTTCGTACGAGGGTTCAAAGGGACGTCGCTGCGATCCATGACAGTTACCAGCATACGTCGGCAAATCGGGTATCAATATTGAGGAACCAGAAAACTATAGGTGTGATGGCTACAGAGAACCAAAGTCTGATTTCAGATGACCAACGTATTCAGATATTGCCAAAAGACAACCCTGTCCAATTTAACTGTTGAGGAGCGATCGAGGGCCTCGTCCGGAAGCACACTCCATCCGCCAAGAGGACTCCCTGCAGTGCTTCCGAGGCAGCATCGACGATAACATCATGGATAAGCGGGAAAGTTTACTCCCCCGAGGATGCATCCCACCGGGCGGGGCTTAACTGGTGCAGTAATTTCGCCGGAATTTGTAATACCGGGCAGTCGACATGAGGCGGTTGAATGCAACGCTCTAATCTGCTTTTTCGCCGAAATTCGTTTGCAGCTGTCGATACTGGGTATGAACTCTTCGAATTCTCTCCTGGCAATGTCTACCGAGTACTTCTTTCTATTTAGAGTCAATCGATTCATCCAGGCTTGCCCGAGCCGGCTATTCGCTGCTACCATGCTTTCATCAATCAGCGTTCCTCACCGACAACGAAAATGCGTGCTCTCAGATTCCATGGCAACAAGGATGTGCGTGTTGATAACGTCCAGATACCTAGACCGAAGCGTGGTTGGGTAATGGTTAAGAATGCGTGGGCTGGTATTTGTGGGTCAGGTCAGTCAATAAATGTCTTTTATGGTCTACAAGAACAAATTAAGCTGATTCTCACAGATCTCCATGAGTATAGTGTTGGGCCGCTGAACACACCTGTGAAACCACATATCCTCACTGGAGAAACGCTCCCAACTATTTGTGGTCAGTCCTGTCAGATAATTCGGCTCCGCGAAAGACGCCTCAACTGAGGACTCTTATAATTTATAATAGGACACGAGTTCTCTGGGACCATTGCTGAGCTAGGTGAAGGCGTTGATGATCTCAAAATCGGCCAACGCGTGACTGTTTTCCCTGTGCTTACCGATGGAGTCTGCTACTGGTGCCACCAAAATATATATGGAATGTGTGAGAAATGGGGCTTCCTCGGTTATAGTGGTTTCGGCGGTGGTATGGCTGAATACGTCAGCGTGGAGAGGCAAGCGATTCACACGATCCCCGACAACGTGCCTCTTGACGTCGCTGCCCTGGTGGAGCCTCTTGCAGTGGGTTGGCACGCTGTAAAAATGAGCGGTCTTGGGCCTAATGATTACTGCTTGGTCTCTGGAGCAGGTAGTCTACTCTGCCATACTCTCACCAAGGTAACAAAGACTTCATTGCTAACCACAACCACAGGGCCTATTGGTATTGCTGTCATCCATTCGTTGGTAGCATTCGGAGTTCGCTCAATCATTGTCTCTGAACCATCACCTGTACGTGCTGACCATGCTCGAGATGCCGGTGCTCGATATGTTCTTGATCCGATGAAAGAGGACGTGAGTGCATTCTGTGTCAAAATCGCCGACGGTCGGGGTGTTCATGTTGCCTTTGACTGCGCTGGAGTTCAGCCAGCATTTGACGCATCCCTGGCATCGGTGCGAGGAAAGGGCAAGATACTTCAAGTTGCCAATTTCGAGAAACCGCTGATTATTAAAACCCCCAACATCATCACGAGGAGGCAGATATCCCTTATGGGATCCAATATCTATACGCGTGAAGAATTCCAAGAAGTAATAGATGCAATTTCTACAGGTTTGTCATTACATTGGCCGTGACATATAAATTAGTATGCTAACCTCCCTCCACGTCCAGGCAAGATGAAGAATCCTGGAAGGATGATTACAGACAAAGTGTCTTTGACTGATGCTGTAGCCCACGGATATAAGGCATTGATTGATGACAGGGATAAACATGTGAAGATACTCATAGATATCCAGGCAAAATAGGCTACTCTTGGTCAAGCTTCTATCTATTCTATTCAGTGCATTCATGTAGTTGCTGCCCAGGACTATTATAGTATCATTCATATAATAAATATAGAACCGTAACCTGTATCTTTTTTGGTCAAACTGAATTTATATCTATCATTCTGGCATAGCAGGTAGACTTTCATGTAAGACAAAGAATGAACATTGAAGAGACTCATATCTGTCTATGGCATTGGTTTGCAGCAAAGTAATGTTCCCATTATGCATTTTTTTGCAAGGGAAATCCGCGAACTCAAACTCGAACCTGACCCCAGAACCATTAAATGGACTACTAGGAACCAACAAAGCCCCTGGCCTTTTGGTGAAATAAGTTCGACAGCTTCTTACTGGAGCTACAATATTCGGAAAGGATAATATTACCGAGTGTAATTGAACTGACCCGGCTTTTGGCCATCACGCTCGCCGAACGGATAATTGAGCCGACTGATACCTTCTGTCGACGAGTCGGCCAAAAGAATATGGCAAGGCATAAGCATTCAGCCTCCACTTCGCCATGGATCACCAACACCTTCCAACGTGGTGACAGTGCAGTTAGTCGGCGACGAGTCTCACGACTCCTTGGCTCCAGTCTGAGCGTTTTGACCCACCTTCTTCACTTCTACGACCATGATGAACCAACACCCATGCGAGGGTAAGAACTATTCTCGGGGATAATTTTGAAATGCGGGGACCCCGCATACCCCGCTAAACATTTCGGCGAAATATGATGCTGGAGCTCGACACCGACAGGGGCACATGAGGTAATGCACAGACCTCAGATCCTGGAAGATGTCGTGTAAACCCTAAACACAGAATGTGAGCTGTTGGCTATCAAGCTGTGTAGGGCTCAGTATTCGCTATGTCGGTTGCTGGAAGCATGTATATATTTCAAGTTCTTGCTTGGAATCCGGCGATGTTGCTGGCCCTGCATCATTTCAGAGCAACAACCAAGAGCCGCGATTCTGAAGTGAACTTGAGACACTAGTATTTCAAGATGAAGCGTACCGCTCAGTACTCATGGTACAACCTTGCAGTAAGACGACCAGTCCTCAGCAACATGCCACTATCCTCGCTCTGGAAGACTAACTGAACAGGTTGTGATGACCCTATGCCTCGGAAGTCTATCGTATGGATACTGCTTCAGTGTCATCTCAAACACTCTGGGTCAACCGGCATTCTATGCCTATCTTGATCTTAGTCCCGAACCCTCTGATTCAAGATACAGCTACACTAACAGTATAATCGGTGCTTGCAATGGACTTCTCCCGATCGGTGGTCTCATGGGAGCCATTACCATGGCTTGGTTGTGTGACGCCTACGGACGCAAGATGGCCCTTCTGGCGTCAGCAGTTGTAACCATTGTTGGAGGTGCTTTAACTGGTGGTTGTGTTGCTGTCGCCATGTTTTTGGTCGGCAGGTGGTTGACCGGGTATGGAATCGGTACGTCTGGTCGATAGCGTCTTCCATGAAAACAAGTGCTCAGTGATTATTGATAGGCATGTTTGTCACATTGGTCCCAATTTACCAGGCGGAAATTACTCCTCCAAGCAGCCGGGGGTTCCTGGGTTCGCAGCACGGTACGAAGTAGATTTGGTCAATCAGGAAATGGAGGTAGTCTAACATCACTTGTCAGGCGTCATCCTTGTACTGGGGTACTCTATCGCGGCTTGGATAGGGGTTGGGACTTATTTCTCTACGAACCCAGCCTTTTCATGGAGATTCCCATTAGCGATGCAGTGTCTCTTCCCAGTACTGATACTTTGCCTGTCTCCAACGATTCCGGAATCTCCTCGATGGCGTAACTATTCCCCTTCCATGTCACCCGTCGAAGACTATTTGTACTGACGGTGATGCCAGTTCTTCTGCGTGAGCAAAACGAGAAGGCGTGGGAAATCGTAGTCAAGCTGCACAACAATCCCAGTGACCCAGAACAAGTTTTTGCCAGGGAGGAGTTCCACCAGATGATGGCGCAGGTTGAGGCAGACAGGCCCCTTATCGAATCCGGCTCAATTTGGGACCTAATCAAACGGCGCAGCAACCGCAAAAGATTGTTCTGTGGCTGTCTAACGACATTTGCATGCGAGTCAACTGGGATCCTGGTCATTTATAGTGAGCAGCTGGCTTTGGGTGTTGAGGCATGTGAGAAGGCTGACGATTGAAAATAGGTTACAGTGTCGTCCTATACAACGGACTCGGTTATACTGGCGCACTCCCTCTCATTTTGGCGGCAGCATATGTCAGCTCTACCGTTCCGGCGAACTACATTAGCGCTATGCTGATTGACCGCGTTGGCCGTGTGCCGTTGATCGTCCTTGGACTCACCGGCTGCATGATATGTCTCATATTCGAGGCTGCTTTGACGGCATCTTTTAAGGGTACCTCAAATTCCGCAGGTCTGAAGGCTGGTGTCTTTTTCATGTTCCTCTATGTATTTACGTAAGTCAAAGATGCCCCCCGATGGATGAGTTACTCTACAGTGTTTGACGTCCCTGCTCAGATACGGATGTTGCCTTGATGCAACCAGCTTCGTTTACTGTGCAGAAATCTTCCCGACGCATATCCGTCCCAGAGGCATGGGCATCTCTGTTGCCGTGCTGTTCCTAACCACGGTCCCCTATCTAACGGCTGCTGCAACTGCGTTCGCCAATATTGGTTGGAAGTTCTATCTAGTTTTTATTTGCGTTACCTTAGTCAATATCCCCATCGTTTATTTGACTTTCCCAGAGGTACGTAAATTTCTAGCACTACTGGTCTTATTGTGTTGCTGACCTGCAAATTTGGCGTAGACCAAGGGCTTGTCATTGGAAGAGGTGAACGCGATATTTGGCGACCCTGTTGCTGTCCAACTGGATCATATGGCCGACGAACGAGATGACAAGCAAGAGAAGCCCGAGCACCTAGATATTCCATCAGTAGTTGAGGTCTGACATCGAATCCTTTGAAGGCTGCTCAGTGGGTATCAAAATGCGCGACTTTAGCAACTTAACACTTTGTTTTCAAGAAACTATATCGATGGTGGAAAGGGTATAATACAGCCATCTATTTAAGCTGTTCAACATGAAACATTCCTATCTTCTAAAGAGATGGTTTTCAAGAGACAGTCACTCGTGTCTTCCAGGACTCCAATTCTCTAATTCTATGAGATTAAATTGACCGCACATAGGAGTATGCATCTCGAGTTTACTATTGACTTTCCAGTTGAGACTGATGAACACTTGGCGAGGAGATCTCGGGGAAATTGACGGAACATTCGACGCATAAGGATCTATCCGCTACTGCAGGTGGCATGGCAAAGGATAGCACACCCACACATGCGATAGAGCTTAAAAGGACAATGAACTCGGCTTATTGGCACATGCGAAGAACCAGAGGAAGTTCCATTCTACTACTGAATAAGTGCCTTTTGACCTAGTCCATTACATTCAATGCAGAAAGCTCAAATTTCTACCGTCCTACTTGGTGACCTGCCGTAGTTGTACGTACACGGGCCGCCTTCTTTCCTCCCACTAGGATCTCAGTATCGGCACAGGAAACAAAATGGCAATTACGCATCGGCCGGAACGGCAAGTTTGGAACAAATTTGATCATCAGAAGGAGTGTCTCGATGAAGTAGCCATGAAAACTGCCGAATATTGTCTGTATTGGCACGTTTTGCTTCCTTTAAGAAGGGGAAGTATACGAAGTGTCCGTGAGGAACCTTGTCCCTTGTATATTAGCTTCAAAGCTCTTCTTCGATCGGATCTACCAAGAAAAAAAACACTTACTCCTGGATATATGTCCAGTCTTGTCTCCACACCGTGGCCCCTCAACACACGCTCGTAAATAAGTGCATCATCCCGTAGCGGGTCTTTACCAGCGGCCTGGAAGTAAACCCTGACTTCCTCTTTTGCTAGACTACGATGCTTGTCAGGCTTCGGCGAGTTAAAAGGGCTGTAGAGGGGACTGGAGGTGTCCGGCTTTTGATGGATCTGAACCCAATGAAATGTGCTGTCGTCAATGATGTCTGCATCACCATTCTCGTCCCTCGCAAGATAGTCCTTTTGATACTCTGTTGGCACCTGCTCAATATCGTGGAATATCATGGGAATGCAAAGCCAGAGGCCTGTTAATTTTGGAAGCCAGTGTTCATCAACCCAACGTTGGCCAATTGCAGCGGCAAGTGCTCCGCCAGCACTGATGCCGCCCAAGACAAACCCTGCAGAAAGATCAGCTCCCAGTGCTGAGGCCCCGTTCTGGGAAAGCCAAAGCAAGGAATCCCAAACGTCGTTCTGCGCGGTGGGAAATGGATGTTCGGGGGCGAGACGATACGAGACAAGGACCACAGTCGCATCATACAACGAGCTCACGGTGAGAGCATATGGAGCCAGTTGACGGTTATCCCCAACAAGAAAAGCACCCCCATACATTAGGACGACGAGTGGAGACCGCGCAGGAAAATTCTCCGGCTGATAGACCCGTGTGTGGGAGAGATAGCCATCGCGCATTGGAATCTGCACGATTGTGCCAGGGTTTCCGAGGGACTCGAAAATTTTCTGACTTCTCTCCTCTCTAGACGCTCGCAGAGCAGCCGGAGCTTCCCAGTTCGGTTTAACGAGCGTGTTGGAGGCTCTCCAGGCGTCGTATTCGGGGCTGTACTTCAACGTCAATAAATGTATTTGCAAATAGACATGCCGCATGGAAACTAGTAACCCGGGTGTTTCGTGATAGAGAAGAAGACGAGACTAACTCAATATTATTTTCTGAAGCGAGACCTCCCATTGTGTCCAACTAGGCATAAGGCATGTATGCAACTACCTAGGTAGGTATATGCGGGTGAGTATATATGGAGCTCTGGGAATGAATATCAACCGCCGTTAGAGGTGACTCTCGCCCTGGCTGAGCGAGCAATGGGCAGGTTGGACACAAGATGAACGATCTTCATTAACTGTAATAATAAATCTAGTAAAGATACTGCTTTCCCCGCAACTGTCATCATCGGGCAGATCCGTCGCCGAATAGCCGGGCACAAAACGGGTAAATAACGCAAAACAACGGAAATGCAGCCGAACACTATTGCTTGGACGTGAAATTTATTGAGGAGACTATCGCCTAGAATTGAAAACCACATACGCGCTTTATCTCAACTGAAGAATGGATGTCCAGCGATTTGGGAAACTCAGGGGCCATGCAACCCGCCATATTAGAGACTCTCAAGACCAGTCCTTCCATCGGTAAGTCGGGCCTTCCCAGCAACCGTGTGTATCTATTGGACGGCGGGGAAATTTCCCCACTGCGCGCCCCATTTCGACCCAAATTTCGGCTTCGGGGCTCTGATCCTGTACCCCAAGGCGCACAGCTGTGCGGAACCTCGGCCCCCGACTAATGCGGGGATACGGGGGTTGGGGTCTTGGGGATAAAGACACGAGCATTCCTCTTAGCATTCCGCACTAGGAAACGTTGCTCTATCGTGTGACTCTGGTCGCCTTTTGCTAATATGGCATTCTCTTCGCCTTCCTGGGTCCCAAGCTTGAGTGACATCCCTGACACCGTTCCCATTCAAGATTTCCTCTTCAACGAGAAATATGGCAGGGCTCCGATCACAAAGTCCAAGGATTCCTACACTTGTGGACTCACCCACAGGACGGTTACAGCTGCTCAGCAAAAGGACAACGTGGAATTTCTGGCCAGAGCTCTTTCAAAACGACTTGGCTGGAAGGTCAATGAGGGGAAGGAACTGCAGAAAGTTGCGGTCATCTTTGCCATGAACACTGTAGGTCTGATGTGCTGTGCTTTGTCCTATGTAGCATGCTAATCCCTTACTGATCGCATAGATTGACACCATGACTGTGACTTGGGCCCTCCACCGACTGAATGCAGTGTCTTCTCCCGCCAACGCGACCTATTCTGCTACTGAATTGACATACCAGGTGAAGGATGCAGGAGCGACTGCCTTGTTCACTGTGGCACCTCTCCTACAGACCGCCCTCAAAGCAGCCGAGGCGGCAAACATACCAAAGGATCGTGTGTTCATATGTGAAATGCCAATGGACTCCAATAAGATGTTTACGTCTCCTCGCGGGTTCTCAACCGTTGCGGACTTAATCTCTCAAGGTAAGCAGTTGGGTAAGCTCGAGAATGTCCAATGGGAATCGGGTCAGGGACAGCGGCAGACTGCTTTCCTTTGTTATTCCAGCGGCACTACGGGTCTTCCGGTAAGTACGGTCGGATAGATTATACCTGCACGTATATAAGAAAATAAAAGTGTGAAAGAACTCTGCTAAGACGAAACCTAGAAAGGTGTCATGATATCCCATCGGAATGTTATAGCCAACGTGCTACAAATTTCGACCTTTGACCAGCCAGCTCGGGATGCAATCGGCAAGGACTACCGTGATATCGCTCTAGGTCTACTACCCCAGAGCCACATTTACGGTCTGATTGTCATTTGTCACACATCTACGTACCGGGGCGATCAAGTCATTGTCCTCCCGAAGTTCCAACTGTCTCATTTCCTACAGTCTATCCAGGTGTATGGAATAAACACATTGTACATTGTTCCTCCGATAATTATCACGATGATCAGGAATCTCCAATCATGTCAGAAGTTCAATCTCAGTTCTGTTCGCGGAATATTCACTGGAGCTGCACCTCTTGGTAGGGAAACAGCAGCAACATTGGAGGAATCATTTCCTCATTGGGAACTCCGGCAAGGGTATGGGTTGACTGAGACCTGCACCCTCGTTACCTCTACTTCTCCACATGACATTTGGCTGGGAAGCTCTGGAGTGCTCCTCCCGGGCATGATTGGGAAGGTGATTGATTTCGAAGGGAATGAGGTGACAGAACTTAACAAGAAGGGTGAATTATACGTCAAGTCACCCAGTGTCGTCCTGGGATACTACCATAATGAGACGGGGACCCGTGAGACATTTATAGATTTTCCAGATGGGCGCTTCATGCGGACCGGAGATGAGGTAGAATTCAGACTTTCCCCGGGAGGAAACGTCCATATATGGGTTGTGGACCGTATCAAAGAACTGATAAAAGTCAAGGTATGACAGAAGTAAACCGACACAACAGATGAACTTCATAATGGCACTGCTAACTCTTCTTTTTCTTACCTTTTTTTCAGGGACATCAAGTTGCTCCCGCGGAGCTCGAATCCTGCCTCCTGAGCCACCCAGGAGTAGCCGACTGTGCAGTGATTCCTGTCCACGACGATAGGGCAGGAGAGTTACCCAAGGCGTATGTAGTCAGATCCGATGCCGCAAAAGGTCAGACGGATGCTGCCCTTGCAGGATCCATCATGGAACACGTCGCTGCTGAGAAGGCTCGATACAAATGGCTCAAAGGCGGCGTCGAGTTCATCAGCACGATCCCAAAAAGCCCGAGTGGGAAGATATTGCGAAGGGTCTTACGAGACAAAGACCGCTCTGCTAGAAGCACACGCGACGCCAAGATATAGATGTACTATCGCCTGTCTGCATTCAAGAAGAGGAACGAATCGTTTATTAGGTAGACATGCATACATATATAGAGAAGAATTTGAGGGCGACGTATTTCGCGCCCACCAGTCTTGATTTTTGCTGCTTCCATTGATGCATTCCTAGACCGGTATTGAGAAAGCAAGGACGATGGCCCTTTTCTTGCTTTGAAATTAGTGTAAACAGCCTATTTAAAGCGAATCGACTTCGTGTCTGAACACCTCGGTAGCCACGGCTAATTGTCTCTTCTAGCGTGCCCAGTCCAAGCTCCCTACCCCATAGACGACCCTAAACCAAGGCAAAGGTGGCCAAGAAAGCTATAAGCGGCCGTGCACCAAAAGAATACCTAGGTACGAAACTTAATTATTTGAAGGAATCCTGCGCAGTCCCATTTCTCCGCTTCTGATTATCCTTAAGTGTCGATCTGGATATGCCCCCGCCGGTGCAGAGCTTCGTCACTACTTTTCTTACCTTCTTCTCCTTGTTCTAACCATGCCATCGATTCACTGGAGTAAAGTTCTGAGTTCGCCATCAGCGAGCCTCAGAATTGTCACCACTGCGACATGGAAGACAATTAGCACGCTCGTTTCACGTCTCCTTCATCCGCTGACGCCGTACAGACTTACCTTGCGCAATGAAATCTTCCGCATTTGGCTGGCATACACTTTTATCCACAACTCGTCAATCCTCTACAGTGAGCCCGACAAACATGATGTGCCATACATTCAGACAGCCGACTTCAAAGCCTATGTCGCTCCCAAACCTGAAACCGAGAACTTGGACAAAGCGATAAACGAGTCGGACGCTGTCGTCGTCTACTGCCATGGCGGGGGATACTTGATAGGCCATCCCCTGCAATACTTGGACACCTATGGCCGATGGTCATCGCAGGCTAGAAGAGTCGGAAAGAATATTGTATTCCTGGCACTGCAGTACCGTAAGATATCAGTAACCAGCCCTTAGAGTATAGCATGTTAACCAATGGCAGCTCTTTCTATCTCCAAGAAATGGCCAGCGCAACGCGACTCCCTGTTGGCTCTTTACGACTGGCTCCTCTCGAAAGGAGTATCGCCTTCTCGCATAGTCTTCGCTGGGGATTCCGCGGGTGCCAATCTAGTGTTTCAGACGTTACTGCACTTGCGCGATGCGAAGCCGAATATTCCTCGACCTGCTGCCCTGATCGGCCTTTCACCATGGCTTGACTGCTCGGGATCGAACACCTTAGGGTCTCCAAAGGTGGCAACGGATTTCTTAATCTACTTTAACACTGTGGTCAAAGTGGCCAACGATACTGTTCGCCCGGAGGAACTGCCATTCAACACCCCCGAAATCTCTCCGTTGCTGACTGACAATGTTGGCAATCTACCACCTCAATTGATAGTCTATTCAGAGGACGAAATTCTATCACTGGATAGTGAGACTTGGATTGCTAGGAGTCGCGCAGCAGGAGTGGAAGTTACTGAATATAAGGCAAGAGGAGAGGTGCACACCTTTCCAGTGGGGTGGCCATTCACTAGCCACACAGCTGAATCAGTGTATGATACAGTCTTCGTTGACTTTGTCTTCCAGCATGTTCACTGAACATCCCTTTCTTCAATGTTTGTGCATCTGGAATTGAGTGTTTTGATGCGGAAAGGGGGCGCTGCGGGAGGAAGATTGATAGCAGTATAAGTTCTCCTTGCAACTAGGACATGTGTGCAGATAAGTCAGTTATGTTGTTTACAGGGAGGGAAATTTTGTCAGCGGACAATAATTAGGAGGTTCTACAGACCCACAAATGACGAAATACTTCATATCTAAGTCCTAAAGAGTCGATATAGAACAATTGAAAGGAAGCTCATCAAGATTGTTGCCCCAATTCTTCAGCCTATCCACTCACCAACGGACCATCGCTCAAACTTGCTTCTCGAGTACTGAACTTCTCACATGTGATTGATATGTTTGGTCCCGTTAATTCTTCCAAAGTCACCATCCTCTCATGCTCAGTCAAGGATAATGCAATTGCCCGCAGTAGCTCGGCCATTCCTCGCTTCTTCTATCACGTTGCCAAACCAGCGCTCTAGTTCCTCAAGTAACCGGTTTCGTTCCTTCTCTACTCCCAAGTCCAAGGGTCGCAATCCATTTGCTATCCGTGTCAACTGAGCGCCTGCGGCAACAACCATGAGCGGTTCGGGTATTGGATCAGGCGCTGAACGTGTCTGGGTTCCGGCCAGAAGCTTTTTCACAAAGAAAGGGTCTGTGGACACTGTTCTCGAATTGATTAGTGTTTCGTTCTACTTTCAGAAATGGCAGCAGGGAATTGAATGAAAGGAGAAAGTAGGAAAGCCGAAGTTCAGCAACAGAATGGTACGTCTTCTGTATCAGACCCATAAAAGGAAACTTTAAGTGACTTACAAGGTCTTGCCAGACCAATTCCATTGCACGCATTTTCTCTTAATGCTGTCAACATACCCCTGTTGAGCAAAGAGAGAAATAGTCAATCATCATAGTTGAGTGCAGTTTGCAAACAAGTGCTTAAGAGTGATACTTACTCCTTGCTTCGGAACCCTCCAGTTAAATAGACCAGAGTCCGCTTGGGATCGATCGCGGGGGTTATTGCTTGCGCGAATTCCACAAAGTAGGCCTCACGCTTGACAGTGCTTTCGCTCCTGTGCGAGAACCTGAGCTCTTCGTAGGTACCACCACTGAGGTCCACAAAGTCAACCTCTTCGTTCTGGAGCTCTTCGCACAGTGCTCGGCATTCTTCGGGGGTGAAACCGTCCATGAATTCAACGGAGTTCAACTTGATCGAAATCGAGAACTTAAAATCGCCCACTTGGACGCGAATGGCACGAATTATCTCAAAGATTATTCGAGAGCGGTTCGTCAAGGACCCGCCGTAATCGTCTGTCTGTGGATAGCAGAGGGGTTCAGTCAACGCCTACTGACTAGCCGGGATAAATCGATAGTTGCCTGACGCAACCGTGCAGGTGAAGGCGAGAAAGACAAATTAATCAACATACCCGATTATTGGTTCGTTTTGAGAGAAACTGAGACAGCAGATATCCATGCGCTGCATGCAATTGAACGCCGCTAAACCCAGCCTCATAGCAAAGCTTGGCAGTATTTGCAAAACGCTGAATTATATCTTGGATACCGTCTTTAGTCAGAGCTCGTGGTTTACCAAATGTCATTCCTAGTCTCTGTTAGTCTCGCTAGCATTCAGATCTAGCACTGACTCGGGCCTTGTTGAAAGTAAAGGACGGAAGAGAGAAGGATAAATGATGTGCTGGAGGGAGTAGAACGAGCAACGCAACTCCACTCACCGAGTTTAGTTCCTTCCAATTGCAGGTCACTGGCGCCGACTGGGTTAGGTTGGAGCAGCTCGCTAACCTGACGACCGGGGTGTGAAATTTGCGCAATTAACTATCATATTTTCTCGGTGTGTCTAGTCAACAGCCACGCACAAAACAGATCATCAGAAGATGGGGCAGATGCAATCATACCACACTGCCATGGCATTGTGCCGCGGTAGTCAGTTCTCGTAACTTGTCCAATCTTCCATGTGAGTCGTCTTCAAGAATCATATTCCCTGGCCCCTCGATGCTGGTTCTATCTATCAGGATGTTACCTGATACCAGGATTCCAATATCACCCGCGCCCCATGTCTTGTACAGACGAACAAGTTCCGGGGTCACAACGCCAGAGGACTTGTGGTTGGACTGGGAATATGTTGCCAGTCTTTCCGTCATGGGCGCCTGGCAATATGAAAAGATATTAGTAGACAGAAACCGATTTCAGCTTTGGTCATCGGGCCTTGCAGAGGGCGACCAGCGAGAAGCATGTGAACATGCGAGGATGGGGTTCGGACCTTCATCAGTCTATTTTTCACTCTAAGCCTACTGTTAGGCAAGACCAAAGGGTCTGCAAGTGAATATGCTCCTGCTGTCATTGTGGACGTCGTCGGTATGAGGATTGGCAGAAAACAAACTTGTGATGGTGCCTGACAGGATACTCCAGAATTGGTATGAGTGAAGAGCGTCCAGTAAACTCTTTTCACTGATAGGTAAAGAATAAGTCCTGTGTCAGCTGTGAAGAACCCTATTCACTACACCAGGATGAAGGAACTGTCTCTATACATAGTGTATGCCGCAAGCGTGCTTATCGCCGAATATAGTTTTATCGCCGAATATCATTATTACTATTAGAGTACCTAGGTAGGGTAAATAGGACCTAGGCCTTGGAAGCCGCGGCATTCAACCGTTTCAGACAGCAAGCAGCTTCCCCAAAGTATGGGGTCCTGCTCCTGCCGTGACAAAAGTATTTGGAAAGCAGTTGCGGTACCGCTTCTATCATACGGAACTTGAAGTCATTATGCTGGCAGAGCAACACGGATCATTCCTATTATAGACGCGGTGCTGCTAGTGCTCGCCAAATACTTTTGTCACGCCACTATAGATACATGAACCTTTCGGCTAGTGGCAATGATGCGGGGTGCCGGGAACCCCGGAATCAGGATTGTGGAAGCGGTGAGGTAACAACTGCTGGGCTATTTCGAAATAGACCTGGATTTCAAATCATGCAATGTCCCGAGCCGAGGGTAAGGTGTAACCCCCAATTTAAAATCAAAACCTCATAGGGGCATTTTTGTCACGTGGATCTTAGCGTTAGAAGTTACTCAACTCATCTAAATAGGGTTAAATTAAATTAAGCATTACATTCATGGTATATATATATCTAGAGAGTGTTTCTTTTATCGTCCCTTTCTCGAGTTCTGACCGAGCACAGAAATTGCGAGTCTTCCATTCTCCAAGCTAAACCTCTAGGTAAGTCAACTCAGTACACCATCGAGATGGAACTATTCACTGCCTAGCATTTGAGAATCATGTCATGTCTTCTCAGGAAATTGTTAATCTGTTTTTAATTTCCGTTTGCCCAATAGAATCCGTCAACCCGTCCACCCGACAACACCCAAACGATGCCTCAATTCAACGCGACTATCCTTTACCGCTGGGACGACCAGGCCCCCTTCAACCTGAACCATTATACGCAAGTTCATATGCCACTCGCGGAAAAGCTCTGGAAACCTCACGGACTGAAATCGTGGAGCGTTACCGAATTCATTCACATTCCCAATCTACCGCGCCCTACATACAGAATACAGTGTGTCACCACGTGGGAAACTTCGAAGGAAGATTTCTTTGCGGCCTTTGCTCCCGACAAGGTCCAGGCTCTCCATGAAGACCGACAAAATTTCAATCCTAATGCGGATGCACCGGAGGTCTTGCTTGGAGAAGTTAAGAAGACTTCTTAAGACCCATAGGAGATTCGTCTTGATCGGGATGGCGCGCAATATCCAGGGCATTTTATAAAAGGGAATACCTAGACCTGTTGTGAAAGAAGAATCGATTCCAGTCTTGTAAGTAGCTATACCACCAGTGGCGAGTCAGAGAGCGATTTCCAAATTCTCCTTTATATCATTGGCTCTAGTTTAACAGTGTATCTGCGAATGTTGTAGATCAACAATAAATGGCTACTTAGCCTACCTCCCAACAAGAACCGTCCCCATTGCATCATAGCTAGAGTACAATTACTTCTAGGAAGCAAGGGAAGTTAGCTAGAACGTAAGATGCAACCAACTACACTGGTAACGGTGGAGCCATATCAAAAATCAACCGCAAGCTATGAAAACTTTCAATTCCTGCTAAAGTGACAATATTAATGTCAGAATTGTTGCATAATTGGCCAGCCTCGCCCTTCACCTGCATATGAATTTTTAGAGATTAGCAGCTCGGTCTCCAAATCACGATCTAAGTAGACAATTAAAAGCGACCAACGTTTTCAGTATCTCTCTCTCTGAAGTAAGCCGCTCTGTCCGTCCGGCCGCCATTCACATAACGCAGACGCCTTAGAGCTGGGTGGGTACGATGACCAGTGACTAAATTTGGGGCTACATCTGCACTAGTAGTCAGGTCTATCAACGATCAACGAAGGCTGCAAACCTACGAGCAATTCGTTTGGATACTCTTGCCAGCAGCAGACACATATCGTCTTGTATGTAACCTGGCTTTTCAGCTCCTTTAATCTCAGCTCAAAATGACAATGACACATCCTGTATACCTCATTGACAAAGATAAAACATCATTTCAGCTACCAGTCATTGTTTTCTCAAATAGTTGTTCCTTCGTCGCTAGAAATGGAGAGTTCGATTTCTGAGGTTGTACTCTTGGCCTATTTCTTCTCGTAGGGTGTATTCTTCATGGACCGATCCAGGCTATTTATGAACTACAAATTTACTAACATGTCCCTGTGGATAAAGATATATCTTATTTCGTTCTTCAAACGGCAAATATATTAGGCAGCACAGACCGTGTCACTTCTTTCGCCTTGCTATGACAAGTCACACCTCTCATGAGCCGCAGGAAGGTTATGTGACACATACAGCCACGTCGCGGCTGTTACTCGAGGATAAAGGATTATGTGACGGTGTTTGGTCTGCTTGTACTGCCGACGCCTTAAATCAGTTATCCAGATCGCCAGACCCGTCTGAAACAGGACGATGGGCTCTCACTCACAAGACTAGCCTGGATGTGTCCTGTAGCCACGATACTGAACTCGGCCGAGCCGGTCGATTTTCCAAGGTTCCACGACTTCCCTGAGTACTGGAAGGAGTTATAAGATTGAACATATTGTGGACGTGTATCCACGAGCAGAAATTCATGATGGAACTGTAGTCGATGTACTCACAATACATGTTTTCATTCTCTTGTCGGTGGCGTAGGGAAAGTAACCATGTCAAAGGCTGGCGGCTCCCACGGCCTGGTGAGAGTCGCCTTTCCGAGGTGGTTCCTTATAATGAAATTGAAAGGCGAAGGCCTATCTCAAACGGTCCGTGGGGCTGCATCGCGACGCGGCGAGGAGGTTTCGGATAGATTTGTATTCTAAATTCATGAGAATTGTTTTGTTGTTTTTTTGGCCCTACAGTCTACTCTTTAGACTTGTATCAGCTAATTTCGAGTGCACAAAATTGTCAGTTCTAAGGAATATCATACTCTACCGATGTATCCAGTCTCAGACACAAGTTATTCTGGACACTGCAGTTGTAGAGTTGCTTGCTTACATTGTCCAAGCCGGTTGTCAGGAAGAATCTAGCTAAAAAGTCACCTTTGATGGGACCATCGACAGCCATTCCAAAATAGGACAGCCTGACATGGGCTGTCAGAGGGCGTAATTGAGACGCAGCACATATACATCGCAGCCCGTGATGGCTCATCTGTACTTGATTCACGGCCGCGATAAACTGCACACAAGTCACAATCTGTGGTTCCTAAAATGAGCGTCGGTTGAGCGTCGATACCCGCATATGAACTAAGATCTTCTTTGAAGTGCCCCAGAAAACCCCGAGACTCGGCTCGCGTACAACTAGTCTCACGCCGTAGAATAATGCTACATGAAATGCTAAATGTATGGGGCTAGCTTGCCATCCTTTGATGGATGATGACCTGTCAAGTAGCAGACGAGGTCTAAAGAAATCAAGCGCTGCCATCTATGTTGAGGACAGTGAGTCGGACATGATATGATCTCTGCTGACTGGCATTGCTGTTCTTCGGAGACGGTTTGTTGGCCGCTCGATGACGGCTCTCGTCAAAACAAAAATTCCAGAACACCGGCCGATGTAGAAATGGGCCACAGGTTGGAATTTGTGCCAAGAAGAATCCAGGTTTTTAATCACAAAAGGTAGCGTTAGAAAAGGTGCCCAATAGCCACCACTCATGGTGTCAATTCCATATTTAATTAGGCATATATAGTATGAACCTCGAAACCCAACGGCTCAGAGTTCACGATCACCTTTCCTGCTGTGGAAACAGGGTCTAGCATGTAGGCCGATGCTATCCAAAGTTATCAACCTGGTGCCGAGATCAGCTTTCACGCTGTACTCGAAGACTTAATTCTCATTTGCCCACAAATGTTGATGTATATTGGTCAAGCAGCGGTTATGAACATATAAGTTGACTTCGGTGTTTTGCAAAACAGAATTTCGTACTCTTGGTAAGCTCTGTACGAGACGTCCATATTTAAGTAGTCGGCCGTTGCCCCCAGACGGTGTAGCTGCAGTATCATTGAACGATTAGACAAATAACAGTTGCGTTTTAGAAGCCCAGAAGAAGTGACCACTCTTACAAATCAAACAAGGGATGAATTGAGGGATTGAGAAGATCCTTCCGCACAAGAGCTAGCAAGACCTCCATTTCAGACTCTGACCATCCTAAATAGTTGGTGAATAATCGAGCACTCATTCCGTGCAGTCCCTCATAGAGTTGAGTCCAATTGTATGCCCCTATTCGTTTCTGCACAGGAGTTACAGTCAGTCGTCAGTTTCCCACCGGATGCGTCGAGAATCCATTCACTTATCCTTTACGTTGTCGAAGGAGCAGCAAAAAGGCGACCACTTACCAATTGCTTATCTCGTGGCCATGTACCGAACGGTAGCGGCGTTTTCTTAACCTGGACATTAACAAAGCCAGCATCCAAAGCCCACTGCTCAAGTCTCGGGCCTGGGCGTAAGGTGCGCCCTGTTTTTACTTCTCCGCTGCAGGCAATGTCAAGCCAGCGGCGGAGAGCGGAGGTTGGTTCGAGTGAGCCGTCTTGCGAGTAGTAGTCGATATCAAAATCTTGAAATTCCACCCAGCCACCTGGGCGGACATTTCTGTATATCAATGATTTGTTGTGAGCTCTGCTGCAGGAGGCGTCCTGTTCCCAATAATTTATGCGGCGCCTTTTGTCAAGGAAAGCCAGGATCACTCACTTGAGACATTGGCGCATCAGCTTCGGCCAATTCTGGATTGAGCCTGCCATATACCGAGAATGAATGTAGTCGAATGGGGTTGAATAGAGCCACTCGTCTTCTACGTCATCAATCTCAAACCTGCAGTTAGGCGGGACCATTGCTGGGAACGTTGCACTGAGGTCTACTCCGATGACTTCGGCGGATGGGTAGGCATCAGCGAAATCAATACACCAGATGCCCGTCCCTGCACCGATGTCCAGGCACCGCTGGAGATTTTTGTCGATTGGTGCCAAGTGAAGTTCGCCATCCAAGATGAGGTAGACCATCTCGTGCATGAGATCAAGGCGATCGAGTTCGGCCTATGAAGCAAAAGGAAAGTAAAATGTTGGACAAAGTTCATTGACAGACTGTGGATGATGAATTAGGCGCTACTCACGTCATCATTTGGTCTGGTATAGCCTAAAAGTCATGTCTTGTTGAGAACGTCTGTTAAATAAAGGGCAGCAAGAGTGGGTAACTCACTGCCATCTTTATAGGCATGGTATTGTCGCCCATGCTCAACAGGGTATCTCAGAAGACTTGACCTGATGGAAGTCGTAGACGATGCCACCGACTGCCTAGATACGCGAGTCAATAAACACGATAACAGTAGGTTAATCCACCTCAGAGGATGAGGAGGACCCTTACAGATGCGCGACGCCCTCGTCATCACTTTCAATTGAGATACTTTCACCTTCAGGAGCAGACATGGTGGGCAAAGGGACGTCTCGTGTGGCTCTTCAGGCACAGAGGCTACGATTATTCGCAGCCCTAGAGGTGCGCCGTTAAGAGGAGGAGATAGCGGGCAAGGAGGCGGCCCAGACCGCGATGTGACACGGACACGGACCCCGCGTTGATGCTTACGCTCATCGATGCCTGACTGGAAGTTAGCGCCTGCATGACAGCGTGTCGGGCTTTCCGACGTCGCATCGGGGGGAGTGTCAGGATGCTCAAGGTCCTCACAGCTCTGGAATGACCCCACCATGAGCCCTGTTGCCCTCGTCCCGTCCCGTCACCGTGTTGTCGAATTAACCCTGAAGATAATGGCAAAACCCTCTGGTTTGCACGTTTTAGTTGTCGGTGCAGGTGTGTCTATTCAATAGATTCTCTAGGGAAAATACAAGGGAACTGCCACTGACAGAACTATTCCCAGGATCGACGGGGTTATTACTCGCCCAAGGACTGAGGAAGGTGTGCTCTCCGTGTCCCATTTTCTTGGTCTTTACTTGACAGGCATCACTAACCTCGTTAACTGAGATAGAATGGCATCAAGGCCACTGTCTATGAGCGAGAAGATGCTTCGACTTACCAAACCCGCCCTCGGGAATGGGGCATGACGTTGCACTGGGGAGAAACGTACATCACCAAGTGTATCACTCCGTCAATGGAGGAGCGGTTGAATGAGATCTGCTGCGACCCCTTCTATGGAGACAAGGATCTTACCCTGCCTCATTACAATGGCAAGACGGGAGAGAAATTCTTTGCAATGCCCGGTCATAGTCCCCGGAGGATCTCTCGGCGAAAGTTCCGGAACTTCCTAAGTGAGGGTCTGGACATACATGTGAGTAACGGGCTCTGTCACCTTCTTTTTCAATGTCTTGATGTGTACTGACTCTAGAATGGACCCGAAATAGTATGGCCAAACTCTGACGTCCGTCAGTTCCGACAAGAGGGACAAAACTATCAGGGCCACTTTCGACGACGGCACAACCGCAATCGGTAATATTCTTGTTGGATGCGATGGTGCCAAGTCCGTAGTCCGCGAAGCCCTTCTTGGAAAAGAAGCAGCTAAGCTTCAAGATCTAGATATTCAGATGATTAATATCAGCTGTTCTTACCCGGCTGAAATATCCAACTTGCTGCGATCCAAGCATCCCTGCTTCAAGAATAGTTATCACCCTGATCAGGGAACTATGTTTTGGCAATCCATCCAAGACGTCAAGGATCCGTCCAAGCCAGAAACCTGGTTGCATCAGAACATCCTCTCGTGGATCGGGGAACCAAGACCAGAAGATCTGCCGGACCAGGTATCGCGAACAGCATTCTTCAAGTCCAAGGGAGAAGGATATGCCGATCCTTGGAGAGCGGCCGCTTTGAACATTCCCGACGATCTTACATTTGGAATTGACCGGACTACCGTTTTTGCTCCGTCGATGTCATGGTCTGACAAGTTCGGTGGGCTCGTCACTTTAGCTGGCGATTCTGCGCACGCAATGCCGGCACATCGTGGCCAGGGCCTCAACAATGCACTGCAGGATGCGGCCTACCTGGTCGAGGAACTGACTTTGGCAGATAAAGGGGGAAGAAGTCCAGAAGATGCAGTCCAAACATACGAAGAAGACATGAGAAGGCGAGCTCTGGCGGAAATCCCCATCTCTATTCAGCAAGCAGAGATGGTACATAACTGGGAGACGCTGACGAACGCACCCATGATCAAAATGGGGATGAATAAACTGAAGGAAGAGGAGAATTCATGGTGACGTAGCTAGCACAGCATACAGTGGAATAATACAATCATTGGTCTATGTAACTTGGCGGTTCTTGGAGGCGTCCATTTGCATGCTTCCTTGGATGGTCCTAATATATATATGTGTCTGGCCAAAGTGTCTAGTTGGAACTTGCGCACCTCTAATCATCAGAGATTTTTTCCACCTGAAGCCCCACGGATTCTGAGGAACGCTGATATAATGCGCAAGCATTCTAACACAGAATAAAGATGGCTCAACCTTCACAACTGCTTGAAGTCCTCATGGATCTGCTCCACCGGTATTGGAATTGCTTTAAGGAAGCCTGTAGCCGTATATCGCTAGCGTCCGATCGGGTGTCACAGATATGTTTCAGCGATACTCGGACAATGTATATATAGCTCGGGTGAAGGTGACCAATTAGTTTAAATGCTATATGCTCGTGGGAGGCCGCAATGTCGATGACCATATGGGTGACAGTGTCCAGCGCTGAGTGGGAACTGTTGGCCGGGCTGTAGTCGGGAACTCTGAAACGAGTTGATCGAGAAGATGGCAATGGAGCAGAAACAATGAACCATGTCGAGTTAGATGATGATTCCCCACCACGTATTGGCCTCTTCTGCTAAGATCGAGTCGGAACGGGGCGGAACAATCCTGCTCAGGGAGGACGGACATCGTAGCCGCATGCGCCATGCGGGCATAAGTTCCTATGGAAACAAAAGCCCACTTAATATGGCCATGGGCATACTCGTAGACCGCCAGCAGCGCGCCGCCCTGGATGAGACAGACGGTGGACGCACAGAGGGCTTGTGTCTGGGCGACGAGGGACTTGGTAGCCACCTAGAGCATGTGTTGAATTGGATTGCTGTATTCGGTCTCCGGATCCTATGCCGGAAGCTTCGGTTCCTATGCATTTCCTGATAACACAAAAGCTCCTGAATTCCCCCAAACAGAATTCTTACTGACACTGTTCCAAGCGGCGGCCGCTCGACGCCACAGCGGCCGACGTGGCAATCGGGCGGCCGCCCTTGTTGGAGAACCTGGAGAGATTTATATGCAGTTAACTAGTTATCAGCTCTCCAATGCTTACCAATCACCATTAAATCCTGCTAACTAACTTGTTATCAGACTTCGGCAATGGACTCGGGAAATATAATAAGGCAATATAAATCGAATGGTGGTTCTGTCAATATGTAGTCTTCTCATGCACTTTGTGACTCTTTGTTTACAATCTCCCGTTTACTCGCATTTCATATAGTACATACCAAACATGACTGCTGCTGTAGACTCTAACAACATTTTCCGGGTGGATGGCATTGTTGCTGTCATTACGGGTGGTGGCAGCGGTAAGACTTCTGGGATCGCCTGTCAGCGAAAGATGATGGTGGATAGATGTTCATGAATTGCTACAGGTATTGGTCTGACCATGACCCGAGCCCTGGCCTTCAACGGTGCCCACAAGGTCTACATTCTGGGGCGTCGGCTGGAGGTCCTCGAGGAAGCTGCCGCTGAGCATCCCGATGTCATCATCCCCCAAAAGTGCGACGTCACGTCCAAGGACGACCTCCAGGCAGCTGTGGACCGAGTCAAGTCTGAGGTGGGCTACGTCAACCTGGTCGTAGCCAACTCCGGTAGCATCGGCGCCCCTGTGCGATTCAATCCGGCGGCCTCCCTGCCCGAACTGCGCCAGGCGCTGTTCACCGACTACTCGATGGAAAGCATCACCGATACTCTTAACCTCAATGTCACAGCCGCGTTCTTCACCATGACAGCTTTCCTCGAATTGCTCGACGCGGGTACGCAAAACGCTCTGCGCGGCGGGTTCGGCAAGCCATTGAAGGAAGGCAGCGATGTGCCCTTGATCCAGAGCCAAGTCGTTTTCACCACGAGTATCTCGGCCTTCAGCCGCCACTGGAGCTCGTCTCCACCGTATCTGACTAGCAAGGCGGCCATCATGCAGGTCACCAAGCATGCCAGTACCCAGTTAGCCAGGTTTGGTATTCGCGTTAACGCTCTTGCTCCCGGCAGTATGTTGTTTCCTCCACGCTTCCTTGTTCAAGCACCAACTCACTTTTCCTGTACCAGTTTACCCGTCAGAGCTGGCCTCGGTGCTTATCCAGACCCGCAAGCCCGAAGAAGAGGCCTTTGATGATCAGCGTTTCATCCCCGCCCGCCGCTTCGGAAGCGACGAGGAGATGGCTGGTGCAATTCTGTACCTGGCTAGCCGGGCGGGCAGCTATTCCAACGGATCAATCCTGGTTACTGACGGCGGTCGCTTGTCAGTCATTCCCAGCACCTACTAAGCACTCACCTGGTCCTTGTTCTCGTTCTTGTCCGGCACAGGGTTAGCAGATAAGACCGCATATATCCATTAGAGAGTGCGGAACCGGGAGTAATTGACAATGGACTACCACTTTGCAACTTATAAACACAGATTTCCTGATTTGAGAGCAATACCAAGACACCATGCAATATAAGAGGTTTCTCCTTTATTAGCATAAGTTGTTAGAGCTTAAGGCTTCCCTGGAATGTGTCGCTCTGGGAGCCGCAGTGAGCTTCATGACCATGAACTTGGTAGATTTGACGTCTTACGGCTAGAGCTGTTAGACGAAGACAGCTGGACGGTAACCCTCGCGAAGTTCATATAAGACATGCGCATGCTACGCGTAAGTGTACACTTATGAAGCCAGTGTAATATTTCCCCTTGATAAACATGACTATGGATACACAAGCAATCCTCCCAAACCAGAATGAACCTAGGAAACAGAAACGGCCTTGGAGTACACGTATTTGAACCAATTTTCGTCGTAAGGATAGAGCACATGGAGCTGACATTGTCAGATATTCTCACAGCTGTGAGACAAGCACGGTGATGAATCCCAGTTCAAAAAAAAAACAGCAAAAGACCCCATGGTAAGCCACTTAGGGAGACGGCCACCTATCTCTCCAGAATATCGATGTCACTTGCTTCCTTGCAATACTCAGCCGGATAGTTATTGTGTAAACAGTCTTCCAGATTTGCCGGAACAACCGCCATGGAGAAGTTAACTACTCCAGTCTTCATTGTTAAAGTTGTTGACCCGCCCATCTTAAATAAATTTGGTGGTGTGCGCGACTCATCCCATGTGTCATACATCGGGCAGTCATCAATAACTGTCCAAAATGCATCTTCACAAGCATCTTTAGTGAGATTAACGGCACCATACACAAGCTCTGCATTCAAACAGAGCTTTCCAGCTGGCTTGTCGTACATGCCACTCGTGTAATTTATTGGATCCACTTCGTAACACCCGGCGATATGCGCATTTGGAGACCGGAGCTGATATGTGTTCGAGTCTCGAGGAGCTTTTGAACAGATTTGCCTGACCCTCTGTTGCGCGGTAGGAAGAGGGACAAAGTGCCGGGCGTAGTCCTCGCGGACGCAGCTTGGTGTAAAGGTTATATAATCGGGACATTTCTTTTGGTTATCATTTGCGGCAGAGAGTGCGAATGGGATATTACCCACAGCCAGGAGCAAGGGCGCAAGAATCTTCATTGTACTGCAGTTGTGCAATGCTGGAGGCTGACCAAGGCTCGATTGGCAATGGGCAGCTAGTGCAGCCTTTAAAGGAGCTTTGAAGATTATTAACAGTGGCAGGTCAATCTTTCCTAATTAACCAAACTCGAGAAACAAGTTTCATTCATAATCCATACTAAATAGGCCCAGCTAACAAAATCTAATAATGGTGCTACATGACACAAATGCAGCAGTAACAAAGAAAATAAGTTCTACAAAGAAAGCTGTATTTTACAGGTCACTTTCAAGGGACTGTGCCTCTATGACTGCAGTTGCTCATAATGGTAACTGTAAACCTAATAGATCTATCATATCTAGTGGAGGGATTCGAAATGAAGCATAGGTGGCTTCCTTTACACCCTGTTCCATGATATCAGCATAAGCATATCACAGCTGGTGAATACAATCAGTCCAAGTTGATGCAGACCTTTTCAACATTTAAAACATTATTCATATTAGATCCATCTATCTGCCTGCGAAGGAAAATGCCGTATTCCTGATTACAACTCAGTTTTCACCGCGAGCGGCCACATTTGGAACTTATTTCTGAGAGACACACTCTCTGGCTGGGCTCTATTGCTGAAGATTCTATAAGGGGAATTGACCCGGTCTGTCGCTAAAAAAAAAAAGAGAGTACTCCACCATTGTGTTTCCTGTGAATCTATACTTCTAGAATAGCCCTCTCTCCAGACGGAGATCCAATGGGCACGACTACCATCCATCGAAGAGCACACCGTCCTCCAGGACCCACTCTGCATCGGGATCCCCAAGCACGTTGTGACCTTTTTCAGTGGCAGTGGAGGAGGCCTGCGTCGGATCGGACGGACCGGCCATCGTCCTCAGGGACCATGGGATCTCCAAAGCCGAAATGGAGTCTCGCGGGGGTTCGACTGAGCTGCGCAGAGCAGAGTCCTGGAATTGATTCGACGGCGTTGTAACCAAAGCCGAGTCGAGAGCACTCGGATTCAGCTGATAATAATTGGAAGACAAGGTGCCTCTGCGAACGTGTGCGGTGGGCGGTGGCGAGGATGGTGCGGATGAATTGACATTGGAAAGAGACAGGGTCCAGGGGAAGAGGGCCTCGCGACATTGATTGATAAGGGCTGCACCGTGTCCGAGAACGTCATGAATGATGTTGAGAGCACTAGTCGACGCGCTCAGATAGCGTTCGAGGATAGTGAATGTGTGAACGGCCGTGGTGATAGACCTGCGAGCGTCGGGGGTGAAGGGGCAGACGGGGTTGGCGAGAATGAAGGCTAAGATGTAGAGACTTGCGTCCCACTGACATCGGAAGACAAACAGCCACCCAATGAGGATCTCACTCTCCGTGAGAGCCTGATTGATGATACTCGTGAGAGTGACGGCATGTTTCAGGCAGATGACACTGTGTGAGTCTGCCTGAAGTGTGGGGACGGAGTTTCCCTGCCTGAAGCGCAGGAAGGGCCTCAAAATCGCCAGGCTGAGATGGTGATAACTGATCTCAAGGATGAACCGCTGTCGCTGTAGCCACAGAGGCGCGTAGGGGTCGATCTGGAGAGCGGCGCGGTCGATAAAGGAGAAAGGGCCGCTACTGCTGCCGCTTTTCCGGGCGATTCTCAACAACCAGGGAACACTGTCAACGCAATCCTGGACGACTTTCATTTGCCTGTCCATGAAAGCGGCGACGGACTCTAAAATGGCGGGCTCGCAATGCAGGTCGGAGGCGTTGCTGCCCTGAAGGAGTTCGGTCTCCTTGCCGTGGAAGAGCGTGTGCACCGACTGAAAGGTCATGATCATCTTAGCGAGTTGAACGTGGAAACTAATCCATGTAATATCTGCATTATCCACCACCGACTTCAGGCTCGGAAACCCAGCTCCCTGGCTCACATCGACCGGCAGACTACACCCGACGTCGGGTTGAAAGACGAGCGGTGGCTGTCCCATGGTGATGGTAAGGTAGCCATCCAGCGAGGCCACGGTCCACCACACTCGGCGCCGCAGCTCCTGATGCTTGGGACTGAGCTTCTCGGATGGATCGCGATGGAGACCCAACCCGAGCGCCATGCGCACCGCCACGGCGAGCGTCGTATGGGCCAAGTGGAGGCGACCAGCATGCATGAGGAAGATGGTAGAGAAGACCAAGGTCTGCACAGATCGCAGCGTTGGTGTCTGCTGCTCCTCGAGGAGGAGTCGACGGGATCGCAGGTAAAGGGCCTGTCCAGCCAGACTGGAATCATTGCTACCGGCCCCGTCGTCGAACAGAAAGGAGCTGCTGAGCTGCATACAGAGCGCCAGCAGGCTGTCAACGAGAGCCGACGGCCGGCGGAATTCTCTGCCTGAATCGGTCCACAAGGAGTCGTAATACTCTTGAAACATTTCCTCGT